>CP136062.1:24191229-24649553 GCA_032622095.1 Siphonodentalium dalli | reverse complement strand
CGCAGGCGCCCCTATATTTGTCCACCGAGGAAGCAGACTGAACCCACCTCCCATAGTATCTTATGCGCCACGGGCGCTGGAGACTAATGCTACTGCCCACATAAATAATATGTACAAGGTGGCCCGCCCCACCACCCCATCCCGCCACCATAGTATATTATGCGCCGCAGGCGCCCCTATATTTGTCCACCGAGGAAGCAGACTGAACCCACCTCCCATAGTATCTTATGCGCCCACGGGCGCTGGAGACTAATGCTACTGCCCACATAAATAATATGTACAAGGTGGGCCCGCCCACCACCCCATCCCGCCACCATAGTATATTATGCGCCGCAGGCGCCCCTATATTTGTCCACCGAGGAAGCAGACTGAACCCACCTCCCATAGTATCTTATGCGCCACGGGCGCTGGAGACTAATGCTACTGCCCACATAAATAATATGTACAAGGTGGCCGCCCACCACCCCATCCCGCCACCATAGTATATTATGCGCCGCAGGCGCCCCTATATTTGTCCACCGAGGAAGCAGACTGAACCCACCTCCCATAGTATCTTATGCGCCACGGGCGCTGGAGACTAATGCTACTGCCCACATAAATAATATGTACAAGGTGGCCCGCCCACCACCCCATCCCGCCACCATAGTATATTATGCGCCGCAGGCGCCCCTATATTTGTCCACCGAGGAAGCAGACTGAACCCACCTCCCATAGTATCTTATGCGCCACGGGCGCTGGAGACTAATGCTACTGCCCACAATAAATAATATGTACAAGGTGGCCCGCCCACCACCCCATCCCGCCACCATAGTATATTATGCGCCGCAGGCGCCCCTATATTTGGTCCACCGAGGAAGCAGACTGAACCCACCTCCCATAGTATCTATGCGCCACGGGCGCTGGAGACTAATGCTACTGCCCACATAAATAATATGTACAAGGTGGCCCGCCCACCACCCCATCCCGCCACCATAGGTATATTATGCGCCGCAGGCGCCCCTATATTTGTCCACCGAGGAAGCAGACTGAACCCACCTCCCATAGTATCTTATGCGCCACGGGCGCTGGAGACTAATGCTACTGCCCACATAAATAATATGTACAAGGTGGCCCCGCCACCACCCCATCCCGCCACCATAGTATATTATGCGCCGCAGGCGCCCCTATATTTGTCCACCGAGGAAGCAGACTGAACCCACCTCCCATAGTATCTTATGCGCCACGGGCGCTGGAGACTAATGCTACTGCCCACATAAATAATATGTACAAGGTGGCCCGCCCACCACCCCATCCCGCCACCATAGTATATTATGCGCCGCAGGCTTTTTGCACGATGTATGTATTCGCGGATGTAAATTTGCGGGTGTTTCATTGTTGCAGTATGTAACTTTCATAACTCGCATTAATTGCTTTCGATATTTAGGTGTGAACAATGGCTAGGCCACTCTTGGAAATTTTATTGCGGAACACGATGCATAATATAACAGCTTACATTGCTGGTGAATTATGTCTCACTTGGAATGTAGACTAAATATCGTATTGCGAAGTATGATGTGTATATTTAATCCGATAGATGTTTGGTTCGCATTTAGAAACTTTCTGGTGTGGTGAATGAGAAACCTGCAGTGATAAGCGTATTTGTTGTAATAATTTGAACGATAAGTTGTTTTAAGGGAATTCTGAGGAGGTTTATTCATGAAACCAATATATTTTATATGATATTTATATATTTGGCTAATAATATGATGTCGTTACTATTTATGACTATGTTTTTCTTGTACTACTTGGCGCACTGGGGTGCTCTCCGCTTGACATTCTCAAACTAGACGAGACGCGTGTCCATTTCATAATGTTCATTTCATTCATAAGATGTCATCATGTCGATTTCAATAAAAGTCGACGAACATCGTCATCGTGTAACTTTCCCCGTTGGCGAAGTCGCGTGACATGAATGTATCTTCTGATTTGTTCATAATTGTGAGTTTTCATTCGATAAGGGAAAATAGTAAGATATATATGGATTATTATATGCATGTATGTACTGTGACATTAACATGTTGTATCAACTGCTGTGCACCAGCTGGATACTAAAGTTTTGTGGTACAGGTAGATCGTGTTGTGGCTGTCAATATGCGCCATTTCACACCGGTGCGAAAATAAGGCTTAATCAAATCTGGCTATAGCATCAAGTAGGGCGATATAGTAGATATGCTGTTCCAGTTATTTTAGTATATTTAAAACATATTAAAACTTCCTAGATACGTTGTTCAACTGACAAGTTATGATGTATCCAAAACTGTCCACCTTTGGTAGAGATGGTCCGAGAATTTGATCCAGTAAAGTGAGTATAAACAGTTAGAATTTCATTATCAATCGAAAACAAATAATGATTTGATGACGTTTATATAAATAGGATAATATTGTTGAGATCGTCGTGGTGATGATGGCAGTTGCTGATGTTCATGAGAGGCTGCACATCGACCGATTTGGTTTCGTGTCTTGACTGCCGATTACGACATTAATGCTATAAGCCAACCGTTCTACTTTGCGACAAAAGTGCTCGCATCTTATTTTTTAATTCGCTCCTCGTATTATGTGTGACGAAAGTTTTGACGTCACAAACTCAGATAGCCTATGTACAAAACAAAGCTATGAAAATTGGCTCAATTTTTTGTTATCCATTTTGGTGCCCCTCTCCCTCCCCATCATTGACTCGAACGACAACACGTTGGCATCCTAAAAACACATCATTAGACCTGCTATATAATGGAGATGATTATATATACATTTGTGGAAATCGGCGACAAAAAAATGTCATCCATTTTGTTTCATCACTTTAGAAGTTTTTAACCTGCACCATTATCTTCCTCAAAACGTTGCTCACGTGAGACCACTTTAGGTGACTATCGGCTGACTATATAATAAACGTGGCGACAGGGAGTAGAAGTTTATCACCGCAATGTTCAATGTTCAATAGTCGAAAGTATCATGCCACACACAACATCAATTGGAAATTTCAGACTGAAAATTGTCATTCATTTTATTGTCCCGTGCCTCTTTTCTGTCCCTATCTCGGACAGCGTCACTTTGAATTATTTTTTTAACCTGCACCATTATCTTCCTCATTAAAAATTGCTCATGTGATACCACCTTGGTACCCTTTGAATTCGTGACGGGATTTGTGCTGGTGTAACATTAAAGATAATGTGCCAGGGCATTCTCTTATACATACATTTCTTCCATAGGCAGCCTCGCATATATAAGATAATGCATTGGCTTACAAGGTCAATGTAAATATTGTTAGGCCAATGTATTCTCTTATACATGCGAGGCTCCCTGTGTGAGACTCGCATATATAAGATATTGCATTGGCACAGTGTTTTTACACAAATTGAAGGAGCTCCAGTCATGAAATTGATTGTTCTGATATCCAACCAGTATTTAACTTTAACTTTGTTGTTTTTATACCATCGCTAAAACATTTTCTGTCAAATTTTTTGGACTGAAATGAAATGAAGTCAGTTGGAAATGATATGGGTTAACAGTTTAGACAATTCAAACAGTTGTAAACTTCCACACGCCAGTTGAAAACTTCCAACACAACTTGAGCAAGGGGGTGAAACAAAGAACTTAAAACAACTGTTTAATCTTTAACTTTAAAATTTCGGCCTGATTAAAATATTTGAATAATCAAAGTTAGACACCACAACAGCGACCAATTGGCCCGTCCCTGCTAGTGACTTACCCTTGACACATATATTTTCGCTGTCGACAGTTTCTCCTATCTCCGCTCCAACATAATGTCCGTTCATCGCTTCTCCGAGCTCGAGGATATATTCTGATCCATCTTGATTTGACATTGGAATTTTCTTGGTTTCCGGAAAACATACAGCTGAATGAAGAGTTTTAAGTATAAGATAAGATAAGATAAATTTTATTTAAAGTCAGAGGTAAAGTTTAACGATGGCTTCAGGACAAGATACAGCTGAATAAAGAGTTTTCAAGTCTAAGATACAATGAAATAATATAGTTAGGATAAAAAAAACGTATGTATATTCCAGACAAATTGTATTTAAAGTCGGAGGTAAAGTTCAAATTTGGTTCTGGAAAACAGACAACTATATGAAGAGTTTTCAAGTGTAAGATAACATAAGATAATATAGATACGATACTATAGATATATAAAGTCGAAAGTAAAAACAGTGTTCAGTCAGCTTCACAACTAGGAAAGTTGATGATCTGTGGTCATAGTTCAAGTTCATTCGACCAATTTGTGACATTGGTTGTTCTAGATAGTAATTATGCGGATTTCCGATGTACAGTAATGCCCTAAATAATCGACTCCTTAAACACAGCAGAATTATGGGTAAATTTTCAGGATTAAGTCGGAAATATGACTTGTTGTCATTCATCGGAAAGCTCTCAATGAGAGATTTCCGATGAATGGCAACAAGCTACATTACCGACTAAATCCTGAAAAATTACCCATAATTCTGATGTGGTTAAGGAGTCAATTATTCAGAGAATTACTGTAACTCAGCATCTAGGACAACCGACATTGCAACCCTTTTTATACTAAATTATAAATATCAAATATTAAGTCCAACAAACGATTTGTTGAATTTATTATCTGAACATTTCCAGTAAATAAAAAGGAATACATTTTACCCTGTGCCAATGCATTCTCTTATATGTGCGAGTCGACCATAGGTCGCCTCGCATATATAAGAGAATGCATTGGCCTAACATTTTTTAAATTTATTTTTAATAATTTTTTTTTTTACAATTTTTAGAACATAAAATAAAAAAATCCATTACCCTGCAGGGAGCCCCACACATATATAGAAGCATATAGAAGAGTGTCGTCTGCTCATGTTTGTCTGGGGCTCTGTATCGGTGAAATTATAAAATTGTTAAAGAATACAAGACAAAATTATTAAAATTGTAAAAAAAATTGTTAGGCCAATGCATTCCTATGGTCGACTCGCATATATAAGAGAATGCATTGGCACAGGGTAAAATGTATTCCCCACTATAGGCCAACATTTCAGTCCGACGAATTTCCCCAGTAAAATCGTAGTTTATAGAGGTCAGATCTCTTGGGAACATATTAGGAGCTTTGTGTGAACATTTCCAGCAAATAAAAAGGAATCATTCTGCTCTTGTAACATCTGTTTTCTTCACTGTATGTTATCTTCCTTTATTTCCTTAGCACCATTACAAATGAGTAATAGACTATTCTGACATGTACTTTAATAACTTTTTGGGAGAATCCATTTAGTAAAACAAGGGTAAATCCAGACATTGTTTAAGCCATCCACTACTCGTTTAGAGGGAGACTGTACCTAAACCCAGCCATTGTGTAAGTCTTCCCCTACACTATTAATCCTTTACACAACAGAAACGCCCAAATGAAGCTTCAACAGACTACATTATCTTGGGTCTGTCTCAATAAAACCATACAAATATGGATATCATTGGAACCGGCTCATTGACCACATTGTGATGGTTACAGTTATGCCCTGTGCCAATGCATTCTCTTATATATGCGAGGCGACCTATGGTCGACTCGCATATATAAGAGAATGCATTGGCACAGGGCCGTTCTGTTGGGTAAAGGGTTAATGGGATACTGTACCTCGTCTACTATATTAAATATAAAATATGCAAGAGATGAATGAATATGAGTCATGGATGAGTATAAATTACACCCATGCACTCTATGAAAGATGTGAACAACATGGTAATAATAAATAAGTGAGTAAATGGCTTAAGCCTTGTACTCACTTACGATATAATTACCAGAACAAAAGATACTATATCTGACCCGCCATAACAAATCCAGTCGTAAGTCGGGATATTTTTTACCCTGTGCCAATGCATTCTCTTATATATGCGAGTCAACCATAGGTCGCCTCGCATATATAAGAGAATGCATTGGCGTAACAATTTTTTACAATTTTAATAATTGTTTCTTGTATTCTTTAACAATTTTATAATTTCACCCATACAGAGCCCCAGACAAACATGAGCAGACGACACTCTTCTATACGCTTCTATATATGTGTAGGGCTCCCTGCAGGGTAATGGATGTTTTTTATGGAAGTCAATGTCAATGAACTGTGGAAATATGATTAAGAATACAAATATATTAAATACACTCACTCCCAGTTAGGTATAAACTCCCATTTAGGTATGAATGTTCGGAAACCATCACCTTTCCTCTGACCATACGAACTCCAGAAGCAAATTCTTTCTCTGTTGTAGTCATTAAATATTTGTTGTATCTTTTATTGGCATAATTCCTCTTATTTGAATTTCTCAGATGGAACATCAGGTGTGCACGCACAATACCCCTGTCACAGCTGGAATGAGAAATTGGTGTTTATAGATTACTACGATTTTACTGGGGAAATTCGTCTGAATGAAATGTTGGCCTATAGTGGGGAATACATGTTACCCTGTGCCAATACATTCTCTTATATATGCGAATTGACCATAGGTCGCCTCGCATATATAAGAGAATGCATTGGCCTAACAATTGTTTATTTTTTTTTTATAAATTTTTCTTACAATTTTTAGGACATAAAATAAAAAAAATCCATTACTCTGCAGGGAGCCCCACACATATATAGAAGCATATAGATCAGTGTATATAAGAGAATGCATTGGCACAGGGTAAAATGTATTCCCCACTATAGGCCAACATTTCATTCAGACGAATTTCCCCAGTAAAATCGTAGTTTATAGAGGTCAGATCTCTTGGGAACATATTAGGTGCTTTGTGTGATCACCAAAGTGAAGCAACATTAAGCTCAGTTAGTCCTTGGATGGGTGAAAGGTTAGTGATTGTGGGCGCAGCTAACTTTTTGTGTGGCTCAACAAAACTCGACCACCGGACGTCATCGTGTATGGCTTTCACCATTAACCAAATTCAAGTGAACCTAAATGTAATTATATAATTGTTCATGGTTATGTGTTCTTTTTTTATTCAAGAAAAGTAGGAATATATTATATGGATTATCATATATACGTATATACTATCTAGTCTTATCATAACAAGTTTACCTCATTTCGTTTAGATGTAGTCATAGGTTTAATCGCTAATTTGCCCTGACAACTTATCACAATTTAATCTGATTTAATATGATGGCACCACAGAATAGCATATATGACTGCAGTCTTCAGATGCTTCGCCAAATACAACATTAAACTAAAGGTTTGTCAATTTTAGTTTCGGTCCGGGAATTTCCCAGCGACTAAGCAGTTGCATCAGTTCTTCCTATTTGCATAACACGATTCAAAGCAAATATTGTTCATCCATTGATGACTTTTTCTAAGAGTGCACCGCCGATGATATTGTGATAAACAGCTGGTAAAAGAAATTATAGTGGGACAGATTTTCATCTCAGAAAACGTAAGCTCCTTTTTCAAAATAACTCTAGTTTCTTTATCAGTTCCAAAATCGTTAAGGAAATTTAATACATTATCTGTTGAACACCACCTAGTTAATAACAAAATACCCTATTTAACACAAGACTACAATTCACAAGTTCTCAATACCAAGATATGATGGGCTTGATCTTATGAATTAATTCATAATCACAATAATGTTGTATATAACTGTAAAACGACATGATCAGTGCTCTAAAACCGTTTTCATAGCTACACTGTGTAATCGATTCGAGGATTCGTTGTGAGCACCGATGATTCGATGTTAGCCCCCCAAATGGCCACATTACCATGCATCCATTGCATATGTGTTGTAATGTTTGCATAGCGAATCCTCGTTGGCAATCTCACCCCAGCATTGACATTTGTCTTAACACCCAGCCCCACTTCTACATTATATCGGATATTCCACCGAGTTATGAGTTGAAAATCACAATGTGTGCTGGCAAGATATCTGCATATGCGCACATGCCATAGATGGTGAAAAACTGTGACAATTTAATTGGAATATATTCAGTGCACTAATGTTTTCGTTGACAGTACCTGACTAGTGAACATGATACATAGCCGTCTCCACGCACCTACACCCATTAGACTGCCTTGAAATGTGTGAGAAAGGCCTCCCCACTACGCAAACGACCAAGTGTTAGCATGTGCATGTGTATTATCAAGCAGTGAACCTCTTTGTATTAGTTACCACATTTTAGTAGCAAAAAATGCACACAAAAATACGCTCAAACTCGTTTTGTCATCACATTGAATCATTCACGCTCACAACGAATCATTGGATCGATAATGCTTGTGCGATAGTAAATAATTTCAAAAAATGAACATTATGTAAATTTGATATAAAACATAGTAAAACATGGGACCATATACATGTGAGAACTGGAGTTCAGCACAAAAAAGACTGAGACACAACCGAGACCATACAGATGTGAGCATTAAATTCAAATAACACCAATCAACTAAGATAAGACCATAACGATAAGAATTCAGATGATTAACAGTAGGATTAACTAAGAAATAAGAAAACACATAAGTAAATGCAAAATCATCTGGATGTGTGTTCAAAACGATACACTACTTAAAGTTGATATCGCATATATGCAGATAATAACACCAATGAATATAATATTGCTACCAAGTAAATTAAGACCATACTAATGGGAGCTCCAGAAATAATCCGGAAATGCAGATGTCACTATATGCACGTAAGGCTTAAACAGAATAGTCAAATACTGACATGGATGTGCATTATAACATCAAAACAAGAGAACTATGTGAGAATTTACTGCCCACAACAATTCAGACTTGTGTATCAGAATGAGGCACTCATAACCATTTTTGGTAGTCAGATATTATTTTTGCAATGCTAATGTTGGTTGCTTCATTTTAGGTGAAGTCAATTAGTATTATATTCCTTGTGTATGACATGGTGTGGACAGTCACATTCGAATTACAAGTTATTATGGTCAGGATCTGAATAGTTATTGAAGTGAAAGTAATTGGTGTTCTTTGAAAATGTATGCATCATACTAATAACACTATGCCAGATACATGTATATCAGTAATGCATGTGACTGCATGATTATTTTGCTTGAGATCGTTCCATTGATGTTTTATAAAAATAATGTCTGACCTATATACAGATGACCTCCATGCTTTTGGCAAGAACAAAAAACAAATGTTCTCAGACAGGGTGAATAGGAGATTCTTATCTATAACAGCTTGCAGTATTACGGCAGCACGAAGAAGCTGCTTCTATTTACAAACGATCTCCCAGTATAAAGAGCATGCATTCTTCCGTTCTTATATAGCACTGACTATCAAAGAGCTATAAAACCCAGTACTGTGCTTATTATGGTGGCAATATTATTATGTTGTTTTAGTTACATATGTTACGAATCTATTATTATCTGGTTGGAGATAAACTGGATGTTTTTTTATGTTACTTGCATGGGCCATTGTTCAATGATGAACTTACATGCAGTACCAAATTTGAATGCACACTCTGCGCTTTATTTTTTTTACCAACATACAGATCGTTTCAACAACTCATCTGTCTTGTCTAATACAAACCTATTACACCGACACATAATTTCTACTTGGCGACGAGGTCAACTGTAACAGTAGATATATTCACTCATATAAGACACACTCTTTCCCCTAGCATATGTTCCATCCTACATCCCGAATACCCCATGGGAAATAGTAACAACACCATATAGGTTAGCGCGTTGCGTTGCTGCGCGGAATACATTTAATCCATATACCACACATTCCATCCAAATTATACACATTTCATTCCAATCACATACTAATTCAGTATATCCAACTCACATATCTGCATCTGCATAGATGTCGGAACATTACTTTTATATTTCCGACTTTCATTCACCAATTCAATATAGTCTGTATCTGCACAGACCCCGGAACATAACTGAATATTCCCAGAACATATCTGAATGTTCTAATTAACACGAAGTTATGTAGTGCTCTGCAATACACATCATTCAGCTCGCTGAACATTTTTGAAAAAATAATCAATACATATTCATCCAAAAGTTAGATTTATGTATATAATAACATATCGCATAAATACGCAGATACCAGATTACCCATGTCCCTACGCTTCAACGGAACAAATAGCGCCCCCTTTCGGTATTCCGTCGATCACCACTAGGGGAAAGAATATATCTAAATTATTAATTTGTTCAATATATTAAGGTAGTACCAACATCAGTAAGTATTCTTCCGCCTACAGTCTTCGGGAGTACAATAAAGATCGAACAACATTATGAATTAAGACATGACCCCCGTAATATAAGTAATATGATGGTACTCACTCTATGTTAATGATTTTTGTTTCGACGCCGTGGACGCCTTGGTTGATTTGACTGAACCTGGTCTCTCTAGTATACCAGGTTAGAATCCAACTAGAAGACATTGTGATAGCATTGTACCCACAGCTGAAAACTATGTTAGATTCCTGTGGGTAGTGGTTTAACTGCAGAACAGCGACATAGACAATATATTCTGTAAATACACAATACAAAGTAAGCTATTCGATGGCACAAATATTTTAAGGAATTAAAATTTCCACCCCCAAGTTTGAGGTAGTTTTCAAGCTTTGAAATTTAACAGGCTAGTAGCTACAATTATATATGCCACCATGGGAACTATATTGAAATGTGTCACCCATTTTTATTGAAAAGTATGCGTGTTTCCTATCTAATTGCAAACGTTAGACTAAAACTAAAAAACAACCACTTAGAACTGCCTAACCACAGGAAGAGACCCATTTATAAAACTTGTCCAGTAAATCTTGACCTCGCCAAAGGCTCGTTCCAGACCTAATGTATTGCAGTCGTGTTGTAAATTTCGCTATAAATTGTAGATTCTCTATATATAATATAAAGAAAATGATTAGGTGGTAAATATTTATGACAGAAGTAATAACACCAATCTCAGGTTTTCAAGAACCACTTTTTACAAAAAAAATTATATGAAACTCGATTTGAACGAATATTAGCAATGTTATTCCCAAACAAAAGATGAAACACAAATATTTCACACAAAGGTATTTTAAAGGGGTACTGTACGCCATTTTCAATAAATTCCCGGTAATAACAACGATCCAATATCGATATTATATAGACAAATAAGTAATCTGAGTCGAAGATGTATTCTGTAAAACAAAGTTAATAATTTGATATAAATTCAATTTATGGCTGGAGCCATACAATAAATTACTAATTTCCGTGTACAAGACGTAATCAAATTAATTCACATATAGTGGATTGGGCAATGCGTTGCACACATGATCGTGTAAACAATTATACTGATACGGGGCGTAAACTCAAGCCACTCACTGACTAGTGACAATACAATAACTTAAATGAGCATGTGCGACTAGTATAAATATAATATAACCTATATTTGATATATTTGCTTAAAACGTACACAAATTACCTGACAACGACAATTTTGTAGTTTCACATTCCGGCTAATCTGCCATCCATAACATTACTTCGTACTCAACAGACTTTCAAATAATGGAAATCTGGTTATCTTATTCTACGACATGGTGACTATAAAAACCAACAACGACATTTGAGAACAGTATCCCTTTAAAAGATCAATTAAAGGCACCGGTGGCGTTCCTTTCAGAAATATTCATATGTGTTCAAATCGCCATCAACAGAAGGAATATTAAAATATGTATAGTTTTGTTTATTTGCCAAACATAATGAGCGTGTAAATAGTATATTGTCGTTAAGACGTACGACGGTGTACATAAACAACGACCTGCTCGTGTTGCAGAAGTTTTCTATGGTTAATCACATACAAATGATATAAACGCTCTTTATTATTTCCATATCAGGAAAACAGTAACAACTAACGCTCTTTATGTTTACCATATCCGGATCTAAACAAAAGCCGTGTTCTGTAACGTTTTTTGCTTTTGTTTACACAACAAAGGAACGACATTTGACAATAACATACTGCTTATGCCATATTTCTGATTGGTATAGGAACAAGGTATGTCTATATTTTACTATTCTTTCTATTTATGGCGGTTTTTGACGGAGCTGAATATTTTAACAGCATATCCACCACCAACGCCTCCCGTACCTTTAAATGCCCACATTATTTTCGAACCCCTTTCACATTCTATAAAACATATGCCATATTATTTACCATTTGAAAGAGTAAGCTCCAAAACATTGTATTTCAAACTAATTCGATGTAATACACTGTGAACATGTTGTTTTTATTGAGAAACTGGTGTCTGTTCTGTGATCATGTTTATGCACAAAGTCAATTATTTTCAATGGAAGGGGAATAACTCTATATATTTAGATATAGAGTTATTCCCCTTCAATTGAAAATAGATCAATTAACAATTTAACATAAATTGCAGTAATGTTCTAAACATTGCCACATAAATTGTCCCGATTCATAGAAAATAATTCATAGAAAAAGTAATTTCTTAGTGGCCGAAGCTCCAATTAACCGGTTTCCCTGACTCATAATTATAATTTTACACCTCCAAGTCAATAAAAAAAGTGAAGAGATATACAATATTTTCCTATCTTAAATAACAGTTTAGCCTAAATTAGTGACCAATTCGACCTATCGATCTGATCACGAGAAGAGCTTTATCGATCTGACCACGAGAAGAGCTTTATCGTTGACATTTTCGAACAGATAAAGAACGTACATTATCAGTAGGAAAACAGTATTCAGGTTAGGTGTGTAATCTCTTAACATTCAAGATTTGGTCCAGTCGATTTCGAATAGCCTGACAGCCTTGGTCATGTACAAAGTGCGGGATTATGACTGGTGTTATTCGTAGTTGGGTTCCCTACTAATTCAGTTGGTAGAGAGAGCATTACACCAACACATTCCTCTCATTGGTGGCGATTTGTGACTAACACAAATGGGAGATGATCAGATTGGTGTATCTGGACTATTTTATTATTGTTTTAGTTTGATAGTGGCCACACCCAAAAGGACTTAGGCACTGGTTACACACGCTACGCTTTGCCCGGTTAGCGAATTTATAGCAAATAGCGTGTCTGTCATTTGCAGAATGGGGTCCCCAGAGGGTACATTTAGTGATGCTATCCCGCACAGCGTGCTAGCATCACCAAATTCACCCTGTGGAGATCTCATTCTGCTTAGGCCTCATATCATGGGAAGTATGTATAGTATTAATGTTTTTTAGTTATATTTCCCTTCTAGGAAGTTTCTATATCCCCTAATTTGCAGAAGATAAAATTCATAATTGAGGTGCCCAATGGGTGAACATCACCAAATTCAATTGGGGAACTTCAATCTGATCCTAGGTCTACCATAGAGTTGAGGGCCTTAGTAGAATGAGGTCCCCAGAGGGTGAATTTAGTGATGCTAGCCCGCTGTGCTGGATAGCGTCACTATATTCACCGCCTGGGGACCTCATTCTGCAAATGTTGCATTGGAATTTGCGAGCTAGTCATTTTACGCCCACGATTGGTTGTAATCCTATAGTCATGATACATGCTTTCTCGTTGGTTTATCACACAGCGAGCGAGTCATTTTACGCACACGATTGGTTGTAATCCTATAGTCATGATACATGCTTTCTCGTTGGTTTATAACACAGCCAGCGAGTCATTTTACGCCCACGATTGGTTGTAATCCTATAGTCATGATACATGCTTTCTCTTTGGTTTATAACACAGCGAGCGAGTCATTTTACGCACATGATTGGTTGTAATCCTATAGTTATGATACATGCTTTCTCGTTGGTTTATAACACAGCGAGCGAGTCATTTTACGCCCACGATTGGTTGTAATCCTATAGTCATGATACATGCTTTCTCGTTGGTTTATAACACAGCGAGCGAGTCATTTTACGCCCACGATTGGTTGTAATCCTATAGTCATGATACATGCTTTCTCTTTGGTTTATAACACAGCGAGCGAGTCATTTTACGCCCACGATTGGTTGTAATCCTATAGTCATGATACATGCTTTCTCGTTGGTTTATCACACAGCGAGCGAGTCATTTACGCCCATGATTGGTTGTAATCCTATAGTCATGAAACACGCTTTCTCGTTTGTTTATAACACAGCGAGCGAGTCATTTTACGCCCACGATTGGTTGTAATCCTATAGTCATGATACATGCTTTCTCGTTGGTTTATCACACAGCGAGCGAGTCATTTTACGTACACGATTGGTTGTAATCCTATAGTTATGATACATGCTTTCTCGTTGGTTTATCACACAGCGAGCGAGTCATTTTACGCCCACGATTGGTTGTAATCCTATAGTCATGATACATGCTTTCTCGTTGGTTTATCACACAGCGAGCGAGTCATTTACGCCGATAATTGGTTGTAACCCTATAGTCATGATACATGCTTTCTCGTTTGTTTATAACACAGCGAGCGAGTCATTTACGCCCACGATTGGTTGTAATCCTATAGTCATGATACATGCTTTCTCGTTGGTTTATCACACAGCGAGCGAGTCATTTTACGCCCACGATTGGTTGTAATCCTATAGTTATGATACATGCTTTCTCGTCGGTTTATAACACAGCGAGCGAGTCATTTTACGCCCACGATTGGTTGTAATCCTATAGTCATGATACATGCTTTCTCGTTGGTTTATAACACAGCGAGCGAGTCATTTTACGCCCACGATTGGTTGTAATCCTATAGTTATGATACATGCTTTCTCGTTGGTTTATCACACAGCGAGCGAGTCATTTTACGCCCACGATTGGTTGTAATCCTATTGTCATGATACATGCTTTCTCGTTGGTTTATCACACAGCGAGCGAGTCATTTTACGCCCACGATTGGTTAGTAGTATTGGCTGCCACCCATGGGCCAGAGTGGCCCCGAGCGAGGGGTGGGCCAAAACAAATACAAACCCGTCGCTCGGGGCCACTCTGGCCCATGGGCCAGAGTGGCCCCGAGCGAGGGGGTGGGCCAGAAAAAATCCAAACCCGTCGCTCGGGGCCACTCTGGCCCATGGGCCAGAGTGGCCCCGAGCGAGGGGTGGGACCAGAGTGACCCGCCCAGGGTCGGTCTAGAGGTTGTGTTAGATTCCAAAGAGTAAGGTGATCGCTTCGAAGGGGTTTTTTTGACAGAAAAGAGCACAATTTACCAATGTATCGATTTTTTCTCGGATTCTAATGCCAGTGTGGTAAGCGAAGGGCGCTCCCCTTCGCTGGACTAACTGAACTTTGAATAATACCGAGAAAAAATAGATGTGTTGGTAACTTGTGCTACTTTACCAGTGCATTTTTTAACAAAAGCGAAAGTCTTCGAATAAATTCGAAGACGATAGCGCTGTGAAAATGTTAATGTAAGAGTCATCTGATAGCAGGTTTTGGGTGGCCCTGAAGAGGGCCGTTTTACGTTAGATCACAAGAAAAGTGGATAAGGGGTCTTTAGGAACTAAAATCCATCCTCTTGATCCAACTCCCGAAACACAAGCGAACCCTCGATGAGAGGTGGAAATATACCTTGCGGTATACTCACACCCTTCAATGGAGGTACGTCTAATCTGTACTCCGGATCCTTCTTCTGTCTCCAAAACACGAGCTTTCTCTGCAGAAGGGTTGCCGCCACCGTAAGCAAGACACCTGTTGTCCCAAGCCATTCGATGTACTCTGTCTTCTGTCCACTGAACAGTGTAGGATTGCGAGCCCAAGTTGCATTGACAAAAGTGAATAGTTCAAAGAACTGTTCACCTGTACCATACACTGCCCAGGAAAGGGTTTCCCAAACCGCAATGTCCCTCGGGGCCGATACACGGATGGCTCTGACATAAGATCCAAGATCAGTAGCAGCGTATTCCATTGTGAGAGAATGATATACTCTAAATGGGGTTTTGTTATATGTAAAACGCGCGGACGTCATTGGCGACGTCATTGTGTTTTTTTCTACCAAATTTCCCGAACGTCATTTCAAATGTGTTTCTTTTTGGTGAATTAAGATCTTCATCGACATTGCCGAAGACGATCATTAAAAACAGACACTGTTTTTCAATAACATAACTTTTATTTTTGAATTAAGAATCAACTAATTTACAACTGATCATGAAATTATCATATTTACAATCAATAATTGGTAATGCAATGAACATAATTTACATTTGGTAACTCATTTCATCATTAACAATCAACATATTTACAAAATGATTATGATTTTAACATGTTTAAACAATTGGTAATGAACACATTTTATCAACACTGAAATTCACGGTAAGTCTTACAAGTTTGTGAAATACATGTTTTGGGTAATGTTTCTGATTCTTTTCGTAAGGGCTCATAGTTTCTATGAAACCAATCAAATACTTTTCTATCATTTTTGAAGTAGTCACCATCAAAGTTCATTTCAACTAATACTTTTATACCATATCCGCTTTTCAAGAAATGTAAAGCAAATATGCAGTAGATACCACACACGTTTGTACCGTGATGTTGAAACCGCCCAACGTTTATTTTACATTCGATCGAATTTCTTTGAATAAATGATTTGATATATTTATCAATAACTGGTATCCCAAACGAATCGAAATATGTTGCAATGTTCCCATTGAAGAATATTGCAACCCAGTGTTCTCCTGGCTTTTCTGACGTATGTGTATTTACTATGTATGCTTTTACATGATGAGGTTTCTCGTGTGGTAACTGATCTTTTGCACACACCACACCATACAATGAACAGAGGTAGGATGATTTGTCTAGTATATGCTGAAGTTCGCTAGTGTTCATCTTCGTAGTTTTTTTTTTACTTTTTCACACCACAAGTCAACAAAAACCGAATTAAATTGGATACAGTTTGCATGAACAACTTCCTTTATATCTTTCCAAAGTTTGAATGCCTCAAATTTCTCTTGTGGTGTAAATGATTCTATTTCTGGATACCATTGTTCCATAACTCGGTAGATGTTCAATTTAAGTAGTGCTATATCAATGAACATATCTACCCATTGTATAGGTGGTGTCCAGGGACAAAGTAAATGTCGTGTCTGGCTTGGATGATCTATTTTACATCCTTCAAAATTGAGTGTCACTTCTTTTGAAATTTGATTTTGTATTTCATGAACGAAACATTTCTCGAAAGTTTTCCGAACTTTGTCAAGGATAGAAACATATGGAATGAAATCGAGTCCTCCAACTTCCAGTCTCAATTTTTCCTCCAAGTGCAATCCATCCATGTTTTTAATAATCTATTATTATTTCTCGCAAACTGTTGATTTCAACTTGATTATCAAACTCAGTATAGACTATCACGTTGATCACTGAAGCTAGAGCTGCAGCAAACTGAAGCTCTAACCGTATGTTACCGGTTTTTATAGGATGCAAATCTCCTTCCTCTGCTCCTTGGTCAGGTGTGAGGTCGTAACACCAGAAACAATAACCATTCATGTATTTTTCGAGATTCAAACCAAAGGATTTGTTTTGTCCAAACATACCCGAAGTACTGATACAGTGATAAATAAGATCTTAGGCATTGTTCTGATTCAAAGTTTGGTTCAAATGGTCGGTTATGGATGGTATGTCCGTCCTGACTAACTTCAAGTTTTCTCAGATTGAAGTGTTGGAAATGAAATGGGTTCGTTTCAATATCGCCATTCATATCTTTGTTTGATACCAAGCCTATGAAAAGTCTCTTTGGCAATTGTCCTTGAAAAAGGTGATCTTCAATTTTTGATCTAAGCCCTGCACCAATAGTGAATGTTTTTACTTCAACTCTTCTAATCGGTATTTTCATATTTTTCTGTATTATTGTTTGGTTCAAGTTAATTGCTACTACTGGCATCAGCGTAATTGTACGAACATTGAAAACTGCCGTTTCAAATACTATTTTTCCGTTGGCCTGACCAATTAAAGAGAATTTTGGATTCGCTCTATTGAGACGAATTCTTATCTCAATTCCATTTGGTAAGTATTTCTCTTGTAGAAATATATCTGTGTGTAAACGACCACACAATTCTACCGTTTTACTACCTGCTATGATTGCTTGGCGAGATTTCAATCCATCATTACCACCAGCTTTAGTGTTTTCGGTGAACTGCTTAGCGGTGTCGGGGTACCACATTTCTAATGCGGCAAGTTGATTTTCTTTACATTCACCAGAATAAGCCAAGAGATTTTCCATGTAGGCTCGATAAGGATAGGTGTCTCCGTTTGCCGTTACAAGTTTGTTATTTAGGTAAATATCGATACTACTGAACATACTATGGAAAAAGTTGTTAATAGGCGCAATTTCATCAGTACCATCAACTAAGTTTGTTCCATCTGCTTTTGTGATTTTGAATTTCAGGTACAAATATGATTGATTTACATCTGTCCATTTTTCAGTTTGAGGCGGAATTACAAATTCTATCGGTGCGGAATTATTCAAAGAGCTAATCGGGTGATGTTCTATCCATTGTGATTCCAACATCGTTGTCATTGTTGGTGGAACATCAGAAGCATCTAACTCGGACTTGCTGCATTCGCATGATCCATTTTGCATCATCATGATTAATCAAATATATCGAGAGATCGTTTTGATTTCTTTACAGGCGTTTTAATGGACTTACTTCTAACTCGTTTGCGAGAAGAATGATTTTTCAAAGGTCGCGATGATCTATTTATGCCATTTGGTGTTGATATTTTCTTTATTGTTTCCCTTCCAAAAGATTTCAATGCTTCTTTACCTTGTTTCAAAAATACTTCTTTTGGACTTTTACCACGATGAATGATATCTTCGACTGCAGCAAGTCCATGTTTGAATACTTGTTGTTTAGCAATCTGACCAATAGGTTTTAGAAATGGTATTACTGTTCTCATTGCAGATTTGAATAGTGAACCAATTCCATTTCCATACTGTCTAGATACGCCTCTATACACGGGGATCATCATAAATACAAATTACTTCGGCGTCGGAATTGCAACTTTACCATAGACTTTCCACCAATAAACTGAATTGGTTTGCCAGTATCACCAGTTATATATACATTTATGGTATCAAAGCTAGACGTTGATATTGGTACATAATGTAAGTTTTTGAATTCATGCCTAATATGTTTACCATCATGTATTCTTTTACTCTCGAATGATGTCACTCGTAATATCGGTGCTTCAACATCACTAAGAATTGTATAATCAGCAATGTCAGAATAAACAAACAATTGATTATGCTCCGCATTTAAATCAACTCCATATGGAAATTTTATCGAAGGAGTAGCAAATGTGACAGTGTTTGATTCTGTTCTGTAACCAAGTTTATCCAAAAGAGCTTTGGGGAGTACAAGACCTACTTTGGTATAACTATTGGTTGAAATTTTAACTCGTTGTTGTGCTTTGGAATATCCGATTTCGAATTCCAGTTCTGGAATCATTCTGATTACTGTACTATCAATTACACCTTGAATTGTATCTGTCAAATGTGCTCCACCAGAATATGCTCCTTCTGGTATTTTTAATTCTATACCATTTTCTGGTTTTGAAATCACTACATCACTCATTGGTATCTTATTCAAATATTGTAAAATTCTTGGAACAGAAGTTTTTATTTTTATTTTGCAGGCATCTCCAATAATGTTGTATGTTTCTGATGGTACAATTAGTTCAACCATTGCAACTTCCCAAAGCTCTTTATCAATATGTATGGTTTTTGGTAATTTCACTGTGAAACAACATTGTGAGTTGGCTGGGTAAAGTGACATTGAACTATCACTCATGAGAGTTATGTAGAATGAATTCATTTTTTCTCAGTATTTTTCAATAATTTCAGTCCAGGTGTTGGTAGAATATAACCTAGAGAACTACTTAGAAGAATAAGCCACAATTCTTTGTTTGCGCTCTGGATACTAATGTGTACAATAGATGTAATTATTATGATATAAATAATAATTATCTGCGTGAAGTAGGTGACTTGGTTCTTAGCAACTTTTTCACCACAGAACTAAAATTGTGACGGTTCATCGAGATTAATTGAATCTGAATGATTTTCCAACATGGTAAATTCTGTTTTATACTAAATTATTTGAAGCTGGGATCCAACTGTCAAACTTTTTTGGATATCCAAGCCAATGAACTTTAATTTCGTTTACTGTTTTACCACCCACTCTTCTCGTTCTTTTATCAATAACAGATTCTATTTCATACACCTTATTGTCTTTTATATGCTGGATTTCATGTTTGTAGAATGATCCATCAATCTCTTCACCATCAAGATCAGAAACTTTGTATGTTACTGGATTAGTTTTACAAATTTTATCAACTTTGAAATTTTCACGAGTCCAGTTTGGTAAATAACCCTTTTCAAATGTTCTTTTGGTTTTGTTGATACGAACCAAGTCACCCACTTTCAGTGTAGATTTTCCTTTTTTATTCCCTGTTCCATATAGATTTTTGGAAATTTCAGCTTCAGTTTTCAAAGTAACTGCCGACGGTTTCGATTTTATGCTGCGGTGATAACTATTGTTGTAAGAATCAACTAGGGGCTGTAAAACATCAATATATCTTGAAGTTTTATTGTGTGTGAAATACTTCCACATACGAGTTTTTAAAGTTCTTTGAAATCGTTCGATAATACTTGCTTTAGTCTCTGGATTCTCAGTTGTGAAGAAATGAATGTTTTCTGATCGCAGAAATTTCAAAAACTTTTCATTTTGGAATTCAGAACCTTTATCAGCTTGAAACGATTTTGGTTTACGTTTTGAAGATTTCAAAATTTTCCTGAATGATTCGATCAAAGTTTGTTCAGATTTATCGTGGATTGGCACTACCCACGCAAATTTAGAAAAAAACGTCTATCACACACAACATATATCTGTAATTATCATTATGTTTTTTCAAATTCTGAAGATCAGCTAAATCTGCCTGCCATTGAATATCAATCCCAGCCACAATAGTCTTTCTACGTTGAAATTTTCGAATTATTGGTTTGTGTAAAGTATATGTCGACTGACCTTGCAACCATTTCTTCACATCTATGAGTTTAATTTTGTTATTTTGCTTTTTCGCTTCATCAAAAAGCTTCTTTACACCGCCATAACTTCCAACTTTCTTCGGATTATAGAAAATTTTAGATAACTGCTCATCTAGTATGGATCCCATTGTGTTTTTTCTGTTTTAATACCCTTTGGTGTCAACCTATCTGCTATTTTAGTTTTTGAATGTCTTGCTTTTATACCTTTCATTGGTGTGAATCGTTGAGAATCAAATCGTTTTGGTGTTATGCTTTGTACCGGAGTTTCAAAATCATCATCTGAATCATCTTTCAAATGTTTTTTAATCCAAAGCCAGCGGTTTCTATTCCCTACAAAATCTTGAGGTACATTAAGCTCGCTCAATCCTTGTGAAAAGGTTTGCCAACCTGTTGGTTCGAAACCTTTTCTTTGTCGTACAATATCATTGAGGAGATCAACAATATTTGATCCTCTAATAACTTTTTCACCATATTTTAATTGGCCATGTTCATCAAACTTCATTTGTGGATGTTTTGAAATCAGTTGTAAAAGTTGTTCAGCTTTTTTTCTCATCTTTAACGGAATACTTTCTATCACATCCCTATGATGATGATTAAATGGTTGTTCTGTTTTCGGGGCTGAAATAGCTCTAACTGATTTTTGAGAAGTTTTCAATTTGTGTAAAGTTGTACCATATAATTGAACCTTCTCAGATTCTGACAAATTTTGATCAGAAACTGAATTCAATTCTCTGCTTAGTTTTGAAACATTCGTAATTTCAGGATTAGGTGGTAATTTCGGATTAGTTAGACTCATTCTCCATTTTTTAATGTCATCCAACATTTTGAAGGGAACAGCGACCATTTTCTTCATGTTTAACCGCGAAGTATTCCAGCGATTGCTTTACCAAGCAACGGTGCTAGCATAAGAAGTGGTAAAAAACCTCCTTTCTGGTTTAAAATTTGTTTTTTTCGTTTCAAAGTTGTTGATTTACTTGCAAGTTCTCTGAGGTGTCTACTCTTCAACAGTTGAATGTCAAATGACTGAATGACTGAATTACTTTTACGTTTATTAAAATTACGATCAAATGCCATCAAAGCTAATTTCGATGGGTTTGAAAGATTCATCGTTTTTGAGTATCGTTGAACCAACGGGTAATGTTCTGCTTCTTGAATTGATGGAATTGGTTGCGGACCATTATCGTTGAGTGGTTGAAATCTAGCAAATGTGGAATTTAATCCAGTAGAATTTACTCTAGCTGGAGTAGTTCGCTGTGCACTTGTAGAATTTACTCTGACTGGACTAGCTCGCTGTGCAATCGTAGAATTTACTCTGACTGGACTAGCTCGCTGTGCAATCGTAGAATTTACTCGAGTAGCATTTACTCTATTTGATCTAACTCGTGCAATTGATTTATTTTCTTTTTGTCTGAGAAGACTTCTGATCAAAACTCCACCGAGAAAACCACCTCCACCAGTTTTTAAAAGTATTTTCTTTTTTAAATCGATATGAGTTCTACTGTCAGCTATTTTCTTCAGCTCTTTTTGGTGTTTTTGCAGGAATGTTCGTGTCTGCTTTGGAAGCTTTAAGTGATCATCAAGTATTAATTTAGCGATAGTCGAAAATACACTCAAGACTGCTTCATGCGACTCCATGATTGGAAATGAAATATTATGTTGATACACTTATCTTTATACCGATGAATATATTACCGCACCTCGATCGTCATTTGTGAGCCACCGATGGAAAATATCAGTTCTAAGTCTCAACGATTTATCCGTTTTAGGGTGAAAATCTAGTAGTAAATAACCATGATTGGTTGAAGTTGCATCATCATATGCCTGCATTAAATGAGGTATTTGCATTTGAGAGGCAAGAATTTTTATTTGGCCTTTATCACGCACACTTTGAAATAATACCATGTAATGTGTATTCAAACTCAAAGTTCTACTCGCTTTAGATTTCTGAAACATGTTTTGGGTTATGTAAATAACAGACGTATTTCTGTGATGTCCTTTTCTTGTAAACCACAACATAATATTTTCTTCATCTTTATCACCTAGCATGTCATCAAAAACGATGAGGTGCGGTAAGTCTGTGTCATCGACAAGTTCATTGTCATCATCCGGTATTCCATTTATAAATTGAATATTGTGAAATTCTTGCATCTGACTATAGGTATTTTGCCATTCTTTGTAACACCAAACGACTTTGTATGGAACAGGTTTGAACAAGTCATCTTTATATTCGATTAATTTCTTAACAAAATCTGTTTTACCACAACCACTTGGTCCCGATATGAAAATGTTACAGGGATGTTTGAACAACAATGATTCGTCCATCTTTACCCTGAGACAGATCATGTAAGACTGATTAGGATTGTTCGGAATCAACCTTTTTTATTTTTTAATGAAGAATCACCATAACTCCATACTATTCCAAATGTCCATACGAGTTCATAATCTAAATCTGAAATAGGTCTAGTGTTTTTTACAATATAATCCAAAGACACTTTTTCTTCAAATAACTTTTCAACAGTGAAAATTGTACATGGTTCTCGGAGAATAATGTATCCATATATTCTCGTCACCTCTTCGAATTTCAAAGTTTTTTCATTGAGAATCCTGTCTTGATATTCAGCAAAGCGAGTAAAATGATTTCCAACTAATTCACGAATTGCGTTTATTTCGTTTTTAGGAACACCATGAAATATCCAATAATCTGAAAACATTTGATCCAATATATCCATTAAGAAATCAGTTTCAAATTCTGATCTCTCAATCAAACATCTCAGTCGACTCTGTCCCTCAGAGAAATGTCCGTTCAGCAAAGTCTCCATTATAATTCTACTTTCCCTCAAAAACCAAGCTTGCTTAAGTTCTTGTTTGATTTCTTGATCCATTTTTGACATTTCGATCAAATTATTATAAATTTTCAAAAGCATCTCTGCTGGTAACACATCAATTCCATCCATAAGGAATTGTGTTGTATTCACCCACAACAAGTCGTTTGGTGTACACAGATCGGAATGTTTTTGTTTGCTCTTCACTAATTACTTCTCGGTTCTTTGTGCGTTTAATTCTGCATGGATAGTTGATGACACGTTGAAAATTTAACCGGTCGTTAACACATTCAACCATTGAATGAAAATTTATTTGCTGTTTAGTTTTATAATCCAGAGTGATGCCCTTGACCTTGCATACAGATTTTATGACATCATCTTTCATGTACTGATATCCATAATTTTTCGGTCCTAACCCTACAAATTTCATGATTTTAGCATCTGGATGCTCATCAGTCCATTTACCAAGGTAGCTGTCTTCGGTTTTGATATTTTCTTTTTCTGGATCGAAAATATACATGCAGCTATCAGTGTCGAAATACAACACCCTATCTTGGAGTTTTTCTAAAACTTTATACAACTCCAAGCGTGCACATGCTGTGACAAATGATGCAACAACTACATTGGCAGATGGATGTGGTTCTATAATATCGGTTTTATTTTCATAGCTGAATAATATGAATTTATCCTGTTCAAAAATTTCAACTGCTTTGACGGTGATATTTTTATCAGTTAATAGTTCAAAATATCTGGATGGTTCTGAGATATATTCAGTTTTAGTAAGAATATTATTTTGTGCATTTTTTCCCCATATGCAATTTATCATTAATTTTGCGCACTGGCGGAGTCCTGGGTTTTTTTCGATTTTTTCTTTTTCAAGTTTTATACCTTCAACCTCATAATAATCTTTAATGAATTTATCTTTATCTTCTTCACTTTTAACAGAATTTGGATATCCACTTGCTTCTTGTTTAATTTTGAGGTATTTATCAATGTAATCCCTGTATACTTTGTCCGACCACTCAGTCCAATGCCAAACTTGATACACTTCCAGAATTTGGTAACCCAATTCTATTGCTTTGAATAATTCTACATGTGTCCAAACTCCAACTAAAGCACGCTGTTCGGTTTTATGATTACACTGTCCACTTTCATTTTCTGCACAAGTTTTACACAATGTGTATATCATTTTGTTATTACAGTGGATCGGTAGCACTGGAATGTACAATTTATTTGGAGGTAATACTTTGCATTTAATGAGTCCTTTGTAGGATTTGATGTCTCCTATTTGTTCCTGACTTAGAATTTCAGGATGACCAAGTGGGTACTCCTTATATTTATTTACACTAGGATACAAACTGCATATATTAATATATTTTATTTCCTGTTTAGATGTTGGTTCTATTTCATGATATAATTTTAGAGCATTAGTCCTGCCACCAAATAATGCTTCCCTTGGTTTAATTGGGTCTTGATGCAAATAGAATTGATCCATAGTTTGTTTTAATTTTGTGTCTGCTTTACATTTATTGTCCAGGTCATGTTCCCAGATGCATATTAATTTGCATCCCGAGCTTTTGATTTCAGTTTCCGTTTTTATTGTTTTTTCATACAATTCATGCATTGTTATATTACTGTATGGGTTTCGGCGATTTCTATCTGGATAGCAAGTAGGACAGCCATGAAAAAAACACCCATACATTTCATACACTGTGTATGATTCTGCATGATAACCATCAACAAAATGTTTGCCTATTTTAACTTCACCACCATTTAAAGCATGCTTTATGTTTATATTTTGTTTTGTAGCAATGTACTGTAGCCATCGAATTGCTTTCATTGAAAATTTACGCGCTTGTGGATATCCAGCGTCTGAAATTATACCTAGAGAATTCTCTGGTAATGAATTTTTTCTCCATGCAAGGTTACAGGTTTGAGCTAATGTTATTGCTTCCCGAAATGGATCTATTTGATCAGTTTCCATTACACATAGTCTGAATTTCCCACATCCACGTCTTAAAATGTCTACATCTGATTTACAATACTTTTGAATTTCTTTTTGAAAATCAAAAATATCTTCACCCCTAGCTTCGTACCATTTCAGAAATGAATCTCTATTTTCCTCAGACATGATTTCAGGTTTATAGTATTTTTTGTCTAGATATGGTCCTACATAATTCTGAAAGTCCTGTGTATTTGCCCAATGTGGAAAATAACCTTTAGCCATTTCTTCAAGTTGGAATGTTTTTGGAAATTTAGATAATGCCATAGGGATGAAACTCAATGAATCGATTACTTTAACACCATTGCATTGTAAACTAAGTATTTTGTTGCCATTCATAATAACATTAGGTTTTGAATTTCCATTGTTCACCAAGTAATGTAAGCGGAACTGACTATCGTAACCTCTTGCATTGTGAGCAATACATGTTGTACCTTTATGATCGTTGGTGTAAAACAACCATTTGCAAAATCTTTCCAATACATTCTCTCCTTTAAAAATATATTCTCTGTTTGACAATACAGAATCACATGAAATGCATATTTCATCAATGGGTTTACATATACAATTTTCACAAGCAGTTTGTGCAACACAAAAATTGGGTATATGAACACCAGTATCTTGTTGACATTCAAAATCAAAAAATATGAATGGTACCTTTACTGCTTTCTGTGTTTCTCTCTTTTGGTACTGCTGGATATGACATCTGTGATCTGATGCGACGATTTCCTTACAGTATTTGCACTTCTTTGTTCCCGAACATATATGTCTTTTCTCCTTTCGTGTGACGATTTCAACCCCACATTTCTGACATTTGTGTATCATATCACAAATAGTTTTGTCATGTTTTAGTGATTTTTTCAAATGATTGTCGAGACATCGTTTACTTCTAAAAGTCCTCCTACATTTGATGCATTGTAGCCATCGTTCAAAGGGACATATCTGACCCTCGAAACAACTACACTTGTATGGACATATATGATCACCTCTGTTGTTCGAACCGACATCACAGTGTTCACAGTAATAATGACATCCAAGGAATCCCGTGACAGTTGTGATCACATCGTAATGGTTGTCATTGAAATATAGATGTACAACTTTACTTTCTTTCCCAACTGGTGGTGGTTGAAAAAGAAAGCCTTCGTCAGCAAATTGACTATGTATTTTTATAACATACTCAGGATATAGTTGTTCCTGAATAAGTTTGTATTCCTCAACCCCGCAACTGGTGTCGTGTGATAACCCTACTTTATCCAACAATGACTTTGCAGCTTCCCGTTGTGAAGCTCTTGCTGGTCTCGTAATCCGTTTCCATTGTTGCTTCCATTCAGCTGTATCTTTTTTGTCAGTATTACACATACCAACAACGACAGCCCTCGCAAAACACATGTTATCTTCTGCGTTCTGAATCAGAAGAATACTTTTCTTTACTGTTTTCATTTGATTTTGTTCACCGAATGCTCCATAATGTAAGGTATGTCTTGCGGTCCCTGTAGGCATATGCGTGACAGTGATGTCAAATGTCATCTGTCCGTCATGAATTTTTAATTTTTTGTTCGATTGTGCAACTTTTTCTATGTTGTCAAGCAATAATTCACCCGTCAGGTCTTTTGCTTCAGTGAACGGGACGTGAATCCCTAGATCTAACCCTGGATGCAAGATGGAAATTCTCATTTGATCTTTTGGTCCTGCATCACACTCATCTTTCAAACTGTTCACCAGATCTTTAAAAATTCTGTGAACAGTTTGAAATGGTTGATGAAATTCTTGAAATGTGACGTTGAATTTCTTTGATGCTGTTTTAAATTTCCTCGAGTATTTATCGGTCAGATTTTTTATAGTATAATATTTACAGTCATCATCCAGTCGCACTCTCTTTCTATTATCTCGTTCGCTTTCGCTATCTGAATATGGCACAAGGCGCTTCATCGTGAAATGAAGACGTGATGAAAATTCGCGTCGCTTTTATGCTCTGGCACGGACATGCGCAGTCATCGTCCGTGTCAGAGCATAAAAGCGACGCGAATTTTCATCACGTCGTCATTCCACTGACGATTGAATAACGCACCGAACGCTCACAATGGATCCAAGATTACAGAGTAACAACCTACAACATTTACGAAAATTTGCATTAGAAGTTTTAAAGAATACAAAGTGGGTGCCACCATACGGTAACTGTTTTAGGTGCAACTCGAGTTCACATTGGGCTTTTCAATGTGATGGCACTGTGAAAAAGAAGATTGATCAGATGAAAAAATCATCATTGACGCCAAGTGAATCTACTCCTGGGAAGTTACTTGGACGCACACATCAGACAACGATGATCTCACACCATGTGATGTAATGGACATTGATCAAACTGAGACATATGAAAGCTGAAAGTGGGGAACAATGGAACTCAACCGCGATATCAATTAACAAGATCGCGGATGTGAAAACTGAGAGTGATGAATTATACGCCTCAACCGAGGTATCAAATGATGAATCACTATTCTAAACACGGAGGATTCGCAGATGGAAGTGATAAATACTGTAGCCAAAAGCGCTAACGATACTGAAATTAAGCAGACCACTTTGCCTACCAGAAAGAGAAAAAGACGTTTATTGCAAAAACAAAATAAAAGATATGTTATTTAAAAATAGTGAATAAAATATTATTGATTTATTTGTTTCGTTTTTTAGCAATTTCAGAGCATATATTTTGAAAATTTGGGTGGCCCTGAAAAGGGCCGTTTAAATTGTTTGCCGAGTCAATAAAATTCAGACAAATCCGGATAAAGTCTACCCTTGATGTATGTGGGTCTCCAGTGTGGATTGGGGACGTATTGCGCTGCCTCAGTGGTAATCCACTTTGGTAGTGGTCTTGGAGGATTAAATTCAGACAAGTCTGGATATAATGCCCCCTCCTTATACGTAGGGTTCCACTCTGGAGTTTCCACATACACCTTGGGAGGACTGGGTCTCCGTCTTTGCAGGAATTCTTGAACTCCAGCTCTAATGGCTATCTTATGCCTCTCCGAATCTCTAACATTCTTCTGCCAATGCTTTAATCGAGCATCGGCAGAGAATTTTAGCAAAATTTTCTCTTTTAGTTTTGAGAACATTTTGAAGATAAAAAAACAATACACTGCGCTCCATATTATATGAAACGCGCGGACGCCGCTGACGACGTCATCGCATATTTCATCAAATTTTTCCGAACGTCAAAACAAGTGTGTTTCTTTTAACAAAAAGAAACACACTTGTTTTGACGTTCGGGAAAATTTGGTGAAATATGCGAAGACGTCGTCAGCGGCGCCCGCGCGTTTTCAATAAAAACAGATATTCCCATTCTTCATTCATACCGAAATGGATTACCGAGATCTGTATCGGAGCTATTTGGAGGATGGGATGCTGGTGCGAGGTGTGTTTGGGGATGAACCGCAGATGCTATGGAAGGCTTTGAGTTTAGCAGAAACAGGGACTATAGATAACTGTTTTGATATCTATAGGTACACCGTTATGTTGATGACGGACAACAGAGATCGGGTGTTTGGACTGCCACCACGGTGGTTCCGACATACCAGATTGCTGGGGACATCAAGATTGATGGTACGACTTGCGGCTACATCACGACAGCGGTCCATCATAATCTTCTCAGGGCAACGGGTGTACGGATTCGCACCGCTCTGGGGGATACAGACAGGCCGGCCATGCAATTGTGCCATTTGGTTGCGACGTTCCCAAGACAACTTTCAGCTGTATTCAAACCCAAACACATCATGCGGTTTCTTTTGAAACCATCCAAAACGGCCCTTTTCAGGGCCTCACAAATGTTTAAAAAGATACGCTCTGAAATTGCTACTGAACAATTTGTTCATTCTTCCTGGATATAATGTTCACATATTTTCTTCAAAACCAAATTCATTCATCATGAACTTGGAGAGAATGTTCACATAATTTATCAAAGAATACTTCCCTAACAATAAAAAAAACCCCACTACCACCATTCATATCTATAATACGTTCATCATATAGCATAATACAGAGCGTATCTTTCGTGAATTTTAAGTGGCCCTGAAAAGGGCCGTTTAAAATAATATAAAAATCATTTCTTTTGTTTCTTCATCACTGTTAAATCTTTCCCGAGTGATCCAAATGTTG
The DNA here is from genome assembly GCA_032622095.1 of Siphonodentalium dalli. Classification (NCBI taxonomy): domain Eukaryota; kingdom Metazoa; phylum Mollusca; class Scaphopoda; order Gadilida; family Siphonodentaliidae; genus Siphonodentalium; species Siphonodentalium dalli. Next base: position 24,619,637 of record CP136062.1, on the reverse strand, counting down.
CTCGCTTCGTAGGTTCTTTCTGGAAACCATGTACCTCAGTTGGTATGTCAATCGTGTGAGGTTTCAAGTTCATTGTACATTCAGTCGGTTTTTGTGTTAATTGTTTTCGTAAATCCTTCATTTCCTGCCAAATATTCCGTAACAATTTTGTCTGTTCTTCCCATTGTGAACTGTTGATAACTTGGTATATAACAGGTTGAGTTATTTGTTGTGTTTTCACCGGCGGTGTATACACTGGTTGTTGATCCGTTCGCGGATATACCATTGGTATCTGTTGCTGTTCCACACGTGGCGTCACATTTCCTGCATACAGTGGAGTCGACATTTGCGTTGTTGCAGGAACATGGTCGTACTGTACATCAATAGTCTTGAGAAATTCCGTTACTGGATCCATGTTTCAAAATAACGTTAACGTTACAATTTACGCATCTAATGACGTTAACATTTTTCGAGGACTAAGTATATAGGATGCGCGGGCCTCGTTGACGACGTCATGCGTATTTCACCAAATTTCTCCGAACGTCAAATCAGGTGTGTTTCTTTTTTGTCAAAAACATCATATTTCTATGGATAAAAACACCGATTTGACTCGGGGAAAAGTTTATCTGTACCATTTTACCATTATCTTATAACATATTTCACTGAAAGGTAACTTCTGCAAGTGCATTTTACAACGCTATCGTCTTCGAATTTATTCGAAGACTTTCGCTTTTGTTAAAAAATGCACTGGTAAAGTAACACAATTTACCAACACATCTATTTTTTCTCGGTATTATTCTCAGTTCGGTTAGTCCAGCGAAGGGGAGCGCCCTTCGCTTACCACACTGGCATTAGAATCCGAGAAAAAAATCGATACATTGGTAAATTGTGCTCTTTTCTGTCAAAAAAACCCTTCGAAGCGATCACCTTACTCTTTGGAATCTAACACAACCTCTAGACCGACCCTGGGCGGGTCACTCTGGTCACACCCCGTCGCTCGGGGCCACTCTGATCCATGGGCCAGAGTGGCCCCGAGCGACGGTTTGTATTTGTTTTGGCCCACCCCCTCGCTCGGGGCCACTCTACTTTGGTTGTAATCCTATAGTTATGACACATGCTTTCTCGTTGGTTTATCACACAGCGAGCTAGTCATGTTACGCCCACGATTGGTTGTAATCCTATAGTCATGATACATGCTTTCTCGTTGGTTTATAACACAGCGAGCGAGTCATTTTACGTACACGATTGGTTGTAATCCTATAGTCATGATACATGCTTTCTCGTTGGTTTATCACACAGCGAGCGAGTCATTTTACGCACACGATTGGTTGTAATCCTATAGTCATGATACATGCTTTCTCGTTGGTTTATAACACAGCGAGCGAGTCATTTTACGCCCACGATTGGTTGTAATCCTATAGTTATGATACATGCTTTCTCGTTGGTTTATCACACAGCGAGCGAGTCATTTTACGCACATGATTGGTTGTAATCCTATAGTCATGATACATGCTTTCTCGTTGGTTTATCACACAGCGAGCGAGTCATTTTACGCCCACGATTGGTTGTAATCCTATAGTTATGATACATGCTTTCTCGTTGGTTTATAACACAGCGAGCGAGTCATTTTACGCCCACGATTGGTTGTAATCCTATAGTCATGATACATGCTTTCTCGTTGGTTTATAACACAGCGAGCTAGTCATGTTACGCACATGATTGGTTGTAATCCTATAGTTATGATACATGCTTTCTCGTTGGTTTATAACACAGCGAGCGAGTCATTTTACGCCCACGATTGGTTGTAATCCTATAGTTATGATACATGCTTTCTCGTTGGTTTATCACACAGCGAGCGAGTCATTTTACGCACATGATTGGTTGTAATCCTATAGTTATGATACATGCTTTCTCGTTGGTTTATAACACAGCGAGCGAGTCATTTTACGCCCACGATTGGTTGTAATCCTATAGTCATGATACATGCTTTCTCGTTGGTTTATAACACAGCGAGCGAGTCATTTTACGCCCACGATTGGTTGTAATCCTATAGTTATGATACATGCTTTCTGGTTGGTTTATCACACAGCGAGCGAGTCATTTTACGCACATGATTGGTTGTAATCCTATAGTCATGATACATGCTTTCTCGTTGGTTTATCACACAGCGAGCGAGTCATTTTACGCCCACGATTGGTTGTAATCCTATAGTTATCATACATGCTTTCTCGTTGGTTTATAACACAGCGAGCGAGTCATTTTACGCCCACGATTGGTTGTAATCCTATAGTCATGATACATGATAATATAAATTGAACGAGGGAATGCACAAGGAATTAATATAATGTATATGGTAATATGTGATATATCTTGTAGAAAGGGGAGAACGACGGTAAGCACATGGCTTTTCATGTGCCGTTCTCCCCATGTATAATCTAGGGCCCCTGTATAATATAATATATAAATCATCATGGAATTTGACGTTAGTGTCGGGACCGGACAGTAGATAAATAATTCGGATATTACATTGGTCCTGTGATTTTTTGGGTATAAAGAATAGGAGGAGAATTTAAGATAAGAAGACAAGGATGGAGGGGAGTGGAGAGGGGAGTAGAATGGAACGGATTTTTCATTTTATTACATGTTAGGTATTATGCTTAAGATGCTGCTGACCGATTTATAAGCAACTAAAATCGTTGTGTGTGGATAATAAATTTTTGAAATTCTTCAAAAATAGTTAGATTCGTTTGTAGACTCATTGTATCGTCGCCATTGAGGAAAGTATAAACTGAGGGAACTATTGCGTCTGGGATCTTTCCAAGAAGAATTTGCCTATGTGAACGGTAACGCCGACATTGGAATATGTAGTGGTAGCTATCTTCTATTTGGCCACAAACACAGCGATCAGTGACAGAGATATAATTCTGGTATTTGTGCGCGTTTAGGTCACTACAATAGTTTCTAAGACGTGTGTGGATTACTTGTGCTTTTCTTGTGTAACAATATTTGAAGCGTGAATTCTTCTTTTTATGACTAGTGTTTATTGTTGTTCTAATTTCGTCGTAATTCACTATGTCGCGTGTGCTCATCGGCAGTGAATTCTAGAGGCTGCTGTATTTAATATGTATGACCGGTCGTGTGAATTGGCGTTAAATTGGGGTAGCCGTAAGTTTTTTGAGTGACGGGTATTAATTTTCGATACTTCGGATACAAGTGGGGGCACTAAGTTTTGTAGATAATCCGGGCCGAATTATAGATCATTTTGTGATATAAATAAAGTTTCGAATTTTCACGTCTATTTTTTTGAATCTCCAAACCTGCTTCAATTATAAGGTTATTATTACTCGTGGATCTGGTACATCCTGTTACAATACGCGCAGCTTCTAGTTGTATATCTTCCAACTTGTCAGATTCTGAGCCTAAAACTACTCTTTGCTCGCGGTTTGTTAGATATGATTCAATCCATCTGAGAAGATTACCTCTGATACCCATTCTTTTTAATTTATAAACTAAACCACGGTGCCAAACTTTGTCGAATGCTTTGCTTATATCGAAGAATAAGACTCTGACATCCTGGCCTTCGTCCAAACTTTTACTAATTTCGTGATAAATTTCGCATAATTGGTGTGATGTTGACTGCCCGGGGAGGAATCCAGCTTGGTGTTTGCACAGTAAACTATTTTTGGTAAGAAATGTGAGTAAATGTTTGGCTATGCATTTCTCGTATACTTTTCCAATACAACTTAATAGGGATATGGGTCTGTAGTTTCCTGGGTCTGTTGGTTTTTTTTTAACTTGGAACAACGTTTGCACGTTTCCATTCATCGGGGAAGAAAGAGTTTTCCATGAATGTTTTAAACATTATTTTCAATGGATGATGCAGGCTAGGACATTTTTTTAGTATGCGCGGACTTATCTCATCGTAACCGGAAGATTTATCAGTAACAAGATTTTTCAAGGTTTCTATTATATCCGATTCAGAGATTAATATTTCATCTAGTTCTGGGATAGATTGCAATGGGGTGTATTCTGGTAGTGTGGTATTTGAGTCATCTATAGATGAAACACTACAGAAATAGTCATTAAAAGCTTCGGCTTTGTCATAGTTGGATGAATGCGTGCTGTTATTCCACGACAAGTACGAATAGCTCTATTGCTGGTTTTTTCTGAGAGTTTATTAAAGGTTTTCCACTCGGCAGATGTTTCTGGATTGTTCAGGATGTCTTGCATGTGCACTATGTGGTCAGATTTTGATTTTCTTATAAGGGAGATTACTTTGTTTCGTTTTTTCCTATAGTTTTTCCATGCGTTGATGGTATTACGAACTTTAGCTTTTTCATACAAGCGCTTTCGTTGTTTGATATGTTGTTTTATTCCAGAATTTAACCATGCTGGTTCATCTTTCATACAACGCACACTTTTACTTGGGACAAAAATATTGATCTGATATTGTAAGAAAGTTGTTAGTACGTTGGTCATTTCACTGATGGGGGTATTTGAAAAGGTTTGTTTCCAGTCTTTTTCTAAGACTGACTTATCTAGATCTGTGAAATTTGCTTCATCGTAGTTAAATACACGCATAGTAAACGGTTTCTGTTGAGATTTCTTTTCCGAAATTAGGATATCTACAAAGATAGGAATATGATAGCGAACATAATTACCATGGAAGGGTTCAAGGGTTCCACTTTCAAAGACAGAGCAGTTTTTATTTACCAGGACAACATCGATAAGTGTTTCCGAATATTCAGTAAAATTGGTAGATTCCGTTATTAACTGTTTTAATGTTAGTTAATTACATACTGTTGAGATTATTTTATTTGATGGGCAATATTGGTTTTCATTAAGGTCTCCTATGATTATCAGGTTATGGGGGGATAGGTCACGTGTCGAATCTAACATAGTTGTAATTTCAGTCCAACAGTTGCAATTTGGGGGTCTATATATAGCACCGATTAGGCTTCTGGTATTTCCATAGCATAGTTCTATCCAAACGCTTTCTATTCCCGGGTGTTCGAGATCGATTCGCCGTCTATATGCTATGTTATTCCTTATGTAGACTATTACCCCACCATATGAATCAGCCCTGTTCCTTCGCTCCGGTTCGCCAAAACCTTGAACTAGTAATCGTTCGTTGGGGATGTTTACACCTAACCATGTCTCTGTGAAACAGCAGATATCACAGTTAGGCATTTCGGTACTAATAATATATATCTTGGGAGTCAGACTTTGAACATTTAAATGCATGATTTTTACGTTTTGATTCGTATCAAGGCCCGGATTAGGGTGGATGTCACCTCCGAGGATGATTAAATTGTATATCCAATTGGAGGTATTTTGTAAGTTTTTCGAAGTAGAAAGTCGAGTCATTTGGTTTTTAACCATCCACATGAGATCGTTTTTTTTATCACATATTGATTGGTGTTCGAGCAATAGGAAAACTATTAAGTACAGAACAATAGTTTCAAGTGTGGCCCCTTTCATGTAGTAATTGAAGCACGATATTAAAAGCTTTGAAGAAGAATAATGACAACAAGATGTTTTGTGTACTCGGTTTGCGCGGCCATGGAACATGCCCACCCGTGATCTATATTCATTTAATTGTGTCATTATAGTATTTGTAATTTACCAGTGGACCACGGGTGGGCATGGGTAGAAGCATTGATTTAATGTAAACCCGTTCCATTTGATAAGAGGTGGATAGAGAAAGGTTACAGTTGAGAGAGAGAGAGTGAATAGAAAGAAGAGCATGAGAGAAGGAAGAATACTAATATAGGAATGCATTTAGGAGAAAAAGACATGCTGGTAAAGCTATCATTTCCAGTCTGAAAGTGGTCGTCTTATTATCATGCCCGCACCCATGTTGAAATAATAGGCATAAACACTCGCACCAACGTCATAACATACAACCATTCAAAATGGCATATATTGAGGTAGATGCAATCAAGAATCCAACTAAAGCGATCCCATCAACTTGTGGAAAATTTATGTGAGTAGAAGGAAGATTTAAAATATAAATATTAATGCTCAAGGTTTGTTGGACATGATCTAAGAATAGCATGATCATATTCCCCCCCAAAAAATAACTAGTGGTCTAATTCCAGACAAATGCACACAGCTACCGACAACAGACCAGGAAACACCGGGCCGACCATGGTTGTTCGGCCCGGTGTGAGAAAATTTTGAAAACTATACAAGAAAATCGCAAATCCTAGCATCTAGACTGGCCTCAACTGAAGCTTTCCTAGTGTTGGAAATTTCAAACCTCATGCTCCCCCTCAGGTTGGGAAATTCTTCAACCGATGACCATTTATGTCTACAAGTTTGACCAAATGTAGTAAAATATTGTTTTGTTAAACTAATTAGCAGTTCTGTATTGGCCATGTGGATGGGGTAATGACACACCGGGCCGACCATGGTTCGGCCCGGTGTGCGAAAATTTGGAAATCTGAACAAGAAAATCGCAAAATCCTAACATCTAGACTAGGCTCAAGCCTTCGTACTGTTGGAAATTTCAAACCCTACACCCCCACTTAGGTTGGAAAATTTCCAACTGATGACAATTCCAATGACAATGTTGACCAATTGTATGACAATATTGTTTTCTTAAATTAACTAGAAGTTTTTGACTGGCCACGGGGGAGGGATCAGGACACAAGCTTGCCAAGTGTTGGAAATTTCCAACCTGTCACCCCCCTAAGGTTGGAAAATTTCCAACTGATGACCATTTCTGTCAAAATTGTTGACAAAAAATAGGAACATATGCAAATATTGGTCGAAAAACAATAAATTCCCCCCAATAAATTGTTTTTATAATCAAACTACAAGAACATTTTCAACCTATTGTTGGTGTGAAATTTCGTTGTGGCAGGTATGAAATTTCCAACTATTGAAAATATAGCTCTCTGCTGGGGGTGAGACACCCCACATCACCCCTCTGGCCACATCCCTGATCATATTCTTTGATATAAACCATATTATTTGGCTTCATATAGCTACAACTCAGTGACAAGGCGTATTCATTCTGGCTTCATCTAGCTACAACTCAATGACAAGGCGTAAGGTGTATTCGTTCTGGCTTCATCTAGCTACAACTCAGTGACAAGGCGTATTAATTCTGGCTTCATCTAGCTACAACTCAGTGACAAGGCGTAAGGTGTATTCATTCTGGCTTCATCTAGCTACAACTCAGTGAGAAGGTGTAAGGTGTATTCATTCTGGCTTCATCTAGCTACAACTCAGTGACAAGGCGTAAGGCGTATTCATTCTGGCTTCATCTAGCTACAACTCAGTGACAAGGCGTATTAATTCTGGCCTCATCTAGCTACAACTCAGTGACAAGGCGTAAGGTGTATTCATTCTGGCTTCATCTAGCATCAACTCAGTGACAAGGCGTAAGGCGTATTCATTCTGGCTTCATCTAGCTACAACTCAGTGACAAGGCGTATTAATTCTGGCTTCATCTAGCTATAACTCAGTGACAATGCGTACGGTGTATTCATTCTGGCTTCATCTAGCTACAATTCAATGACAAGGCGTAAGGTGTATTCATTCTGGCTTCATCTAGCTACAACTCAGTGACAAGGCGTAAGGTGTATTCATTCTGGCTTCATCTAGCTACAACTCAGTGACAAGGTGTAAGGTGTATTCATTCTGGCTTTATCTAGCTACAACTCAGTGACAAGGCGTAAGGCGTATTCATTTTGGCTTCATCTGGCTACAACTCAGTGACAAGGCGTAAGGCATATTCATTCTGGATTCAGCTAGCTACAACTCAGTGACAAGGTGTAAGGTGTATTCATTCTGGCTTCATCAAGCTACAATCAGTGACAAAGCGTCAGGTGTATTCATTCTGGCTTCATCTAGCTACAACTCAGAGACAAGGCGTATTTATTCTGGCTTCATCTAGCTACAACTCAGTGACGAGGCGTAAGGTGTATTCATTCTGGCTTCATCTAGCTACAACTCAGTGACAAGGCGTAAGGTGTTTTCATTCTGGCTTCATCTTGCTACAACTCAGTGACAATGCGTAAGGTGTATTCATTCTGGCTTCATCTAGCTACAACTCAGTGACAAGGCGTAACGTGTATTCATTCTGGCTTCATCTAGCTACAACTCAGTGACAAGGCGTAATGTGTATTCATTCTGGCTTCATCTAGCTACAACTCAGTGACAAGGCGTAAGGCGTATTCATTCTGGCTTCATCTAGCTACAACTCAGTGACAATGCGTATTCATTCTGGCTTCATCTAGCTACAACTCAGTGACAAGGCGTAAGGCGTGTTCATTCTGGCTTCATCTAGCTACAACTCAGTGACAAGGCGTAAGGTGTATTCAACTGATGACCATTTCTGCCAAAAAAATTGACAAAAAATAGGAACATATGCAAATATTGGTCGAAAAACAATAAATTCCCCCCAATAAATTGTTTTATAATCAAACTACAAGAACATTTTCAATCTATTGTTGGTGTGAAATTTCGTTGTGGCAGGTATGAAATTTCCAACTATTGAAAATATAGCTCTCTGCTGGGGGTGAGACACCCCACATCACCCCTCTGGCCACATCCCTGATCATATTCTTTGATATAAACCATATTATTTGGCAACACCGTGGTAATATTACAGGGTTCAAAAGTATTTAAAACTAAATATCTAAAAACGGTGTTCTCCCAAAATATTTTGTATCCCTATATGGTTGGACATTTTGTGTGATTAAATCAACTAAGTTGACAAAACACATCGTCTTGAATTCAAACAGGTTTCTTAGAAAATCTAGGATAATTTTGAGGGTCTTATTACAGTAATATATAGGTTCACGAATGTATCTTGATGCAGCAAGATTCATGGCATAGAACTTTGCAAAGGCTTAACATTGGCACGTCAATTGGTCCCGGGTCGAATTTACCAATATAATGTTACCGATCCTTTCTCATTGAACTGAACCTGTTCGATTATAGTATAAACTGATGGCTTTGTTGCATTTTTAAATAATAACACATGCCAAACAATAATATAGCATCAACTTTCAAATAAGATGACTGTGGTGATAACAGGGTTCATTACTTACATATATGGAAATACAATGGATGGATCCAATATGGCCACAACTCAGTGACAAGGCGTACGGTGTATTCTTTCTGGCTTCATCTAGCTACAATTCAATGACAAGGCGTAAGGTGTATTCGTTCTGGCTTCAGCTAGCTACAACTCAGTGACAAGGCGTAAGGTGTATTCATTCTGGCTTCATCTAGCTACAACTCAGTGACAAGGTGTAAGGTGTATTCATTCTGGCTTCATCTAGCTACAACTCAGTGACAAGGCGTAAGGCGTATTCATTTTGGCTTCATCTAGCTACAACTCAGTGACAAGGCGTAAGGCGTATTCATTCTGGCTTCATCTAGCTACAACTCAGTGACAAGGTGTAAGGTGTATTCATTCTGGCTTCATCAAGCTACAATCAGTGACAAAGCGTCAGGTGTATTCATTCTGGCTTCATCTAGCTACAACTCAGTGACAAGGCGTATTTATTCTGGCTTCATCTAGCTACAACTCAGTGACAAGGCGTAAGGTGTATTCATTCTGGCTTCATCTAGCTACAACTCAGTGACAAGGCGTAATGTGTATTCATTCTGGCTTCATCTAGCTACAACTCAGTGACAAGGCGTAAGGTGTATTCATTCTGGCTTCATCTAGCTACAACTCAGTGACAATGCGTATTCATTCTGGCTTCATCTAGCTACAACTCAGTGACAAGGCGTATTTATTCTGGCTTCATCTAGCTACAACTCAGTGACAAGGCGTAAGGCGTCTTCATTCTGGCTTCATCTAGCTACAACTCAGTGACAAGGCGTAAGGTGTATTCACTCTGGCTTCATCTAGCTACAACTCAGTGACAAGGCGTAAGGTGTATTCATTCTGGCTTCATCTAGCTACAACTCAGTGACAATGCGTATTCATTCTGGCTTCATCTAGCTACAACTCAGTGACAAGGTGTAAGGCGTGTTCATTCTGGCTTCATCTAGATAAAACTCAGTGACAAGGCGTAAGGCGTATTCATTTTGGCTTCATCTAGCTACAACTCAGTGACAAGGCGTAAGGCGTATTCATTCTGGCTTCATCTAGCTACAACTCAGTGACAAGGTGTAAGGTGTATTCATTCTGGCTTCATCAAGCTACAATCAGTGACAAAGCGTCAGGTGTATTCATTCTGGCTTCATCTAGTTACAACTAAGTGACAAGGCGTAAGGTGTATTCATTCTGGCTTCATCTAGCTACAACTCAGTGACAAGGTGTAAGGTGTATTCATTCTGGCTTCATCTAGCTACAACTCAGTGACAAGGCGTAAGGTGTATTCATTCTGGCTTCATCTAGCTACAACTCAGTGACAATGCGTATTCATTCTGGCTTCATCTAGCTACAACTCAGTGACAAGGCGTAAGGCGTGTTCATTCTGGCTTCATCTAGCTAAAACTCATTGACAAGGTGTAAGGTGTATTCACTCTGGCTTCATCTAGCTACAACTCAGTGACAAGGCGTAAGGTGTATTCATTCTGGCTTCATCTAGCTACAACTCAGTGACAAGGCGTAAGGTGTATTCATTCTGGCTTCATCTAGCTACAACTCAGTGACAAGGCGTAAGGTGTATTCATTCTGGCTTCATCTAGCTACAACTCAGTGACAAGGCGTAAGGCGTATTCATTCTGGCTTCATCTAGCTACAACTCAGTCACAAGGTGTAAGGTGTATTCATTCTGGCTTCACCAAGCTACAACTCAGTGACAAGGCGTATTTATTCTGGCTTCATCTAGCTACAACTCAGTGACAATGCGTAAGGTGTATTCATTCTGGCTTCATCTAGCTACAACTCAGTGACAAGGCGTAAGGTGTATTCATTCTGGCTTCATCTAGCTACAAATCAGTGACAAGCCGTAAGGCGTATTCATTCTGGCTTCAACTAGCTACAACTCAGTGACAAGGCGTCAGGTGTATTCATTCTGGCTTCATCTAGCTACAACTCAGTGAAAAGGCATAAGGCGTATTCATTCTGGCTTCATCTAGCTACAGCTCAGTGACAAGGCGTAAGGCGTATTCATTCTGGCTTCATCTAGCTACAACTCAGTGACAAGGCGTAAGGTGTATTCATTCTGGCTTCATCTAGCTACAACTCAGTGACAAGGCGTAATGTGTGTTCATTCTGGCTTCATCTAGCTACAACTCAGTGACAAGGTGTAAGGTGTATTCATTCTGGCTTCATCTAGCTACAACTCAATGAGAAGGCGTATCTACAATTCAGTGACAAGGCGTATTCATTCTGGCTTCATCTAGCTACAACTCAGTGACAAGGTGTAAGGTGTATTCATTCTGGCTTCATCTTGCTACAACTCAGTGACATGGCGTAAGGTGTATTAATTCTGGCTTCCTCTAGCTACAACTCAGTGACAGGGCGTATTCATTCTGGCTTAATCTAGCTACAACTCAGTGACAAGGCGTATTCATTCAGGCTTCATCTAGCTACAATCAGTGACAATGCGTATTCATTCTGGCTTCGTCTAGCTACAACTCAGTGACAAGGCGTAAGGTGTATTGATTCTGGCTTCATCTTGCTACAACTCAGTGACATGGCGTAAGGTGTATTAATTCTGGCTTCCTCTAGCTACAACTCAGTGACAATGCGTAAGGTGTATTCATTGTGGCTTCATCTAGCTACAACTCAGTGACAAGGCGTATTCATTCTGGCTTCATCTAGCTACAATCAGTGACAAGGCGTATTCATTCTGGCTTCATCTAGCTACAACTCAGTGACAAGGCGTAAGGTGTATTCATTCTGGCTTCATCTAGCTACAACTCAGTGACAAGGCGTAAGGTGTTTTCATTCTGGCTTCATCTTGCTACAATTCAGTGACAATGCGTAAGGTGTATTCAGTGTGGCTTCATCTAGCTACAACTCAGTGACAAGGCGTAAGGTGTATTCATTCTGGCTTCATCTAGCTACAATTCAGTGACAATGCGTAAGGTGTATTCATTCTGGCTTCATCTAGCTACAACGCAGTGACAAGGCGTAAGGCGTATTCATTCTGGATTCATCTAGCTACAGCTCAGTGACATGGCGTAAGGCGTATTCATTCTGGCTTCATCTAGCTACAACTCAGTGACAAGGCGTAAGGTGTATTCATTCTGGCTTCATCTAGCTACAACTCAGTGACAAGGCGTAAGGTGTGTTCATTCTGGCTTCATCTAGCTACAACTCAGTGACAAGGTGTAAGGTGTATTCATTCTGGCTTCATCAAGCTACAACTCAATGACAAGGTGTAAGGTGTATTCATTCTGGCTTCATCTAGCTACAACTCAGTGACAAGGCGTAAGGTGTTTTCATTCTGGCTTCATCTTGCTACAACTCAGTGACAATGCGTTAGGTGTATTCATTCTGGCTTCATCTAGCTACAACTCAGTGACAAGGCGTAAGGTGTATTCATTCTGGCTTCATCTAGCTACAATTCAGTGACAAGGCGTAAGGTGTATTCATTCTGGCTTCATCTAGCTACAACTCAGTGACAAGGCGTCAGGTGTATTCATTCTGGCTTCATCTAGCTACAACTCAGTGAAAAGGCATAAGGCGTATTCATTCTGGCTTCATCTAGCTACAGCTCAGTGACAAGGCGTAAGGCGTATTCATTCTGGCTTCATCTAGCTACAACTCAGTGACAAGGCGTAAGGTGTATTCATTCTGGCTTCATCTAGCTACAACTCAGTGACAAGGCGTAATGTGTGTTCATTCTGGCTTCATCTAGCTACAACTCAGTGACAAGGTGTAAGGTGTATTCATTCTGGCTTCATCTAGCTACAACTCAATGAGAAGGCGTATCTACAATTCAGTGACAAGGCGTATTCATTCTGGCTTCATCTAGCTACAACTCAGTGACAAGGTGTAAGGTGTATTCATTCTGGCTTCATCTTGCTACAACTCAGTGACATGGCGTAAGGTGTATTAATTCTGGCTTCCTCTAGCTACAACTCAGTGACAGGGCGTATTCATTCTGGCTTAATCTAGCTACAACTCAGTGACAAGGCGTATTCATTCAGGCTTCATCTAGCTACAATCAGTGACAATGCGTATTCATTCTGGCTTCGTCTAGCTACAACTCAGTGACAAGGCGTAAGGTGTATTCATTCTGGCTTCATCTTGCTACAACTCAGTGACATGGCGTAAGGTGTATTAATTCTGGCTTCCTCTAGCTACAACTCAGTGACAATGCGTAAGGTGTATTCATTGTGGCTTCATCTAGCTACAACTCAGTGACAAGGCGTATTCATTCTGGCTTCATCTAGCTACAATCAGTGACAAGGCGTATTCATTCTGGCTTCATCTAGCTACAACTCAGTGACAAGGCGTAAGGTGTATTCATTCTGGCTTCATCTAGCTACAACTCAGTGACAAGGCGTAAGGTGTTTTCATTCTGGCTTCATCTTGCTACAATTCAGTGACAATGCGTAAGGTGTATTCAGTGTGGCTTCATCTAGCTACAACTCAGTGACAAGGCGTAAGGTGTATTCATTCTGGCTTCATCTAGCTACAATTCAGTGACAATGCGTAAGGTGTATTCATTCTGGCTTCATCTAGCTACAACTCAGTGACAAGGCGTAAGGCGTATTCATTCTGGATTCATCTAGCTACAGCTCAGTGACATGGCGTAAGGCGTATTCATTCTGGCTTCATCTAGCTACAACTCAGTGACAAGGCGTAAGGTGTATTCATTCTGGCTTCATCTAGCTACAACTCAGTGACAAGGCGTAAGGTGTGTTCATTCTGGCTTCATCTAGCTACAACTCAGTGACAAGGTGTAAGGTGTATTCATTCTGGCTTCATCAAGCTACAACTCAATGACAAGGTGTAAGGTGTATTCATTCTGGCTTCATCTAGCTACAACTCAGTGACAAGGCGTAAGGTGTTTTCATTCTGGCTTCATCTAGCTACAACTCAGTGACAAGGCGTAAGGCGTATTCATTCTGGCTTCATCTAGCTACAACTCAGTGACAAGGTGTAAGGTGTATTCATTCTGGCTTCATCAAGCTACAATCAATGACAAGGCGTAAGGTGTATTCATTCTGGCTTCATCTTGCTAAAACTCAGTGACAAGGCGTATTTATTCTGGCTTCATCTAGCTACAACTCAGTGACAAGGTGTAAGGTGTATTCATTCTGGCTTCATCTAGCTACAACTCAGTGACAAGGCGTAAGGTGTCTTCATTCTGGCTTCATCTTGCTACAACTCAGTGACAATGCGTATTCATTCTGGTTTCATCTAGCTACAACTCAGTGACAAGGCGTGAGGTGTATTCATTCTGCCTTCATATAGATACAACTCAGTGATTTGGCGTAATCATTCTGGCTTCATCTAGCTACAACTCAGTGACAAGGCGTATTCATTCTGGCTTCATCTAGCTACAATCAGTGACAATGCGTATTCATTCTGGCTTCATCTAGCTACAACTCAGTGACAAGGCGTATTCATTCTGGCTTCACCTGGCTACAACTCAGTGACAAGGCGTAAGGTGTATTCATTCTGGCTTCATCTATCTACAACTCAGTGACAAGGCGTATTCATTCTGGTTTCATCTAGCTACAACTCAGTGACAAGGCGTGAGGTGTATTCATTCTGCCTTCATATAGATACAACTCAGTGACAAGGTGTATTCATTCTGGCTTCATCTAGCTACAACTCAGTGACAAGGCGTATTCATTCTGGCTTCATCTAGCTACAACTCAGTGGCAAGGCGTAAGGTGTATTCGTTCTGGCTTCATCTAGCTACAACTCAGTGACAAGGCGTATTCATTCTGGCTTCATCTAGCTACAACTCAGTGACAAGGCGTGTTCATTCTGGCTTCATCTAGCTACAATCAGTGACAAGGCGTATTCATACTGGCTTCATCTAGCTACAACTCAGTGACATGGCGTAAGGTGAATTCATTCTGGCTTCATCTAGCTACAACTCAGTGACAAGGCGTAAGGTGTTTTCATTCTGGCTTCATCTTGCTACAACTCAGTGACAATGCGTAAGGTGTATTCATTGTGGCTTCATCTAGCTACAACTCAGTGACAAGGCGTAAAGTGTATTCATTCTGGCTTCATCTAGCTACAATTCAGTGACAAGGCGTAAGGTGTTTTCATTATGGCTTCATCTAGCTACAACTCAGTGACAAGGCGTAATGCGTATTCATTCTGGCTTCATCTAGCTACAACTCAGTGACAAGGCGTAAGGTGTATTCATTCTGACTTCATCTAGCTACAACTCAGTGAAAAGCCGTAAGGCGTATTCATTCTGGCTTCATCTAGTAGCTACAACTCAGTGACAAGGCGTAAGGCGTATTTATTCTGGCTTCATCTAGCTACAACTCAGTGACAAGGCGTAAAGTGTATTCATTCTGGCTTCATCTAGTTACAACTCAGTGACAAGGCGTAAGGCGTATTCATTCCCACTTCATCTAGCTACAACTCAGTGACAAGGCGTAAGGTGTATTCATTCTGGCTTCATCTAGTTACAACTCAGTGACAAGGCGTGAGGCGTATTCATTCTGGCTTCATCTAGCTACAAATCAATGACAAGGCGTAAGGTGTATTCATTCTGGCTTCATCTAGCTACAACTCAGTGACATGGCGTAAGGTGTATTCATTCTGGCTTCATCTAGCTACAACTCAGTGACACGGCGTAAGGTGTATTCATTCTGGCTTCATCTAGCTACAACTCAGTGACAAGGCGTATTCATTCTGGCTTCATCTAGCTACAACTCACTGACAAGGTGTAAGGTGTATTGATTCTGGCTTCATCTTGATACAACTCAGTGACATGGCGTAAGGTGTATTAATTCTGGCTTCCTCTAGCTACAACTCAGTGACAAGGAGTATTCATTCTGGCTTCATCTAGCTACAACTAAGTGACTAGGCGTATTCATTCTGGCTTCATCTAACTACAATCTGTGACAATGCGTATTAATTCTGGCTTCATCTAGCTACAACTCATTGACAAGGTGTAAGGTGTATTTATTCTGGCTTCATCTTGCTACAACTCAGTGACATGGCGTAAGGTGTATTAATTCTGGCTTCCTCTAGCTACAACTCAGTGACAAGGCGTATTCATTCTGGCTTCATCTAGCTACAACTCAGTGACAAGGCGTATTCATTCTGACTTCATCTAGCTACAATCAGTGACAAGGCGTATTCATACTGGCTTCATCTAGCTACAACTCAGTGACATGGCGTAAGGTGAATTCATTCTGGCTTCATCTAGCTACAACTCAGTGACAATGCGTATTCATTCTGGTTTCATCTAGCTACAACTCAGTGACAAGGCGTAAGGTGTATTCATTCTGGCTTCATCTAGCTACAACTCAGTGACAAGGCGTAAGGTGTATTCATTCTGGCTTCATCTAGCTACAATTCAGTGACAAGGCGTAAGGTGTGTTCATTCTGGCTTCATCTAGCTACAACTCAGTGACAAGGTGTAAGGTGTATTCATTCTGGCTTCATCAAGCTACAACTCAATGACAAGGTGTAAGGTGTATTCATTCTGGCTTCATCTAGCTACAACTCAGTGACAAGGCGTAAGGTGTTTTCATTCTGGCTTCATCTTGCTACAACTCAGTGACAATGCGTAAGGTGTATTCATTCTGGCTTCATCTAGCTACAACTCAGTGACAAGGCGTAAGGTATATTCATTCTGGCTTCATCTAGCTACAATTCAGTGACAAGGCGTAAGGTGTATTCATTCTGGCTTCATCTAGCTACAACTCAGTGACAAGGCGTAAGGCGTATTCATTCTGGCTTCATCTAGCTACAACTCAGTGACAAGGTGTAAGGTGTATTCATTCTGGCTTCATCAAGCTACAATCAATGACAAGGCGTAAGGTGTATTCATTCTGGCTTCATCTTGCTAAAACTCAGTGACAAGGCGTATTTATTCTGGCTTCATCTAGCTACAACTCAGTGACAAGGTGTAAGGTGTATTCATTCTGGCTTCATCTAGCTACAACTCAGTGACAAGGCGTAAGGTGTCTTCATTCTGGCTTCATCTTGCTACAACTCAGTGACAAGGTGTAAGGTGTATTCATTTTGGCTTCATCTAGCTACAACTCAGTGACAAGGCGTAAAGTGTATTCATTCTGGCTTCATCTAGCTACAATTCAGTGACAAGGCGTAAGGTGTTTTCATTATGGCTTCATCTAGCTACAACTCAGTGACAAGGCGTAATGCGTATTCATTCTGGCTTCATCTAGCTACAACTCAGTGACAAGGCGTAAGGTGTATTCATTCTGACTTCATCTAGCTACAACTCAGTGAAAAGCCGTAAGGCGTATTCATTCTGGCTTCATCTAGCTACAACTCAGTGACAAGGCGTAAGGCGTATTCATTCTGGCTTCATCTAGCTACAACTCAGTGACAAGGCGTAAAGTGTATTCATTCTGGCTTCATCTAGTTACAACTCAGTGACAAGGCGTAAGGCGTATTCATTCTGGCTTCATCTAGCTACAACTCAGTGACAAGGCGTAAGGTGTATTCATTCTGGCTTCATCTAGTTACAACTCAGTGACAAGGCGTGAGGCGTATTCATTCTGGCTTCATCTAGCTACAAATCAATGACAAGGCGTAAGGTGTATTCATTCTGGCTTCATCTAGCTACAACTCAGTGACATGGCGTAAGGTGTATTCATTCTGGCTTCATCTAGCTACAACTCAGTGACAAGGCGTATTCATTCTGGCTTCATCTAGCTACAATCAGTGACAATGCGTATTCATTCTGGCTTCATCTAGCTACAACTCAGTGACAAGGCGTATTCATTCTGGCTTCACCTGGCTACAACTCAGTGACAATGCGTAAGGTGTATTCATTCTGGCTTCATCTATCTACAACTCAGTGACAAGGCGTATTCATTCTGGTTTCATCTAGCTACAACTCAGTGACAAGGCGTGAGGTGTATTCATTCTGCCTTCATATAGATACAACTCAGTGACAAGGTGTATTCATTCTGGCTTCATCTAGCTACAACTCAGTGACAAGGCGTATTCATTCTGGCTTCATCTAGCTACAACTCAGTGGCAAGGCGTAAGGTGTATTCGTTCTGGCTTCATCTAGCTACAACTCAGTGACAAGGCGTATTCATTCTGGCTTCATCTAGCTACAACTCAGTGACAAGGCGTGTTCATTCTGGCTTCATCTAGCTACAATCAGTGACAAGGCGTATTCATACTGGCTTCATCTAGCTACAACTCAGTGACATGGCGTAAGGTGAATTCATTCTGGCTTCATCTAGCTACAACTCAGTGACAAGGCGTAAGGTGTTTTCATTCTGGCTTCATCTTGCTACAACTCAGTGACAATGCGTAAG
Source organism: Siphonodentalium dalli (assembly GCA_032622095.1). Classification (NCBI taxonomy): domain Eukaryota; kingdom Metazoa; phylum Mollusca; class Scaphopoda; order Gadilida; family Siphonodentaliidae; genus Siphonodentalium; species Siphonodentalium dalli. The sequence continues at coordinate 24,601,283 of CP136062.1, read as the reverse complement.
GTGTATTCATTGTGGCTTCATCTAGCTACAACTCAGTGACAAGGCGTAAAGTGTATTCATTCTGGCTTCATCTAGCTACAATTCAGTGACAAGGCGTAAGGTGTTTTCATTATGGCTTCATCTAGCTACAACTCAGTGACAAGGCGTAATGCGTATTCATTCTGGCTTCATCTAGCTACAACTCAGTGACAAGGCGTAAGGTGTATTCATTCTGACTTCATCTAGCTACAACTCAGTGAAAAGCCGTAAGGCGTATTCATTCTGGCTTCATCTAGTAGCTACAACTCAGTGACAAGGCGTAAGGCGTATTCATTCTGGCTTCATCTAGCTACAACTCAGTGACAAGGCGTAAAGTGTATTCATTCTGGCTTCATCTAGTTACAACTCAGTGACAAGGCGTAAGGCGTATTCATTCCCACTTCATCTAGCTACAACTCAGTGACAAGGCGTAAGGTGTATTCATTCTGGCTTCATCTAGTTACAACTCAGTGACAAGGCGTGAGGCGTATTCATTCTGGCTTCATCTAGCTACAAATCAATGACAAGGCTTAAGGTGTATTCATTCTGGCTTCATCTAGCTACAACTCAGTGACATGGCGTAAGGTGTATTCATTCTGGCTTCATCTAGCTACAACTCAGTGACACGGCGTAAGGTGTATTCATTCTGGCTTCATCTAGCTACAACTCAGTGACAAGGCGTATTCATTCTGGCTTCATCTAGCTACAACTCACTGACAAGGTGTAAGGTGTATTGATTCTGGCTTCATCTTGATACAACTCAGTGACATGGCGTAAGGTGTATTAATTCTGGCTTCCTCTAGCTACAACTCAGTGACAAGGAGTATTCATTCTGGCTTCATCTAGCTACAACTAAGTGACTAGGCGTATTCATTCTGGCTTCATCTAACTACAATCTGTGACAATGCGTATTAATTCTGGCTTCATCTAGCTACAACTCATTGACAAGGTGTAAGGTGTATTTATTCTGGCTTCATCTTGCTACAACTCAGTGACATGGCGTAAGGTGTATTAATTCTGGCTTCCTCTAGCTACAACTCAGTGACAAGGCGTATTCATTCTGGCTTCATCTAGCTACAACTCAGTGACAAGGCGTATTCATTCTGACTTCATCTAGCTACAATCAGTGACAAGGCGTATTCATACTGGCTTCATCTAGCTACAACTCAGTGACATGGCGTAAGGTGAATTCATTCTGGCTTCATCTAGCTACAACTCAGTGACAATGCGTATTCATTCTGGTTTCATCTAGCTACAACTCAGTGACAAGGCGTAAGGTGTATTCATTCTGGCTTCATCTAGCTACAACTCAGTGACAAGGCGTAAGGTGTATTCATTCTGGCTTCATCTAGCTACAATTCAGTGACAATGCGTAAGGTGTATCCATTCTGGCTTCATCTAGCTACAACTCAGTGACAAGGCGTAAGGCGTATTCATTCTGGCTTCATCTAGCCACAGCTCAGTGACAAGGCGTAAGGCGTATTCATTCTGGCTTCATCTAGCTACAACTCAGTGACAAGGCGTAAGGTGTATTCATTCTGGCTTCATCTAGCTACAACTCAGTGACAAGGCGTAAGGTGTGTTCATTCTGGCTTCATCTAGCTACAACTCAGTGACAAGGTGTAAGGTGTATTCATTCTGGCTTCATCAAGCTACAACTCAATGACAAGGTGTAAGGTGTATTCATTCTGGCTTCATCTAGCTACAACTCAGTGACAAGGCGTAAGGTGTTTTCATTCTGGCTTCATCTTGCTACAACTCAGTGACAATGCGTAAGGTGTATTCATTCTGGCTTCATCTAGCTACAACTCAGTGACAAGGCGTAAGGTATATTCATTCTGGCTTCATCTAGCTACAACTCAGTGACAAGGCGTAAGGTGTTTTCATTCTGGCTTCATCTTGCTACAACTCAGTGACAATGCGTAAGGTGTATTCATTCTGGCTTCATCTAGCTACAACTCAGTGACAAGGCGTAAGGTATATTCATTCTGGCTTCATCTAGCTACAATTCAGTGACAAGGCGTAAGGTGTATTCATTCTGGCTTCATCTAGCTACAACTCAGTGACAAGGCGTAAGGCGTATTCATTCTGGCTTCATCTAGCTACAACTCAGTGACAAGGTGTAAGGTGTATTCATTCTGGCTTCATCAAGCTACAATCAATGACAAGGCGTAAGGTGTATTCATTCTGGCTTCATCTTGCTAAAACTCAGTGACAAGGCGTATTTATTCTGGCTTCATCTAGCTACAACTCAGTGACAAGGTGTAAGGTGTATTCATTCTGGCTTCATCTAGCTACAACTCAGTGACAAGGCGTAAGGTGTCTTCATTCTGGCTTCATCTTGCTACAACTCAGTGACAAGGTGTAAGGTGTATTCATTTTGGCTTCATCTAGCTACAACTCAGTGACAAGGCGTAAAGTGTATTCATTCTGGCTTCATCTAGCTACAATTCAGTGACAAGGCGTAAGGTGTTTTCATTATGGCTTCATCTAGCTACAACTCAGTGACAAGGCGTAATGCGTATTCATTCTGGCTTCATCTAGCTACAACTCAGTGACAAGGCATAAGGTGTATTCATTCTGACTTCATCTAGCTACAACTCAGTGAAAAGCCGTAAGGCGTATTCATTCTGGCTTCATCTAGCTACAACTCAGTGACAAGGCGTAAGGCGTATTCATTCTGGCTTCATCTAGCTACAACTCAGTGACAAGGCGTAAAGTGTATTCATTCTGGCTTCATCTAGTTACAACTCAGTGACAAGGCGTAAGGCGTATTCATTCTGGCTTCATCTAGCTACAACTCAGTGACAAGGCGTAAGGTGTATTCATTCTGGCTTCATCTAGTTACAACTCAGTGACAAGGCGTGAGGCGTATTCATTCTGGCTTCATCTAGCTACAAATCAATGACAATGCGTAAGGTGTATTCATTCTGGCTTCATCTAGCTACAACTCAGTGACATGGCGTAAGGTGTATTCATTCTGGCTTCATCTAGCTACAACTCAGTGACACGGCGTAAGGTGTATTCATTCTGGCTTCATCTAGCTACAACTCAGTGACAAGGCGTATTCATTCTGGCTTCATCTAGCTACAACTCACTGACAAGGTGTAAGGTGTATTGATTCTGGCTTCATCTTGATACAACTCAGTGACATGGCGTAAGGTGTATTAATTCTGGCTTCCTCTAGCTACAACTCAGTGACAAGGAGTATTCATTCTGGCTTCATCTAGCTACAACTAAGTGACTAGGCGTATTCATTCTGGCTTCATCTAACTACAATCTGTGACAATGCGTATTAATTCTGGCTTCATCTAGCTACAACTCATTGACAAGGTGTAAGGTGTATTTATTCTGGCTTCATCTTGCTACAACTCAGTGACATGGCGTAAGGTGTATTAATTCTGGCTTCCTCTAGCTACAACTCAGTGACAAGGCGTATTCATTCTGGCTTCATCTAGCTACAACTCAGTGACAAGGCGTATTCATTCTGACTTCATCTAGCTACAATCAGTGACAAGGCGTATTCATACTGGCTTCATCTAGCTACAACTCAGTGACATGGCGTAAGGTGAATTCATTCTGGCTTCATTTAGCTACAACTCAGTGACAATGCGTATTCATTCTGGTTTGATCTAGCTACAACTCAGTGACAAGGCGTAAGGTGTATTCATTCTGGCTTCATCTAGCTACAACTCAGTGACAATGCGTAAGGTGTATTCATTCTGGCTTCATCTATCTACAACTCAGTGACAAGGCGCATTCATTCCGGTTTCATCTAGCTACAACTCAGTGACAAGGCGTGAGGTATATTCATTCTGCCTTCATATAGCTACAACTCAGTGACAAGGTGTAAGGTGTATTCATTATGGCTTCATCTAGCTACAACTCAGTGACAAGGCGTATTCATTCTGGCTTCATCTAGGTACAAATCAGTGACAAGTCGTAAGGTGTATTCATTCTGGCTTCATCTAGCTACAACTCAGTGACAAGACGTAACGTGTATTCATTACGGCTTCAACTTGCTACAACTCAGTGACAATGCGTATTTATTCTGGCTTCATCTAGCTACAACTTAGTAACAAGGCGTAAGGTGTATTCATTCTGGCTTCATCTAGCTACAACTCAGTGACAAGGCGTAAGGTGTTTTCATTCTGGCTTCATCTTGCTACAACTCAGTGACAATGCGTAAGGTGTATTCATTCTGGCTTCATCTAGCTACAACTCAGTGACAAGGCGTAAGGTGTATTCATTCTGGCTTCATCTAGCTACAATTCAGTGACAAGGCGTAAGGTGTACTCATTCTGGCTTCATCTAGCTACAACTCAGTGACAAGGCGTAAGGCGTATTCATTCTGGCTTCATCTAGCTACAATTCAGTGACAAGGCGTAAGGTGTATTCATTCTGGCTTCATCTAGCTACAACTCAGTGAAAAGGTGTAAGGCGTATTCATTCTGGCTTCATCTAGCTACAACTCAGTGACAAGGCGTAAGGCGTATTCGTTCTGGCTTCATCTAGCTACAACTCAGTGACAAGGTGTAAGATGTATTCATTCTGGCTTCATCTTGCTACAACTCAGTGACATGGCGTAAGGTGTATTAATTCTGGCTTCATATAGCTACAACTCAGTGACACGGCGTAAGGTGTATTCATTCTGGCTTCATCTAGCTACAACTCAGTTACAAGGCGTATTCATTCTCGCTTCATCTAGCTACAACTCAGTGACAAGGTGTAAGGTGTATTCATTCTGGCTTCATCTTGCTACAACTCAGTGACATGGCGTAATGTGTATTAATTCTGGCTTCCTCTAGCTACAACTCAGTGACAATGCGTATTCATTCTGGCTTCATCTAGCTACAACTCAGTGGCAAGGCGTATTCATTCTGGCTTCATCTAGCTACAATCATTGACAAGGCGTATTCATTCTTGCTTCATCTAGCTACAACTCAGTGACAAGGTGTAATGTGTATTTATTCTGGCTTCATCAAGCTACAACTCAATGACAAGGCGTGAGGTGTATTCATTCTGCCTTCATATAGATACAACTCAGTGACAAGGCGTAAGGTGTGTTCATTCTGGCTTCATCTAGCTACAACTCAGTGACAAGGTGTAAGGTGTATTCATTCTGGCTTCATCAAGCTACAACTCAATGACAAGGCGTGAGGTGTATTCATTCTGCCTTCATATAGATACAACTCAGTGACAAGGTGTATTCATTCTGGCTTCATCTAGCTACAACTCAGTGACAAGGCGTATTCATTCTGGCTTCATCTAGCTACAACTCAGTGGCAAGGCGTAAGGTGTATTCGTTCTGGCTTCATCTAGCTACAACTCAGTGACAAGGCGTATTCATTCTGGCTTCATCTAGCTACAACTCAGTGACAAGGCGTGTTCATTCTGGCTTCATCTAGCTACAATCAGTGACAAGGCGTATTCATACTGGCTTCATCTAGCTACAACTCAGTGACATGGCGTAAGGTGAATTCATTCTGGCTTCATCTAGCTACAACTCAGTGACAAGGCGTAAGGTGTTTTCATTCTGGCTTCATCTTGCTACAACTCAGTGACAATGCGTAAGGTGTATTCATTGTGGCTTCATCTAGCTACAACTCAGTGACAAGGCGTAAAGTGTATTCATTCTGGCTTCATCTAGCTACAATTCAGTGACAAGGCGTAAGGTGTTTTCATTATGGCTTCATCTAGCTACAACTCAGTGACAAGGCGTAATGCGTATTCATTCTGGCTTCATCTAGCTACAACTCAGTGACAAGGCGTAAGGTGTATTCATTCTGACTTCATCTAGCTACAACTCAGTGAAAAGCCGTAAGGCGTATTCATTCTGGCTTCATCTAGTAGCTACAACTCAGTGACAAGGCGTAAGGCGTATTTATTCTGGCTTCATCTAGCTACAACTCAGTGACAAGGCGTAAAGTGTATTCATTCTGGCTTCATCTAGTTACAACTCAGTGACAAGGCGTAAGGCGTATTCATTCCCACTTCATCTAGCTACAACTCAGTGACAAGGCGTAAGGTGTATTCATTCTGGCTTCATCTAGTTACAACTCAGTGACAAGGCGTGAGGCGTATTCATTCTGGCTTCATCTAGCTACAAATCAATGACAAGGCGTAAGGTGTATTCATTCTGGCTTCATCTAGCTACAACTCAGTGACATGGCGTAAGGTGTATTCATTCTGGCTTCATCTAGCTACAACTCAGTGACACGGCGTAAGGTGTATTCATTCTGGCTTCATCTAGCTACAACTCAGTGACAAGGCGTATTCATTCTGGCTTCATCTAGCTACAACTCACTGACAAGGTGTAAGGTGTATTGATTCTGGCTTCATCTTGATACAACTCAGTGACATGGCGTAAGGTGTATTAATTCTGGCTTCCTCTAGCTACAACTCAGTGACAAGGAGTATTCATTCTGGCTTCATCTAGCTACAACTAAGTGACTAGGCGTATTCATTCTGGCTTCATCTAACTACAATCTGTGACAATGCGTATTAATTCTGGCTTCATCTAGCTACAACTCATTGACAAGGTGTAAGGTGTATTTATTCTGGCTTCATCTTGCTACAACTCAGTGACATGGCGTAAGGTGTATTAATTCTGGCTTCCTCTAGCTACAACTCAGTGACAAGGCGTATTCATTCTGGCTTCATCTAGCTACAACTCAGTGACAAGGCGTATTCATTCTGACTTCATCTAGCTACAATCAGTGACAAGGCGTATTCATACTGGCTTCATCTAGCTACAACTCAGTGACATGGCGTAAGGTGAATTCATTCTGGCTTCATCTAGCTACAACTCAGTGACAATGCGTATTCATTCTGGTTTCATCTAGCTACAACTCAGTGACAAGGCGTAAGGTGTATTCATTCTGGCTTCATCTAGCTACAACTCAGTGACAAGGCGTAAGGTGTATTCATTCTGGCTTCATCTAGCTACAATTCAGTGACAAGGCGTAAGGTGTGTTCATTCTGGCTTCATCTAGCTACAACTCAGTGACAAGGTGTAAGGTGTATTCATTCTGGCTTCATCAAGCTACAACTCAATGACAAGGTGTAAGGTGTATTCATTCTGGCTTCATCTAGCTACAACTCAGTGACAAGGCGTAAGGTGTTTTCATTCTGGCTTCATCTTGCTACAACTCAGTGACAATGCGTAAGGTGTATTCATTCTGGCTTCATCTAGCTACAACTCAGTGACAAGGCGTAAGGTATATTCATTCTGGCTTCATCTAGCTACAATTCAGTGACAAGGCGTAAGGTGTATTCATTCTGGCTTCATCTAGCTACAACTCAGTGACAAGGCGTAAGGCGTATTCATTCTGGCTTCATCTAGCTACAACTCAGTGACAAGGTGTAAGGTGTATTCATTCTGGCTTCATCAAGCTACAATCAATGACAAGGCGTAAGGTGTATTCATTCTGGCTTCATCTTGCTAAAACTCAGTGACAAGGCGTATTTATTCTGGCTTCATCTAGCTACAACTCAGTGACAAGGTGTAAGGTGTATTCATTCTGGCTTCATCTAGCTACAACTCAGTGACAAGGCGTAAGGTGTCTTCATTCTGGCTTCATCTTGCTACAACTCAGTGACAAGGTGTAAGGTGTATTCATTTTGGCTTCATCTAGCTACAACTCAGTGACAAGGCGTAAAGTGTATTCATTCTGGCTTCATCTAGCTACAATTCAGTGACAAGGCGTAAGGTGTTTTCATTATGGCTTCATCTAGCTACAACTCAGTGACAAGGCGTAATGCGTATTCATTCTGGCTTCATCTAGCTACAACTCAGTGACAAGGCGTAAGGTGTATTCATTCTGACTTCATCTAGCTACAACTCAGTGAAAAGCCGTAAGGCGTATTCATTCTGGCTTCATCTAGCTACAACTCAGTGACAAGGCGTAAGGCGTATTCATTCTGGCTTCATCTAGCTACAACTCAGTGACAAGGCGTAAAGTGTATTCATTCTGGCTTCATCTAGTTACAACTCAGTGACAAGGCGTAAGGCGTATTCATTCTGGCTTCATCTAGCTACAACTCAGTGACAAGGCGTAAGGTGTATTCATTCTGGCTTCATCTAGTTACAACTCAGTGACAAGGCGTGAGGCGTATTCATTCTGGCTTCATCTAGCTACAAATCAATGACAAGGCGTAAGGTGTATTCATTCTGGCTTCATCTAGCTACAACTCAGTGACATGGCGTAAGGTGTATTCATTCTGGCTTCATCTAGCTACAACTCAGTGACAAGGCGTATTCATTCTGGCTTCATCTAGCTACAATCAGTGACAATGCGTATTCATTCTGGCTTCATCTAGCTACAACTCAGTGACAAGGCGTATTCATTCTGGCTTCACCTGGCTACAACTCAGTGACAATGCGTAAGGTGTATTCATTCTGGCTTCATCTATCTACAACTCAGTGACAAGGCGTATTCATTCTGGTTTCATCTAGCTACAACTCAGTGACAAGGCGTGAGGTGTATTCATTCTGCCTTCATATAGATACAACTCAGTGACAAGGTGTATTCATTCTGGCTTCATCTAGCTACAACTCAGTGACAAGGCGTATTCATTCTGGCTTCATCTAGCTACAACTCAGTGGCAAGGCGTAAGGTGTATTCGTTCTGGCTTCATCTAGCTACAACTCAGTGACAAGGCGTATTCATTCTGGCTTCATCTAGCTACAACTCAGTGACAAGGCGTGTTCATTCTGGCTTCATCTAGCTACAATCAGTGACAAGGCGTATTCATACTGGCTTCATCTAGCTACAACTCAGTGACATGGCGTAAGGTGAATTCATTCTGGCTTCATCTAGCTACAACTCAGTGACAAGGCGTAAGGTGTTTTCATTCTGGCTTCATCTTGCTACAACTCAGTGACAATGCGTAAGGTGTATTCATTGTGGCTTCATCTAGCTACAACTCAGTGACAAGGCGTAAAGTGTATTCATTCTGGCTTCATCTAGCTACAATTCAGTGACAAGGCGTAAGGTGTTTTCATTATGGCTTCATCTAGCTACAACTCAGTGACAAGGCGTAATGCGTATTCATTCTGGCTTCATCTAGCTACAACTCAGTGACAAGGCGTAAGGTGTATTCATTCTGACTTCATCTAGCTACAACTCAGTGAAAAGCCGTAAGGCGTATTCATTCTGGCTTCATCTAGTAGCTACAACTCAGTGACAAGGCGTAAGGCGTATTCATTCTGGCTTCATCTAGCTACAACTCAGTGACAAGGCGTAAAGTGTATTCATTCTGGCTTCATCTAGTTACAACTCAGTGACAAGGCGTAAGGCGTATTCATTCCCACTTCATCTAGCTACAACTCAGTGACAAGGCGTAAGGTGTATTCATTCTGGCTTCATCTAGTTACAACTCAGTGACAAGGCGTGAGGCGTATTCATTCTGGCTTCATCTAGCTACAAATCAATGACAAGGCTTAAGGTGTATTCATTCTGGCTTCATCTAGCTACAACTCAGTGACATGGCGTAAGGTGTATTCATTCTGGCTTCATCTAGCTACAACTCAGTGACACGGCGTAAGGTGTATTCATTCTGGCTTCATCTAGCTACAACTCAGTGACAAGGCGTATTCATTCTGGCTTCATCTAGCTACAACTCACTGACAAGGTGTAAGGTGTATTGATTCTGGCTTCATCTTGATACAACTCAGTGACATGGCGTAAGGTGTATTAATTCTGGCTTCCTCTAGCTACAACTCAGTGACAAGGAGTATTCATTCTGGCTTCATCTAGCTACAACTAAGTGACTAGGCGTATTCATTCTGGCTTCATCTAACTACAATCTGTGACAATGCGTATTAATTCTGGCTTCATCTAGCTACAACTCATTGACAAGGTGTAAGGTGTATTTATTCTGGCTTCATCTTGCTACAACTCAGTGACATGGCGTAAGGTGTATTAATTCTGGCTTCCTCTAGCTACAACTCAGTGACAAGGCGTATTCATTCTGGCTTCATCTAGCTACAACTCAGTGACAAGGCGTATTCATTCTGACTTCATCTAGCTACAATCAGTGACAAGGCGTATTCATACTGGCTTCATCTAGCTACAACTCAGTGACATGGCGTAAGGTGAATTCATTCTGGCTTCATCTAGCTACAACTCAGTGACAATGCGTATTCATTCTGGTTTCATCTAGCTACAACTCAGTGACAAGGCGTAAGGTGTATTCATTCTGGCTTCATCTAGCTACAACTCAGTGACAAGGCGTAAGGTGTATTCATTCTGGCTTCATCTAGCTACAATTCAGTGACAATGCGTAAGGTGTATCCATTCTGGCTTCATCTAGCTACAACTCAGTGACAAGGCGTAAGGCGTATTCATTCTGGCTTCATCTAGCCACAGCTCAGTGACAAGGCGTAAGGCGTATTCATTCTGGCTTCATCTAGCTACAACTCAGTGACAAGGCGTAAGGTGTATTCATTCTGGCTTCATCTAGCTACAACTCAGTGACAAGGCGTAAGGTGTGTTCATTCTGGCTTCATCTAGCTACAACTCAGTGACAAGGTGTAAGGTGTATTCATTCTGGCTTCATCAAGCTACAACTCAATGACAAGGTGTAAGGTGTATTCATTCTGGCTTCATCTAGCTACAACTCAGTGACAAGGCGTAAGGTGTTTTCATTCTGGCTTCATCTTGCTACAACTCAGTGACAATGCGTAAGGTGTATTCATTCTGGCTTCATCTAGCTACAACTCAGTGACAAGGCGTAAGGTATATTCATTCTGGCTTCATCTAGCTACAACTCAGTGACAAGGCGTAAGGTGTTTTCATTCTGGCTTCATCTTGCTACAACTCAGTGACAATGCGTAAGGTGTATTCATTCTGGCTTCATCTAGCTACAACTCAGTGACAAGGCGTAAGGTATATTCATTCTGGCTTCATCTAGCTACAATTCAGTGACAAGGCGTAAGGTGTATTCATTCTGGCTTCATCTAGCTACAACTCAGTGACAAGGCGTAAGGCGTATTCATTCTGGCTTCATCTAGCTACAACTCAGTGACAAGGTGTAAGGTGTATTCATTCTGGCTTCATCAAGCTACAATCAATGACAAGGCGTAAGGTGTATTCATTCTGGCTTCATCTTGCTAAAACTCAGTGACAAGGCGTATTTATTCTGGCTTCATCTAGCTACAACTCAGTGACAAGGTGTAAGGTGTATTCATTCTGGCTTCATCTAGCTACAACTCAGTGACAAGGCGTAAGGTGTCTTCATTCTGGCTTCATCTTGCTACAACTCAGTGACAAGGTGTAAGGTGTATTCATTTTGGCTTCATCTAGCTACAACTCAGTGACAAGGCGTAAAGTGTATTCATTCTGGCTTCATCTAGCTACAATTCAGTGACAAGGCGTAAGGTGTTTTCATTATGGCTTCATCTAGCTACAACTCAGTGACAAGGCGTAATGCGTATTCATTCTGGCTTCATCTAGCTACAACTCAGTGACAAGGCATAAGGTGTATTCATTCTGACTTCATCTAGCTACAACTCAGTGAAAAGCCGTAAGGCGTATTCATTCTGGCTTCATCTAGCTACAACTCAGTGACAAGGCGTAAGGCGTATTCATTCTGGCTTCATCTAGCTACAACTCAGTGACAAGGCGTAAAGTGTATTCATTCTGGCTTCATCTAGTTACAACTCAGTGACAAGGCGTAAGGCGTATTCATTCTGGCTTCATCTAGCTACAACTCAGTGACAAGGCGTAAGGTGTATTCATTCTGGCTTCATCTAGTTACAACTCAGTGACAAGGCGTGAGGCGTATTCATTCTGGCTTCATCTAGCTACAAATCAATGACAATGCGTAAGGTGTATTCATTCTGGCTTCATCTAGCTACAACTCAGTGACATGGCGTAAGGTGTATTCATTCTGGCTTCATCTAGCTACAACTCAGTGACACGGCGTAAGGTGTATTCATTCTGGCTTCATCTAGCTACAACTCAGTGACAAGGCGTATTCATTCTGGCTTCATCTAGCTACAACTCACTGACAAGGTGTAAGGTGTATTGATTCTGGCTTCATCTTGATACAACTCAGTGACATGGCGTAAGGTGTATTAATTCTGGCTTCCTCTAGCTACAACTCAGTGACAAGGAGTATTCATTCTGGCTTCATCTAGCTACAACTAAGTGACTAGGCGTATTCATTCTGGCTTCATCTAACTACAATCTGTGACAATGCGTATTAATTCTGGCTTCATCTAGCTACAACTCATTGACAAGGTGTAAGGTGTATTTATTCTGGCTTCATCTTGCTACAACTCAGTGACATGGCGTAAGGTGTATTAATTCTGGCTTCCTCTAGCTACAACTCAGTGACAAGGCGTATTCATTCTGGCTTCATCTAGCTACAACTCAGTGACAAGGCGTATTCATTCTGACTTCATCTAGCTACAATCAGTGACAAGGCGTATTCATACTGGCTTCATCTAGCTACAACTCAGTGACATGGCGTAAGGTGAATTCATTCTGGCTTCATTTAGCTACAACTCAGTGACAATGCGTATTCATTCTGGTTTGATCTAGCTACAACTCAGTGACAAGGCGTAAGGTGTATTCATTCTGGCTTCATCTAGCTACAACTCAGTGACAATGCGTAAGGTGTATTCATTCTGGCTTCATCTATCTACAACTCAGTGACAAGGCGCATTCATTCCGGTTTCATCTAGCTACAACTCAGTGACAAGGCGTGAGGTATATTCATTCTGCCTTCATATAGCTACAACTCAGTGACAAGGTGTAAGGTGTATTCATTATGGCTTCATCTAGCTACAACTCAGTGACAAGGCGTATTCATTCTGGCTTCATCTAGGTACAAATCAGTGACAAGTCGTAAGGTGTATTCATTCTGGCTTCATCTAGCTACAACTCAGTGACAAGACGTAACGTGTATTCATTACGGCTTCAACTTGCTACAACTCAGTGACAATGCGTATTTATTCTGGCTTCATCTAGCTACAACTTAGTAACAAGGCGTAAGGTGTATTCATTCTGGCTTCATCTAGCTACAACTCAGTGACAAGGCGTAAGGTGTTTTCATTCTGGCTTCATCTTGCTACAACTCAGTGACAATGCGTAAGGTGTATTCATTCTGGCTTCATCTAGCTACAACTCAGTGACAAGGCGTAAGGTGTATTCATTCTGGCTTCATCTAGCTACAATTCAGTGACAAGGCGTAAGGTGTACTCATTCTGGCTTCATCTAGCTACAACTCAGTGACAAGGCGTAAGGCGTATTCATTCTGGCTTCATCTAGCTACAATTCAGTGACAAGGCGTAAGGTGTATTCATTCTGGCTTCATCTAGCTACAACTCAGTGAAAAGGTGTAAGGCGTATTCATTCTGGCTTCATCTAGCTACAACTCAGTGACAAGGCGTAAGGCGTATTCGTTCTGGCTTCATCTAGCTACAACTCAGTGACAAGGTGTAAGATGTATTCATTCTGGCTTCATCTTGCTACAACTCAGTGACATGGCGTAAGGTGTATTAATTCTGGCTTCATATAGCTACAACTCAGTGACACGGCGTAAGGTGTATTCATTCTGGCTTCATCTAGCTACAACTCAGTTACAAGGCGTATTCATTCTCGCTTCATCTAGCTACAACTCAGTGACAAGGTGTAAGGTGTATTCATTCTGGCTTCATCTTGCTACAACTCAGTGACATGGCGTAATGTGTATTAATTCTGGCTTCCTCTAGCTACAACTCAGTGACAATGCGTATTCATTCTGGCTTCATCTAGCTACAACTCAGTGGCAAGGCGTATTCATTCTGGCTTCATCTAGCTACAATCATTGACAAGGCGTATTCATTCTTGCTTCATCTAGCTACAACTCAGTGACAAGGTGTAATGTGTATTTATTCTGGCTGCATCTTGCTACAACTCAGTGACATGGCGTAAGGTTTATTAATTCTGGCTTCCTCTAGCTACAACTCAGTGATTTGGCGTAATCATTCTGGCTTCATCTAGCTACAACTCAGTGACAAGGCGTATTCATTCTGGCTTCATCTAGCTACAATCAGTGACAATGCGTATTCATTCTGGCTTCATCTAGCTACAACTCAGTGACAAGGCGTATTCATTCTGGCTTCACCTGGCTACAACTCAGTGACAAGGCGTAAGGTGTATTCATTCTGGCTTCATCTATCTACAACTCAGTGACAAGGCGTATTCATTCTGGTTTCATCTAGCTACAACTCAGTGACAAGGCGTGAGGTGTATTCATTCTGCCTTCATATAGATACAACTCAGTGACAAGGTGTATTCATTCTGGCTTCATCTAGCTACAACTCAGTGACAAGGCGTATTCATTCTGGCTTCCTCTAGCTACAACTCAGTGGCAAGGCGTAAGGTGTATTCGTTCTGGCTTCATCTAGCTACAACTCAGTGACAAGGCGTATTCATTCTGGCTTCATCTAGCTACAACTCAGTGACAAGGCGTGTTCATTCTGGCTTCATCTAGCTACAATCAGTGACAAGGCGTATTCATACTGGCTTCATCTAGCTACAACTCAGTGACATGGCGTAAGGTGAATTCATTCTGGCTTCATCTAGCTACAACTCAGTGACAAGGCGTAAGGTGTTTTCATTCTGGCTTCATCTTGCTACAACTCAGTGACAATGCGTAAGGTGTATTCATTGTGGCTTCATCTAGCTACAACTCAGTGACAAGGCGTAAAGTGTATTCATTCTGGCTTCATCTAGCTACAATTCAGTGACAAGGCGTAAGGTGTTTTCATTATGGCTTCATCTAGCTACAACTCAGTGACAAGGCGTAATGCGTATTCATTCTGGCTTCATCTAGCTACAACTCAGTGACAAGGCGTAAGGTGTATTCATTCTGACTTCATCTAGCTACAACTCAGTGAAAAGCCGTAAGGCGTATTCATTCTGGCTTCATCTAGTAGCTACAACTCAGTGACAAGGCGTAAGGCGTATTCATTCTGGCTTCATCTAGCTACAACTCAGTGACAAGGCGTAAAGTGTATTCATTCTGGCTTCATCTAGTTACAACTCAGTGACAAGGCGTAAGGCGTATTCATTCTGGCTTCATCTAGCTACAAATCAATGACAAGGCGTAAGGTGTATTCATTCTGGCTTCATCTAGCTACAACTCAGTGACATGGCGTAAGGTGTATTCATTCTGGCTTCATCTAGCTACAACTCAGTGACACGGCGTAAGGTGTATTCATTCTGGCTTCATCTAGCTACAACTCAGTGACAAGGCGTATTCATTCTGGCTTCATCTAGCTACAACTCACTGACAAGGTGTAAGGTGTATTGATTCTGGCTTCATCTTGATACAACTCAGTGACATGGCGTAAGGTGTATTAATTCTGGCTTCCTCTAGCTACAACTCAGTGACAAGGAGTATTCATTCTGGCTTCATCTAGCTACAACTAAGTGACTAGGCGTATTCATTCTGGCTTCATCTAACTACAATCTGTGACAATGCGTATTAATTCTGGCTTCATCTAGCTACAACTCATTGACAAGGTGTAAGGTGTATTTATTCTGGCTTCATCTTGCTACAACTCAGTGACATGGCGTAAGGTGTATTAATTCTGGCTTCCTCTAGCTACAACTCAGTGACAAGGCGTATTCATTCTGGCTTCATCTAGCTACAACTCAGTGACAAGGCGTATTCATTCTGACTTCATCTAGCTACAATCAGTGACAAGGCGTATTCATACTGGCTTCATCTCGCTACAACTCAGTGACATGGCGTAAGGTGAATTCATTCTGGCTTCATCTAGCTACAACTCAGTGACAATGCGTATTCATTCTGGTTTCATCTAGCTACAACTCAGTGACAAGGCGTAAGGTGTATTCATTCTGGCTTCATCTAGCTACAACTCAGTGACAAGGCGTAAGGTGTATTCATTCTGGCTTCATCTAGCTACAATTCAGTGACAATGCGTAAGGTGTATTCATTCTGGCTTCATCTAGCTACAACTCAGTGACAAGGCGTAAGGCGTATTCATTCTGGCTTCATCTAGCTACAGCTCAGTGACAAGGCGTAAGGCGTATTCATTCTGGCTTCATCTAGCTACAACTCAGTGACAAGGCGTAAGGTGTATTCATTCTGGCTTCATCTAGCTACAACTCAGTGACAAGGCGTAAGGTGTGTTCATTCTGGCTTCATCTAGCTACAACTCAGTGACAAGGTGTAAGGTGTATTCATTCTGGCTTCATCAAGCTACAACTCAATGACAAGGTGTAAGGTGTATTCATTCTGGCTTCATCTAGCTACAACTCAGTGACAAGGCGTAAGGTGTTTTCATTCTGGCTTCATCTTGCTACAACTCAGTGACAATGCGTAAGGTGTATTCATTCTGGCTTCATCTAGCTACAACTCAGTGACAAGGCGTAAGGTATATTCATTCTGGCTTCATCTAGCTACAATTCAGTGACAAGGCGTAAGGTGTATTCATTCTGGCTTCATCTAGCTACAACTCAGTGACAAGGCGTAAGGCGTATTCATTCTGGCTTCATCTAGCTACAACTCAGTGACAAGGTGTAAGGTGTATTCATTCTGGCTTCATCAAGCTCCAATCAATGACAAGGCGTAAGGTGTATTCATTCTGGCTTCATCTTGCTAAAACTCAGTGACAAGGCGTATTTATTCTGGCTTCATCTAGCTACAACTCAGTGACAAGGTGTAAGGTGTATTCATTCTGGCTTCATCTAGCTACAACTCAGTGACAAGGCGTAAGGTGTCTTCATTCTGGCTTCATCTTGCTACAACTCAGTGACAAGGTGTAAGGTGTATTCATTTTGGCTTCATCTAGCTACAACTCAGTGACAAGGCGTAAAGTGTATTCATTCTGGCTTCATCTAGCTACAATTCAGTGACAAGGCGTAAGGTGTTTTCATTATGGCTTCATCTAGCTACAACTCAGTGACAAGGCGTAATGCGTATTCATTCTGGCTTCATCTAGCTACAACTCAGTGACAAGGCGTAAGGTGTATTCATTCTGACTTCATCTAGCTACAACTCAGTGAAAAGCCGTAAGACGTATTCATTCTGGCTTCATCTAGCTACAACTCAGTGACAAGGCGTAAGGCGTATTCATTCTGGCTTCATCTAGCTACAACTCAGTGACAAGGCGTAAAGTGTATTCATTCTGGCTTCATCTAGTTACAACTCAGTGACAAGGCGTAAGGCGTATTCATTCTGGCTTCATCTAGTTACAACTCAGTGACAAGGCGTAAGGTGTATTCATTCTGGCTTCATCTAGTTACAACTCAGTGACAAGGCGTGAGGCGTATTCATTCTGGCTTCATCTAGCTACAAATCAATGACAAGGCGTAAGGTGTATTCATTCTGGCTTCATCTAGCTACAACTCAGTGACATGGCGTAAGGTGTATTCATTCTGGCTTCATCTAGCTACAACTCAGTGACACGGCGTAAGGTGTGTTCATTCTGGCTTCATCTAGCTACAACTCAGTGACAAGGCGTATTCATTCTGGCTTCATCTAGCTACAACTCACTGACAAGGTGTAAGGTGTATTGATTCTGGCTTCATCTTGATACAACTCAGTGACATGGCGTAAGGTGTATTAATTCTGGCTTCCTCTAGCTACAACTCAGTGACAAGGAGTATTCATTCTGGCTTCATCTAGCTACAACTAAGTGACTAGGCGTATTCATTCTGGCTTCATCTAACTACAATCTGTGACAATGCGTATTAATTCTGGCTTCATCTAGCTACAACTCATTGACAAGGTGTAAGGTGTATTTATTCTGGCTTCATCTTGCTACAACTCAGTGACATGGCGTAAGGTGTATTAATTCTGGCTTCCTCTAGCTACAACTCAGTGACAAGGCGTATTCATTCTGGCTTCATCTAGCTACAACTCAGTGACAAGGCGTATTCATTCTGACTTCATCTAGCTACAATCAGTGACAAGGCGTATTCATACTGGCTTCATCTAGCTACAACTCAGTGACATGGCGTAAGGTGAATTCATTCTGGCTTCATTTAGCTACAACTCAGTGACAATGCGTATTCATTCTGGTTTCATCTATCTACAACTCAGTGACAAGGCGTAAGGTGTATTCATTCTGGCTTCATCTAGCTACAACTCAGTGACAATGCGTAAGGTGTATTCATTCTGGCTTCATCTATCTACATCTCAGTGACAAGGCGCATTCATTCCGGTTTCATCTAGCTACAACTCAGTGACAAGGCGTGAGGTATATTCATTCTGCCTTCATATAGCTACAACTCAGTGACAAGGTGTAAGGTGTATTCATTGTGGCTTCATCTAGCTACAACTCAGTGACAAGGCGTAAGGTGTATTCATTCTGGCTTCATCTACCTACAACTCAGTGACAATGCGTATTCATTCTGGTTTCATTTAGCTACAACTCAGTGACAAGGCGTAAGGTGTATTCATTATGGCTTATCTAGCTACAACTCAGTGACAAGGCGTATTCATTCTGGCTTCACCTAGCTACAACTCAGTGACAATGCGTATTCATTGTGGCTTCGTCTAGCTACAACTCAGTGACAATGCGTATTCATTCTGGCTTCATCTAGCTACAACTCAGTGATAAGGCGTAAGGTGTATTCATTCTGGCTTCATCTACCTACAACTCAGTGACAAGGCGTATTCATTCTGGCTTCATCTAGCTACAACTCAGTGGCAAGGCGTAAGGTGTATTCGTTCTGGCTTCATCTAGCTACAACTCAGTGACAAGGCGTATTCATTCTGGCTTCATCTAGCTACGACTCAGTGATAAGGCGTAAGGTGTGTTCATTCTGGCTTCATCTAGCTACAACTCAGTGACAAGGCGTAAGGTGTATTCATTCTGGCTTCATCTAGCTACAACTCAGTGACAATGCGTAAGGTGTATTCATTCTGGCTTCATCTAGCTACAACTCAGTGACAAGGCGTAACGTGTATTCATTCTGGCTTCATCTAGCTACAACTCAGTGACAAGGTGTATTCATTCTGGCTTCATCTAGCTACAACTCAGTGACAAGGCGTAAGGTGTATTCATTATGGCTTCATCTAGCTACAACTCAGTGAAAAGGCGTAAGGTGTATTCATTCTGGCTTCATCTAGCTACAACTCTGTGACAAGGCGTAAGCTGTATTCATTCTGGCTTCATCTACCTACAACTCAGTGACAAGGCGTAATGTGTATTCATTCTGGCTTCATCTAGCTACAATTCAGTGACAAGGTGTAAGGTGTATTCATTCTTGCTTCATCTAGCTACAACTCAGTGACAAGGCGTATGGCGTATTCATTCTGGCTTCATCTAGCTACAACTCAGTGGCATGGCGTAAGATGTATTCATTCTGGCCTCATCTAGCTACAACTCAGTGGAAAGGCGTAAGGCGTATTCATTCTGGCTTCATCTAGCTACAACTCAGTGACAAGGCGTAAGTCGTATTCATTCTGGTTTCATCTAGCTACAACTCAGTGACAAGGCGTCATGTGTATTCATTCTGGCTTCATCTAGCTACAACTCAGTGACAAGGCGTAAGGCGTATTCATTCTGGCTTAATCTAGCTACAACTCAGTGACAAGGCGTATTCATTCTGGCTTCACCTAGCTACAACTCAGTGACAAGGCGTAAGGTGTATTCATTCTGGCTTCATCTAGCTACAACTCAGTGACAAGGCGTAAGGTGTATTCATTCTGGCTTCATATATCTACAACTCAGTGACAAGGCGTATTCTTTCTGATTTCATCTAGCTACAACTCAGTGACAAGGCGTGGGGTATATTCATTCTGCCTTCATATAGCTACAACTCAGTGACAAGGCGTAAGGTGTATTCATTCTGGCTTCATCTAGCTACAACTCAGTGACAAGGCGTATTCATTCTGGCTTCATCTAGGTACAAATCAGTGACAAGTCGTAAGGTGTATTCATTCTGGCTTCATCTAGCTACAACTCAGTGACAAGACGTAACGTGTATTCATTACGGCTTCAACTTGCTACAACTCAGTGACAATGCGTATTTATTCTGGCTTCATCTAGCTACAACTTAGTAACAAGGCGTAAGGTGTATTCATTCTGGCTTCATCTTGCTACACTCAGTGACAAGGCGTAAGGTGTTTTCATTCTGGCTTCATCTTGCTACAACTCAGTGACAATGCGTAAGGTGTATTCATTCTGGCTTCATCTAGCTACAACTCAGTGATAAGGCGTAAGGTGTATTCATTCTGGTTTCATCTAGCTACAATTCAGTGACAAGGCGTAAGGTGTACTCATTCTGGCTTCATCTAGCTACAACTCAGTGACAAGGCGTAAGGCGTATTCATTCTGGCTTCATCTAGCTACAACTCAGTGACAAGGCGTAAGGTGTATTCATTCTGGCTTCATCTAGCTACAACTCAGTGAAAAGGTGTAAGGCGTATTCGTTCTGGCTTCATCTAGCTACAACTCAGTGACAAGGCGTAAGGCGTATTCGTTCTGGCTTCATCTAGCTACAACTCAGTGACAAGGTGTAAGGTGTATTCATTCTGGCTTCATCTTGCTACAACTCAGTGACATGGCGTAAGGTGTATTAATTCTGGCTTCATATAGCTACAACTCAGTGACACGGCGTAAGGTGTATTCATTCTGGCTTCATCTAGCTACAACTCAGTTACAAGGCGTATTCATTCTCGCTTCATCTAGCTACAACTCAGTGACAAGGTGTAAGGTGTATTCATTCTGGCTTCATCTTGCTACAACTCAGTGACATGGCGTAATGTGTATTAATTCTGGCTTCCTCTAGCTACAACTCAGTGACAATGCGTATTCATTCTGGCTTCATCTAGCTACAACTCAGTGGCAAGGCGTATTCATTCTGGCTTCATCTAGCTACAATCATTGACAAGGCGTATTCATTCTTGCTTCATCTAGCTACAACTCAGTGACAAGGTGTAAGGTGTATTTATTCTGGCTGCATCTTGCTACAACTCAGTGACATGGCGTAAGGTTTATTAATTCTGGCTTCCTCTAGCTACAACTCAGTGATTTGGCGTAATCATTCTGGCTTCATCTAGCTACAACTCAGTGACAAGGCGTATTCATTCTGGCTTCATCTAGCTATAATCAGTGACAATGCGTATTCATTCTGGCTTCATCTAGCTACAACTCAGTGACAAGGCGTATTCATTCTGGCTTCACCTGGCTACAACTCAGTGACAAGGCGTAAGGTGTATTCATTCTGGCTTCATCTATCTACAACTCAGTGACAAGGCGTATTCATTCTGGTTTCATCTAGCTACAACTCAGTGACAAGGCGTGAGGTGTATTCATTCTGCCTTCATATAGATACAACTCAGTGACAAGGTGTATTCATTCTGGCTTCATCTAGCTACAACTCAGTGACAAGGCGTATTCATTCTGGCTTCATCTAGCTACAACTCAGTGGCAAGGCGTAAGGTGTATTCGTTCTGGCTTCATCTAGCTACAACTCAGTGACAAGGCGTATTCATTCTGGCTTCATCTAGCTACAACTCAGTGACAAGGCGTGTTCATTCTGGCTTCATCTAGCTACAATCAGTGACAAGGCGTATTCATACTGGCTTCATCTAGCTACAACTCAGTGACATGGCGTAAGGTGAATTCATTCTGGCTTCATCTAGCTACAACTCAGTGACAATGCGTATTCATTCTGGTTTCATCTAGCTACAACTCAGTGACAAGGCGTAAGGTGTATTCATTATGGCTTATCTAGCTACAACTCAGCGACAAGGCGTATTCATTCTGGCTTCATCTAGCTACAACTCAGTGACAAGACGTATTCATTCTGGCTTCATCTAGCTACAACTCAGTGACAAGGCGTATTCATTCTGGCTTCACCTAGCTACAACTCAGTGGCAATGCGTAAGGTGTATTCATTCTGGCTTCATCTAGCTACAACTCAGTGACAAGACGTAAGGTGTATTCATTCTGGCTTCATCTATCTACAACTCAGTGACAAGGCGTATTCATTCTGGTTTCATCTAGCTACAACTCAGTGGCAAGGCGTAAGGTGTATTCGTTCTGGCTTCATCTAGCTACAACTCAGTGACAAGGCGTATTCATTCTGGCTTCATCTAGCTACGACTCAGTGATAAGGCGTAAGGTGTGTTCATTCTGGCTTCATCTAGCTACAACTCAGTGACAAGGCGTAAGGTGTATTCATTCTGGCTTCATCTAGCTACAACTCAGTGACAATGCGTAAGGTGTATTCATTCTGGCTTCATCTAGCTACAACTCAGTGACAAGGCGTAACGTGTATTCATTCTGGCTTCATCTAGCTACAACTCAGTGACAAGGTGTATTCATTCTGGCTTCATCTAGCTACAACTCAGTGACAAGGCGTAAGGTGTATTCATTATGGCTTCATCTAGCTACAACTCAGTGAAAAGGCGTAAGGTGTATTCATTCTGGCTTCATCTAGCTACAACTCTGTGACAAGGCGTAAGCTGTATTCATTCTGGCTTCATCTACCTACAACTCAGTGACAAGGCGTAATGTGTATTCATTCTGGCTTCATCTAGCTACAATTCAGTGACAAGGTGTAAGGTGTATTCATTCTTGCTTCATCTAGCTACAACTCAGTGACAAGGCGTATGGCGTATTCATTCTGGCTTCATCTAGCTACAACTCAGTGGCATGGCGTAAGATGTATTCATTCTGGCCTCATCTAGCTACAACTCAGTGGAAAGGCGTAAGGCGTATTCATTCTGGCTTCATCTAGCTACAACTCAGTGACAAGGCGTAAGTCGTATTCATTCTGGTTTCATCTAGCTACAACTCAGTGACAAGGCGTCAGGTGTATTCATTCTGGCTTCATCTAGCTACAACTCAGTGACAAGGCGTAAGGCGTATTCATTCTGGCTTAATCTAGCTACAACTCAGTGACAAGGCGTATTCATTCTGGCTTCACCTAGCTACAACTCAGTGACAAGGCGTAAGGTGTATTCATTCTGGCTTCATCTAGCTACAACTCAGTGACAAGGCGTAAGGTGTATTCATTCTGGCTTCATATATCTACAACTCAGTGACAAGGCGTATTCTTTCTGATTTCATCTAGCTACAACTCAGTGACAAGGCGTGGGGTATATTCATTCTGCCTTCATATAGCTACAACTCAGTGACAAGGCGTAAGGTGTATTCATTCTGGCTTCATCTAGCTACAACTCAGTGACAAGGCGTATTCATTCTGGCTTCATCTAGGTACAAATCAGTGACAAGTCGTAAGGTGTATTCATTCTGGCTTCATCTAGCTACAACTCAGTGACAAGACGTAACGTGTATTCATTACGGCTTCAACTTGCTACAACTCAGTGACAATGCGTATTTATTCTGGCTTCATCTAGCTACAACTTAGTAACAAGGCGTAAGGTGTATTCATTCTGGCTTCATCTTGCTACAACTCAGTGACAAGGCGTAAGGTGTTTTCATTCTGGCTTCATCTTGCTACAACTCAGTGACAATGCGTAAGGTGTATTCATTCTGGCTTCATCTAGCTACAACTCAGTGATAAGGCGTAAGGTGTATTCATTCTGGTTTCATCTAGCTACAATTCAGTGACAAGGCGTAAGGTGTACTCATTCTGGCTTCATCTAGCTACAACTCAGCGACAAGGCGTAAGGCGTATTCATTCTGGCTTCATCTAGCTACAACTCAGTGACAAGGCGTAAGGTGTATTCATTCTGGCTTCATCTAGCTACAACTCAGTGAAAAGGTGTAAGGCGTATTCATTCTGGCTTCATCTAGCTACAACTCAGTGACAAGGCGTAAGGCGTATTCGTTCTGGCTTCATCTAGCTACAACTCAGTGACAAGGTGTAAGGTGTATTCATTCTGGCTTCATCTTGCTACAACTCAGTGACATGGCGTAAGGTGTATTAATTCTGGCTTCATATAGCTACAACTCAGTGACACGGCGTAAGGTGTATTCATTCTGGCTTCATCTAGCTACAACTCAGTTACAAGGCGTATTCATTCTCGCTTCATCTAGCTACAACTCAGTGACAAGGTGTAAGGTGTATTCATTCTGGCTTCATCTTGCTACAACTCAGTGACATGGCGTAATGTGTATTAATTCTGGCTTCCTCTAGCTACAACTCAGTGACAATGCGTATTCATTCTGGCTTCATCTAGCTACAACTCAGTGGCAAGGCGTATTCATTCTGGCTTCATCTAGCTACAATCATTGACAAGGCGTATTCATTCTTGCTTCATCTAGCTACAACTCAGTGACAAGGTGTAAGGTGTATTTATTCTGGCTGCATCTTGCTACAACTCAGTGACATGGCGTAAGGTTTATTAATTCTGGCTTCCTCTAGCTACAACTCAGTGATTTGGCGTAATCATTCTGGCTTCATCTAGCTACAACTCAGTGACAAGGCGTATTCATTCTGGCTTCATCTAGCTACAATCAGTGACAATGCGTATTCATTCTGGCTTCATCTAGCTACAACTCAGTGACAAGGCGTATTCATTCTGGCTTCACCTGGCTACAACTCAGTGACAAGGCGTAAGGTGTATTCATTCTGGCTTCATCTATCTACAACTCAGTGACAAGGCGTATTCATTCTGGTTTCATCTAGCTACAACTCAGTGACAAGGCGTGAGGTGTATTCATTCTGCCTTCATATAGATACAACTCAGTGACAAGGTGTATTCATTCTGGCTTCATCTAGCTACAACTCAGTGACAAGGCGTATTCATTCTGGCTTCATCTAGCTACAACTCAGTGGCAAGGCGTAAGGTGTATTCGTTCTGGGTTCATCTAGCTACAACTCAGTGACAAGGCGTATTCATTCTGGCTTCATCTAGCTACAACTCAGTGACAAGGCGTGTTCATTCTGGCTTCATCTAGCTACAATCAGTGACAAGGCGTATTCATACTGGCTTCATCTAGCTACAACTCAGTGACATGGCGTAAGGTGAATTCATTCTGGCTTCATCTAGCTACAACTCAGTGACAATGCGTATTCATTCTGGTTTCATCTAGCTACAACTCAGTGACAAGGCGTAAGGTGTATTCATTATGGCTTATCTAGCTACAACTCAGCGACAAGGCGTATTCATTCTGGCTTCACCTAGCTACAACTCAGTGACAAGACGTATTCATTCTGGCTTCATCTAGCTACAACTCAGTGACAAGGCGTATTCATTATGGCTTCACCTAGCTACAACTCAGTGGCAATGCGTAAGGTGTATTCATTCTGGCTTCATCTAGCTACAACTCAGTGACAAGACGTAAGGTGTATTCATTCTGGCTTCATCTATCTACAACTCAGTGACAAGGCGTATTCATTCTGGTTTCATCTAGCTACAACTCAGTGACAAGGCGTGAGGTATATTCATTCTGCCTTCATATAGCTACAACTCAGTGACAAGGTGTAAGGTGTATTCATTATGGCTTCATCTAGCAACAACTCAGTGACAAGGCGTATTCATTCTGGCTTCATCTAGGTACAAATCAGTGACAATGCGTAAGGTGTATTCATTCTGGCTTCATCTAGCTACAACTCAATGACAAGGCGTAAGGTGTATTCATTCTGTCTTCATCTACCTACAACTCAGTGACAATGCGTATTCATTCTGGTTTCATCTAGCTACAACTCAGTGACAAGGCGTAAGGTGTATTCATTATGGCTTATCTAGCTACAACTCAGTGGCAAGGCGTATTCATTCTGCCTTCATCTAGCTACAATCATTGACAAGGCGTATACATTCTTGCTTCATCTAGCTACAACTCAGTGACAAGGTGTAAGGTGTATTTATTCTGGCTGCATCTTGCTACAACTCAGTGACATGGCGTAAGGTTTATTAATTCTGGCATCCTTTATCTACAACTCAGTGATATGGCGTAATCATTCTGGCTTCATCTAGCTACAACTCAGTGACAAGGCGTATTCATTCTGGCTTCATCTAGCTACAATCAGTGACAATGCGTATTCATTCTGGCTTCATCTAGCTACAACTCAGTGACAAGTCGTATTCATTCTGGCTTCACCTAGCTACAACTCAGTGACAAGGCGTAAGGTGTATTCATTCTGGCTTCATCTATCTACAACTCAGTGACAAGGCGTATTCATTCTGGTTTCATCTAGCTACAACTCAGTGACAAGGCGTGAGGTGTATTCATTCTGCCTTCATATAGATACAACTCAGTGACAAGGTGTATTCATTCTGGCTTCATCTAGCTACAACTCAGTGACAAGGCGTATTCATTCTGGCTTCATCTAGCTACAACTCAGTGGCAAGGCGTAAGGTGTATTCGTTCTGGCTTCATCTAGCTACAACTCAGTGACAAGGCGTATTCATTCTGGCTTCATCTAGCTACAATCAGTGACAAGGCGTATTCATACTGGCTTCATCTAGCTACAACTCAGTGACATGGCGTAAGGTGAATTCATTCTGGCTTCATCTAGCTACAACTCAGTGACAATGCGTATTCATTCTGGTTTCATCTAGCTACAACTCAGTGACAAGGCGTAAGGTGTATTCATTATGGCTTATCTAGCTACAACTCAGTGACAAGGCGTATTCATTCTGGCTTCACCTAGCTACAACTCAGTGACAATGCGTATTCATTCTGGCTTCACCTAGCTACAACTCAGTGGCAATGCGTAAGGTGTATTCATTCTGGCTTCATCTAGCTACAACTCAGTGACAAGACGTAAGGTGTATTCATTCTGGCTTCATCTATCTACAACTCAGTGACAAGGCGTATTCATTCTGGTTTCATCTAGCTACAACTCAGTGACAAGGCGTGAGGTATATTCATTCTGCCTTCATATAGCTACAACTCAGTGACAAGGTGTAAGGTGTATTCGTTATGGCTTCATCTAGCAACAACTCAGTGACAAGGCGTATTCATTCTGGCTTCATCTAGGTACAAATCAGTGACAAGGCGTAAGGTGTATTCATTCTGGCTTCATCTAGCTACAACTCAGTGACAAGGCGTAAGGTGTATTCATTCTGTCTTCATCTACCTACAACTCAGTGACAATGCGTATTCATTCTGGTTTCATCTAGCTACAACTCAGTGACAAGGCGTAAGGTGTATTCATTATGGCTTATCTAGCTACAACTCAGTGACAAGGCGTATTCATTCTGGCTTCACCTAGCTACAACTCAGTGACAAGGCGTATTCTTCTGGCTTCGTCTAGCTACAACTCAGTGACAAGGCGTATTCATTCTGGCTTCACCTAGCTACAACTCAGTGACAAGGCGTAAGGTGTATTCATTCTGGCTTCATCTAGATACAACTCAGTGACAAGGCGTAAGGTGTATTCATTCTGGCTTCATCTAGCTACAACTAAGTGAAAAGCCGTAAGGCGTATTCATTCTGGCTTCATCTAGCTACAACTCAGGGACAAGGCGTATTCATTCTGGCTTCACCTAGCTACAACTCAGTGACAAGGCGTAAGGTGTATTCATTCTGGCTTCATCTATCTACAACTCAGTGACAAGGCGTATTCATTCTGGTTTCATCTAGCTACAACTCAGTGACAAGGCGTGAGGTGTATTCATTATGGCTTCACCTAGCTACAACTCAGTGACAAGGCGTAAGGTGTATTCATTCTGGCTTCATCTATCTAAAACTCAGTGACAAGGCGTATTCATTCTGGTTTCATCTAGCTACAACTCAGTGACAAGGCGTGAGGTATATTCATTCTGCCTTCATATAGATACAACTCAGTGACAAGGCGTATTCATTTTGGCTTCATCTAGCTACGACTCAGTGATAAGGCGTAAGGTGTGTTCATTCTGGCATCATCTAGCTACAACTCAGTGACAAGGCGTAAGATGTATTCATTCTGGCTTCATCTAGCTACAACTCAGTAACAAGGCGTAAGGTGTATGCATTCTGGCTTCATCTAGCTACAACTCAGTGACAAGGCGTAATGTGTATTCATTCTGGCTTCATCTACCTACAACTCAGTGACAATGCGTATTCATTCTGGGTTCATCTAGCAACAACTCAGTGGCAAGGCGTAAGGTGTATTCGTTCTGGCTTCAACTAGCTACAACTCAGTGACAAGGCGTATTCATTCTGGCTTCATCTAGCTACGACTCAGTGATAAGGCGTAAGGTGTGTTCATTCTGGCATCATCTAGCTACAACTCAGTGACAAGGCGTAAGGTGTATTCATTCTGGCTTCATCTAGCTACAACTCAGTAACAAGGCGTAAGGTGTATGCATTCTGGCTTCATCTAGCTACAACTCAGTGACAAGGCGTAACGTGTATTCATTCTGGCTTCATCTAGCTACAACTCAGTGACAAGGTGTATTCATTCTGGCTTCATCTAGCTACAACTCAGTGACAAGGCGTAAGGTGTATTCATTCTGGCTTCATCTAGCTACAACTCAGTGAAAAGGCGTAAGGTGTATTCATTCTGGCTTCATCTAGCTACAACTCTGTGACAAGGCGTAAGCTGTATTCATTCTGGCTTCATCTACCTACAACTCAGTGACAAGGCGTAATGTGTATTCATTCTGGCTTCACCTAGCTACAACTCAGTGACAAGGCGTAAGGCGTATTCATTCTGGTTTCATCTAACTACAACTCAGTGACAAGGCGTCAGGTGTTTTCATTCTGGCATCATCTAGCTACCACTCAGTGACAAGGCGTAAGGTGTATTCATTCTGGCTTCATCTAGCTACAACTCAGTAACAAGGCGTACGGTGTATTCATTCTGGCTTCATCTAGCTACAACTCAGTGACAAGGCGTAACGTGTATTCATTCTGGCTTCATCTAGCTACAACTCAGTGACAAGGTGTATTCATTCTGGCTTCATCTAGCTACAACTCAGTGACAAGGCGTAAGGTGTATTCATTCTGGCTTCATCTAGCTACAATTCAGTGACAAGGTGTAAGGTGTATTCATTCTTGCTTCATCTAGCTACAACTCAGTGACAAGGCGTATGGCGTATTCATTCTGGCTTCATCTAGCTACAACTCAGTGACATGGCGTAAGTTGTATTCATTCTGGCCTCATCTAGCTACAACTCAGTGAAAAGGCGTAAGGCGTATTCATTCTGGCTTTACCTAGCTACAACTCAGTGACAAGGCGTAAGGCGTATTCATTCTGGTTTCATCTAGCTACAACTCAGTGACAAGGCGTCAGGTGTATTCATTCTGGCTTCATCTAGCTACAACTCAGTGACAAGGCGTAAGGCGTATTCATTCTGGCTTAATCTAGCTACAACTCAGTGACAAGGCGTATTCATTCTGGATTCACCTAGCTACAACTCAGTGACAAGGCGTAAGGTGTATTCATTCTGGCTTCATCTAGCTACAACTCAGTGACAAGGCGTAAGGTGTATTCATTCTGGCTTCATATATCTACAACTCAGTGACAAGGCGTATTCATTCTGATTTCATCTAGCTACAACTCAGTGACAAGGCGTGAGGTATATTCATTCTGCCTTCATATAGCTACAACTCAGTGACAAGGCGTAATGTGTATTCATTCTGGCTTCATCTAGCTACAACTCAGTGACAAGGCGTATTCATTCTGGCTTCATCTAGGTACAAATCAGTGACAAGTCGTAAGGTGTATTCATTCTGGCTTCATCTAGCTACAACTCAGTGACAAGACGTAACGTGTATTCATTACGGCTTCAACTTGCAACAACTCAGTGACAATGCGTATTTATTCTGGCTTCATCTAGCTACAACTTAGTGACAAGGCGTAAGGTGTATTCATTCTGGCTTCATCTAGCTACAACTAAGTGACAAGGCGTAAGGTGTTTTCATTCTGGCTTCATCTTGCTACAACTCAGTGACAATGCGTAAGGTGTATTCATTCTGGCTTCATCTAGCTACAACTCAGTGACAAGGCGTAAGGTGTATTCATTCTGGCTTCATCTAGCTACAATTCAGTGACAAGGCGTAAGGTGTATTCATTCTGGCTTCATCTAGCTACAACTCAGTGACAAGGCGTAAGGCGTATTCATTCTGGCTTCATCTAGCTACAACTCAGTGACAAGGCGTAAGGTGTATTCATTCTGGCTTCATCTAGCTACAACTCAGTGAAAAGGTGTAAGGCGTATTCATTCTGGCTTCATCTAGCTACAACTCAGTGACAAGGCGTAAGGCGTATTCGTTCTGGCTTCATCTAGCTACAACTCAGTGACAAGGTGTAAGGTGTATTCATTCTGGCTTCATCTAGCTACAGCTCAGTGACATGGCGTAAGGTGTATTAATTCTGGCTTCATCTAGCTACAACTCAGTGACACGGCGTAAGGTGTATTCATTCTGGCTTCATCTAGCTACAATTCAGTGACGAGGCGTATTCATTCTGGCTTCATCTAGCTACAACTCAGTGACAAGGTGTAATGTGTATTCATTCTGGCTTCATCTTGCTACAACTCAGTGACATGGCGTAATGTGTATTAATTCTGGCTTCCTCTAGCTACAACTCAGTGACAATGCGTATTCATTCTGGCTTCATCTAGCTACA
This sequence comes from Siphonodentalium dalli, assembly GCA_032622095.1. NCBI lineage: Eukaryota > Metazoa > Mollusca > Scaphopoda > Gadilida > Siphonodentaliidae > Siphonodentalium > Siphonodentalium dalli. The sequence continues at coordinate 24,570,813 of CP136062.1, read as the reverse complement.
ACTCAGTGGCAAGGCGTATTCATTCTGGCTTCATCTAGCTACAATCATTGACAAGGCGTATTCATTCTTGCTTCATCTAGCTACAACTCAGTGACAAGGTGTAAGGTGTATTTATTCTGGCTGCATCTTGCTACAACTCAGTGACATGGCGTAAGGTTTATTAATTCTGGCTTCCTCTAGCTACAACTCATTGATATGGCGTAATCATTCTGGCTTCATCTAGCTACAACTCAGTGACAAGGCGTATTCATTCTGGCTTCATCTAGCTACAATCAGTGACAATGCGTATTCATTCTGGCTTCATCTAGCTACAACTCAGTGACAAGGCGTATTCATTCTGGCTTCACCTAGCTACAACTCAGTGACAAGGCGTAAGGTGTATTCATTCTGGCTTCAACTATCTACAACTCAGTGACAATGCGTATTCATTCTGGTTTCATCTAGCTACAACTCAGTGACAAGGCGTGAGGTATATTCATTCTGCCTTCATATAGATACAACTCAGTGACAAGGTGTATTAATTCTGGCTTCATCTAGCTACAACTCAGTGACAAGGCGTATTCATTCTGGCTTCATCTAGGTACAAATCAGTGACAAGGCGTAAGGTGTATTCATTCTGGCTTCATCTAGCTACAACTCAGTGACAAGGCGTAATGTGTATTCATTCTGGCTTCATCTACCTACAACTCAGTGACAAGGCGTATTCATTCTGGCTTCATCTAGCTACAACTCAGTGGCAAGGCGTAAGGTGTATTCGTTCTGGCTTCATCTAGCTACAACTCAGTGACAAGGCGTATTCATTCTGGCTTCATCTAGCTACGACTCAGTGATAAGGCGTAAGGTGTGTTCATTCTGGCTTCATCTAGCTACAACTCAGTGACAAGGCGTAAGGTGTATTCATTCTGGCTTCATCTAGCTACAACTCAGTGACAAGGCGTTAGGTGCATTCATTCTGGCTTCATATAGCTACAACTCAGTGACAATGCGAAACGTGTATTCATTCTGGCTTCATCTAGCTACAACTCAGTGACAAGGTGTATTAATTCTGGCTTCATCTAGCTACAACTCAGTGACAAGGCGTAAGGTGTATTCATTCTGGCTTCATCAAGCTACAACTCAGTGACAATGCGTATTTATTCTGGCTTCATCTAGCTACAACTTAGTGACAAGGCGTAAGGTGTATTCATTCTGGCTTCATCTAGCTACAACTCAGTGACAAGGCGTAAGGTGTTTTCATTCTGGCTTCATCTAGTTACAACTCAGTGACAATGCGTAAGGTGTATTCATTCTGGCTTCATCTAGCTACAACTCAGTGACAATGCGTAAGATGTATTCATTCTGGCTTCATCTAGCTACAATTCAGTGACAAGGCGTAAGGTGTATTCATTCTGGCTTCATCTAGCTACAACTCAGTGACAAGGCGTAAGGCGTATTCATTCTGGCTTCATCTAGCTACAACTCAGTGACAAGGCGTAAGGTGTATTCATTCTGGCTTCATCTAGCTACAACTCAGTGAAAAGGTGTAAGGCGTATTCATTCTGGCTTCATCTAGCTACAACTCAGTGACAAGGCGTAAGGCGTATTCGTTCTGGCTTCATCTAGCTACAGCTCAGTGACAAGGTGTAAGGTGTATTCATTCTGGCTTCATCTAGCTACAACTCAGTAACATGGCGTAAGGTGTATTAATTCTGGCTTCATCTAGCTACAACTCAGTGACACGGCGTAAGGTGTATTCATTCTGGCTTCATCTAGCTACAACTCAGTGACAAGGCGTATTCATTCTGGCTTCATCTAGCTACAACTCAGTGACAATGTGTAAGGTGTATTCATTCTGGCTTCATCTTGCTACAACTCAGTGACATGGCGTAATGTGTATTAATTCTGGCTTCCTCTAGCTACAACTCAGTGAAAATGCGTATTCATTCTGGCTTCATCTAGCTACAACTCAGTGGCAAGGCGTATTCATTCTGGCTTCATCTAGCTACAATCATTGACAAGGCGTATTCATTCTTGCTTCATCTAGCTACAACTCAGTGACAAGGTGTAAGGTGTATTTATTCTGGCTTCATCTTGCTACAACTCAGTGACATGGCGTAAGGTTTATTAATTCTGGCTTCCTCTAGCTACAACTCAGTGATATCGCGTAATCATTCTGGCTTCATCTAGCTACAACTCAGTGACAAGGCGTATTCATTCTGGCTTCATCTAGCTACAATCAGTGACAAGGCGTATTCATTCTGGCTTCATCTAGCTACAACTCAGTGACAAGGCGTATTCATTCTGGCTTCACCTAGCTACAACTCAGTGACAAGGCGTAAGGTGTATTCATTCTGGCTTCATCTATCTACAACTCAGTGACAAGGCGTATTCATTCTGGTTTCATCTAGCTACAACTCAGTGACAAGGCGTGAGGTATATTCATTCTGCCTTCATATAGATACAACTCAGTGACAAGGTGTATTCATTCTGGCTTCATCTAGCTACAACTCAGTGACAATGCGTATTCATTCTGGCTTCATCTAGGTACAAATCAGTGACAAGGCGTATGGTGTATTCATTCTGGCTTCATCTATCTACAACTCAGTGACAAGGCGTAATGTGTATTCATTCTGGCTTCATCTACCTACAACTCAGTGACAAGGCGTATTCATTCTGGCTTCATCTAGCTACAACTCAGTGGCAATGCGTAAGGTGTATTCGTTCTGGCTTCATCTAGCTACAACTCAGTGACAAGGCGTATTCTTTCTGGCTTCATCTAGCTACGACTCAGTGATAGGGCGTAAGGTGTGTTCATTCTGGCTTCATCTAGCTACAACTCAGTGACAAGGCGTAAGGTGTATTCATTCTGGCTTCATCTAGCTACAACTCAGTGACAAGGCGTAAGGTGTATTCATTCTGGCTTCATCTAGCTACAACTCAGTGACAATGCGTAACGTGTATTCATTCTGGCTTCATCTAGCTACAACTCAGTGACAAGGTGTATTCATTCTGGCTTCATCTAGCTACAACTCAGTGACAAGGCGTAAGGTGTATTCATTCTGGCTTCATCTAGCTACAACTCAGTGACAAGGCGTAAGGTGTATTCATTCTGGTTTCATCTAGCTACAACTCAGTGACAATGTGTAAGGCGTATTCATTCTGGCTTCATCTTGCTACAACTCAGTGACATGGCGTAATGTGTATTAATTCTGGCTTCCTCTAGCTACAACTCAGTGACAATGCGTATTCATTCTGGCTTCATCTAGCTACAACTCAGTGGCAAGGCGTATTCATTCTGGCTTCATCTAGCTACAATCATTGACAATGCGTATTCATTCTTGCTTCATCTAGCTACAACTCAGTGACAAGGTGTAAGGTGTATTTATTCTGGCTGCATCTTGCTACAACTCAGTGACATGGCGTAAGGTTTATTAATTCTGGCTTCCTCTAGCTACAACTCAGTGATATGGCGTAATCATTCTGGCTTCATCTAGCTACAACTCAGTGACAAGGCGTATTCATTCTGGCTTCATCTAGCTACAATCAGTGACAAGGCGTATTCATTCTGGCTTCATCTAGCTACAACTCAGTGACAAGGCGTATTCATTCTGGCTTCACCTAGCTACAACTCAGTGACAAGGCGTAAGGTGTATTCATTCTGGCTTCATCTATCTACAACTCAGTGACAAGGCGTATTCATTCTGGTTTCATCTAGCTACAACTCAGTGACAAGGCGTGAGGTATATTCATTCTGCCTTCATATAGATACAACTCAGTGACAAGGTGTATTCATTCTGGCTTCATCTAGCTACAACTCAGTGACAATGCGTATTCATTCTGGCTTCATCTAGGTACAAATCAGTGACAAGGCGTATGGTGTATTCATTCTGGCTTCATCTAGCTACAACTCAGTGACAAGGCGTAATGTGTATTCATTCTGGCTTCATCTACCTACAACTCAGTGACAAGGCGTATTCATTCTGGATTCATCTAGCTACAACTCAGTGGCAATGCGTAAGGTGTATTCGTTCTGGCTTCATCTAGCTACAACTCAGTGACAAGGCGTATTCTTTCTGGCTTCATCTAGCTACGACTCAGTGATAAGGCGTAAGGTGTGTTCATTCTGGCTTCATCTCGCTACAACTCAGTGACAAGGCGTAAGGTGTATTCATTCTGGCTTCATCTAGCTACAACTCAGTGACAAGGCGTAATGTGTATTCATTCTGGCTTCATCTAGCTACAACTCAGTGACAATGCGTAACGTGTATTCATTCTGGCTTCATCTAGCTACAACTCAGTGACAAGGTGTATTCATTCTGGCTTCATCTAGCTACAACTCAGTGACAAGGCGTAAGGTGTATTCATTCTGGCTTCATCTAGCTACAACTCAGTGACAAGGCGTAAGGTGTATTCATTCTGGTTTCATCTAGCTACAACTCAGTGACAATGTGTAAGGCGTATTCATTCTGGCTTCATCTAGCTACAACTCAGTGACAAGGCGTAAGGCGTATTCATTCTGATTTCATCTAGCTACAACTCAGTGACAATGCGTAAGGCGTATTCATTCTGGCTTCATCAAGCTACAACTCAGTGACAAGGCGTAAGGTGTATTCAATCTGGCTTCATCTAGCTACAACTCAGTGACAATGCGTAAGGCGTATTCATTCTGGCTTCATCAAGCTACAACTCAGTGACAATGTGTAAGGTGTATTCATTCTGGCTTCATCTAGCTACAACTCAGTGACAAGGCGTAAGCTGTATTCATTCTGGCTTCATCTTGCTACAACTCAGTGACATGGCGTAAGGTGTATTAATTCTGGCTTCATCTTGCTACAACTCAGTGACAAGGCGTAAGGTGTATTCATTCTGGCTTCATCTTGCTACAACTCAGTGACATGGCGTAAGGTGTATTAATTCTGGCTTCATCTTGCTACAACTCAGTGACATGGCGTAAGGTGTATTAATTCTGACTTCATCTTGCTACAACTCAGTGACATGGCGTAAGGTGTATTAATTCTGGCTTCATCTTGCTACAACTCAGTGACATGGCGTAAGGTGTATTAATTCTGGCTTCATCTTGCTACAACTCAGTGACATGGCGTAAGGTGTATTAATTCTGGCTTCATCTTGCTACAACTCAGTGACATGGCGTAAGGTGTATTAATTCTGGCTTCATCTTGCTACAACTCAGTGACAAGGCGTAAGGTGTATTCATTCTGGCTTCATCTTGCTACAACTCAGTGTCATGGCGTAAGGTGTATTAATTCTGGCTTCATCTTGCTACAACTCAGTGACATGGCGTAAGGTGTATTAATTATGGCTTCATCTTGCTACAACTCAGTGACATGGCGTAAGGTGTATTAATTCTGGCTTCATCTTGCTACAACTCAGTGACATGGCGTAAGGTGTATTAATTCTGGTTTCATCTTGCTACAACTCAGTGACATGGCGTAAGGTGTATTAATTCCGGCTTCATCTTGCTACAACTCAGTGACATGGCGTAAGGTGTATTAATTCTGGCTTCATCTTGCTACAACTCAGTGACATGGCGTAAGGTGTATTAATTATGGCTTCATCTTGCTACAACTCAGTGATAATGTGTAAGGCGTATTCATTCTGGCTTCATCTTGCTACAACTCAGTGACAAGGCGTAAGGTGTATTCTTTCTGGCTTCATCTAGCTACAACTCAGTGACAATGCGTAAGGCGTATTCATTCTGGCTTCATCTAGCTACAACTCAGTGACAAGGTGTATTCATTCAGACTTCATCTTGCTACAACTCAGTGACAAGGCGTATTCATTCTGGCTTCATCTAGCTACATCTCAGTGACAAGGTGTAAGGTGTATTCATTCTGGCTTCATCTAGCTACAACTCAGTGACAAGGCGTATTCATTCAGACTTCATATTGCTACAACTCAGTGACAAGGCGTATTCATTCTGGCTTCATCTAGCTACATCTCAGTGACAAGGTGTAAGGTGTATTCATTCTGGCTTGATCTAGTCACGTTTCAAATGAGTATGGACAGTTCGGTTTCTCAGAATATTGGAGAATGATTTGTCACCTTCACAAGTCTTAAAGGGATACTGTACCCAAATGCTGTTGTTGGTTTCTACTTTCTATAGTCTCCGAGACGTAGAATAAGGTAACCAGATTTCCATTATTTGAAAGTCTTGAGTACGAAGTAATATTACGGATGGCAGATTGGTCAGAATGCGAAAATACAAATTGTCGTTGTCGAGTAATTTTTGTTCAGTTTTCAAGCAAATGTATCAAATGAATGTTATATTATATGCATACTAGTCCCATATACCCCTTTAAGTTGTTGTATAGTCACTTGTCAGTAAGTGGCTTGAGTTTATGCCCCTTATCAACAATAATTTGTAACACAATCATGTGTGCCACGCTTTGTCCAATCTAATATCCGTGAATTATTTTGATTACGTCTTGTACACGGAAATTCCGTAATTTAATTTATGACTCCAGCAATAAATTAAATTTATATCAAATTATTAACTTTGATTTTAAGATAACCTATTAACATGAATGTTTACAGAATACATCTTCGACTCAAATTACTTAGTTTTCTACATATTATCGATATTAGATCGATCGTTGTTATCACCGGTAATTTATTGAAAATGGCGTACAGCACCCCGTTACATAGAAACAAATTAAGTGATTTCCTCTCATTCTGTGTACATGCATGATGGCGCTGTTCCTAATTTTTTGCGAAAACCCTGTGCCAATACATTCTCTCATATATGCGAGTCGACCATATAACAACGCATTGGCCTAAAAAAAATTATATTAATTTTTTTTATAATTGTTAAAAAATGTAAGATAAATGAAAAAAATAAAAAAATATTATGAAAGAATGTATGAAATAATGATAACAATGATAACAATTGTTAAATAAAAATTATATAAATGATAAAATTATTTTAAAATATCAGAAAAAAATGATAAAAAATTGATAAAGAATGTAAGAAAAATATTATAAAAAAGTTTATAAAAAATTGTTGAAGAATGTAAGAAAAAATGGTAAAAATTGTTAAAGAATGTAAGACAAATTGATAAAAAAAGTTGTTAGGCCAATGCATTCTCCTATATATGCGAGGCGACCTATGGTATAATATATAAGAGAATGCATTGGCACAGGGTTAAATCCCGTGATATACGCTTGTCTGACCACTGCCATTGCGTATATAGACGTTACAATTATAGTTACAATTCATCCTGGTTCTGTGTGTAGCCAATTTTCAAATGAATATGGACAGTTCAGTTTCTCAGAATAATGCAGAAGAATTGTAATCTACAAAAGTCTCAAATAAAATAATGAGTGATTTCCTCTCATTCTGCGTATGTGCTGGCAGTGTTCAGCACGGCGTAGATGGGGACTAAACACTGCTTTGCATTTATCGCGGCAAAAACATACAATAACATTTCGTCCAATCGTTCCTGTTGCTATTAATGTTCCGAGCGCAATTATAAGCAATCACCGTCTTTCAGTTGCATGGGCGTATCAAATTGTAAGTGGCCGAACAACATATTTTCGAACTTATACAGTATGTTACATGTTACAATTTTATAGGGCCAAAATGCAACAAAATAGACGTTAATTGCAAATATTTAGTTGGAAAACTTTATTCAACCATGAACTCTGTTCGTCTCAACTAGTCTGACTATATCTATGTTCTATTAACACATACCGAATGGGAGAGACACGTATATCGAATTAGATTCCAAACTCCGCCCACCGACCAGGCTTTCACACCAATATATACCAGGAACATCTGCGTAGGACTGATACAAGCCCATCTGGTTCAGCGTCAGGATAAGCTCGTTACTTCTCAGTACAGACCTCTGAGATCCAGGGACGATTTCATGCTGTTTAACCCAATGTATGTCGTGGATATAATCACCAGTCATGGAACACACCAATCTTAACTCGCCGCCATTTGGAATCATTTTTATTGTGTCAGTGTTTGGTGTATCGAAAGCAACCGCCTCTGCAAATTGAAAAATGGTTTAACCATGAGGTCTCAGTGTACAATCAGCTCAATCATTGATTAGTCATCAATTTTATTTGAACAACAAACATCCAATTCAAATTTGACTTGGATATTTAACTTATTGGTATTATGGAACATACATATCGATTAGTGCGAGAGAAAGTTACTCGTTTTTCAGACCAGTCTGATACTTTATGCTGCAGGAGGACAATTGCCCCTGACATTGACACATGCATGGTCACTCCAGTATCATTCTGAGTTTATTACAAATTGCAATACGACCTTGTCTAAACCTACATACAAGGCTGGTCATGATTGGTCAGTAGCCTGTATTCCCATGGAGACACGACAGTCGTTTTGTGGTACAATTCTAGATATTCTGAATTGTACACAAAAATTGTGGTACAATCAGTGCATTGCTGCCTACACCTCAAACTTTCAGAAGTCAAACCACACGGGCATTGGTTAATGTCATGCTATAGGCTGAAGAAAGAGACATACAATGTCTACCTAATGTACTATATTGAATTTTAATTAAGATAGAACAAAAATAAGTCTTAACTGATTTGTTTTTTGCCAAAAAGGAAAAGAAAAGGGGTCGTCGTTCACTAGTGACGTCATGTTTGACGTTTCAGTTCTGAGAGAAGAACTGTTTCGTGGAAAATCATGCTACGCAGAGCTAGCAACTGGGGTATTATATAGCAGATTGAAAGTATGTCACAATAATTTCGACCAAATTCTATTTATAATACGTATTGAGTTGGCACTATGTTCTGCGTATAGAACCCCTGTCTTCATAATGACATCTACCACTGGCTACGGGAGGACCTTTTCACATTTATTATTTATTTTGCGGTTAAGCGCAAATATTTGCCTTTAAGCGTAAATCATTTTCGCTTAAGTGTAAATCATTTGCGCTTAAGAGCAAATCATTTGGGCTTAAGCGCAAATCATTTGGGCTTAAGCGCAAATCAATTGGGCTTAAGGCCAAATATGTGTCTCAATTTATTTGCACTTAAGTTAAGTGAAAATAATTTTCGCTTAAGCATAAATCAATTGCGCTTAAGCGCACATACCTAACACTCCCTTACTTCCATCTGATTGTGAATGATTGAGTCCATCTTATAGTATATTATCATGGGCTCATAGTATAGTGGGCACATACAGACTTGAAAGTTGAAGAAATAAGATATTGCCATATGCATATCAGCATCCCTGTCCCTGGTGTCCCAAGAATTTGTGCCTCACTATGACTATGACTATGATTATTTATTCATAACTCAATATAACATATATTTTTACGCAAATAATTTATACAGACAGTGAGTTATTGGGGATGGCATAACCTGTAAAGGCTGTCTTCCTGTCGTCCCCAAAACCGGAGGATATAAAGAAATCATAGAATTATGTTAATTACTTAAATATATATAGAATGTTTACATTTGTTTCGAAAAGAAGAAACATTCAAGTAATATTATTCGTCCATCGCTCAGCTAATAACATAGAATGTATAATATATCAGTGCAATGTTTTGAGGAGATGAGGTCATAGGTCGTTCATGATTGAGGTTCGCAATGAGATGAAATGGAATAAGATGGGGGATGGTAAATCCTTCTTTTTTTTTTAGGGTATTAATTGTTTTGTTTTTTTAGGGAATCATTATTCAACTATTACTATATTGGTAAACTAAATTAAGAGGATTACTCATGAGCACAGTCAGGACATCTATTGTATGTACATTTTGGTTTCATTTGGTAAGTAGATAGGATCGTTCGAGAATAGTCGTTTTTAAACATTGATCTTGTTGGGAGATCTTTAAGTCTATCTTCTAAATGGTTCCATATATTTGGAAAATTATGTTCTGGTAAATCTTCTAAGAAAACACTCTTAGGTATTCCAGACGTTAGCATTCCATTCTGACGAGTATTATTTTGTAAAATTGTGAAAAAGTTTTGAAATGAACTTGGTAGTTGATTGTGAAACCAATCGTGTATTAGGAGATTTGCATGTAAGTTATGCAGATCAGCAAATTTTAGAATTTCCATATTTTTGAACAGTGGGTCAGTGTGGCTTTTATATTTCTTATTATTAATTATGCGCATTGCTTTTTTCTGAAGTTTGAAAACATTGTGTTTTTTATTTGAATTTCCCCATATTTGAATTGCATATATCAAATGGCTGTGAACTAATGAAAAATATAAGGATTTCAGTGCTTCACGTAGTAAAAAATGCTTGATTTTGTTGAGAGAGTAATTCGTACTGCTAATTTTAGCACACACATAATTTATATGTTGATGGAATTTCAAATTTTCATCTAATTTTATGCCTAGATAAGTAACTGATTTTTCAGATCTATTGTTGCCAATCTGAGTTATTTCTGTTTCGTTGATTCGAATTGTTAAGTTGTTACCTCTATGAGAATTGTTCATAGGATGTAGGAGGAGATATTTACATTTAGATGGATTTATTTGCAGATAGTTTGCAGAACACCATTGGTTAATGTTTTCTAGTTCAGTGTTCATATATAATTCTAATTCACGCATATCGTTGTTGGATGTATGTCGTCAGCAAATGAAAGTACAGATAGGGTTGTTGCATTTTCATATCGTTCACATAAATAAGAAAGAGCAGTGGTCCTAAAATATACCCTTGTGGTACACCACAATTTACTTGTAAAGTTTCAGACAGGGAATTTTTGAAATATACACATTGTTGTCTATTATATAAATAACTACGAAACCAATCATTTGTCAGGCCTATAATTCCATAATGAGATAGTTTTGAGAGAAGAATTTCGTGATTGATTGAGTCAAAAGCCTTTGAAAAATCGATAAATAGTGCTAATGTTGAGTCTCTAGATGTTCGATCATTATTTCTTGCAGCAGAACTCAGAAGATGAAGTATGGGATGTACTGTCGAGTGTTTACTGCGAAAACCATATTGATGTTTGTACAAAATATCATTATCATTTATAAAATCCGTGAGTCTAATGGCCATTATTTTCTCGAGAATTTTAGAAACAATTGGTAGTATACTAATTGGTCTGTAATTATTAAAATTTGAGTGGTCGCCTTTTTTAAATATTGGGATAACTTTTGCTATTTTCATGCTATCTGGGAATCTCCCTTTTGCGAATGACTTATTTATTATGTCCACTAATGGTTTTGCTACTTCATTTATCGCTGTTTTCATGAGTTTACTAGAAAAATCATAATGGTATTTTTTGATTTTATCTTTAAAGCTGTCAGTATTACTTCCTGTTCGTTAGTTGGACATATTTTAAAGATCTTTGGGTAGTGATCGGTAAGGTAATCGAAATGTGAAAATTCGGATTGGGGTATGGAATTAGATATATTATGCCCTACATCAACGAAGAATGTGTTGAAGTGCGATGTATTCTCTTTTGGGTCCGTAATTCGTATACCGTCACTAATGAATTCAGTGGGTGTTAGGAGCGATGATTTATTTTTATTGATTACGTTTCGGAGAATGTTCCAAGTTGCTTTCATGTTGCCTTTGTTTTCTTCAAATATTTTCGTATAATATAGTGCTTTACTCTTTCGTACAACTTTGTTGTATAATATACGGAATGTTTTATATTTTGTCGTGTTTGCGTCAGTGGGGTCCTTCAATTTTTTCTTATATAATATGTTTTTAGTTTGTGAAGAGGTTAGAACTTCTATAGTCATCCAAGGTTTTTGCTTAATGAAACGTTTTGGAATGCGCGTATTGGTGATAGGAAATGCTATTTCGAATGCGTCTTTATAAGCTGTTATGAATTCATTGTATGCATCGTTTGGGAACTGACAATTGTATACATTTTCAAAAGAAGTTGCCGTAAGAATTTGCTTGAAACAATTTATATTGTGCAATGAATATACCCTTCGCTCTCGTGTCGAATTAATAGGAGATGCTGGAGAATGTTCTCCATGGATGTAAAAACATGCTAAGTGGTCTGAGACGTCGGTAATTATTATTCCTGATTTATCATAGAGTGAGAAATCATTGGAAAAGATATTGTCAATGAGAGTAGCTGTAAAATCTGTTATTCTAGTAGGTCTTGTAATGGTTGGCATGAAGCCTTCTGAGAACAATGTATCGACGAATTCTTCGGTTTTGTCATGAGTAGATAATTTAAGTAAGTCTATGTTAAAATCTCCAAGCAAATGGCATTTTTTATGTTCGTTTTTTATAAGACCTATAACATTTTCAAGCGAAGATTGGAAAGCGTCTATATCAGCCAGAGGAGCAGTATTCGGTCTATAAATACATCCGATTATGTACGAACTACTTTTTTCTGGAAATATTTCCAGAAAGAGTGATTCAAAAATATGAGCGTTAAAGACAGTAAGATCATCTCTAATTTTATAAGGCACATTTTCATTTACAAAGATACCCACGCCGCCTCTACCATCGTCATTTTCTGCTCTGGTCTTATAGATGAGTGGATGATAACCATCTAAAAGGAAATCTTGGTTATTGTGTATTTTGAACACTTTGGTGGGTCCTATAATGTCAAATACATTGCTGTCATATTGTAGATCACAGAGTAATGAGTTGAATTGATCCCAATTTGCATTCAAACTCCGACAATTGAGATTCAAGATGTTAGGTCCTTTAGTGTTTGAAGCACAAAACTTAGCTTTAAATTCCGATGGTGAGTGGTAGTGACAACAGTGATTATGAACGCTAAATGGCGAGTCGGGAACTAGTTCATCAGGATCATTGGTTTGTTTTAGAAGTTCCTCGTATAATGTAATGAAATTCATGTTCGGATTTCCATTGACCTCATCGAAATTTACTCTATGTACCATCATGTTTGTAGTCTGGCATTATATATACATAACTGAGCAATGTACGACATATACGGAACAAAGAAACAAATGGATTCATATCAAATAAGTAATTATATACAAATATGTTCATGTATATATTTATGACGTGCATGTATGTTTATTTGCATATGATATCAAAGTCACTGGGTTTTGGCATTCTAAGTGTTAATAACAAAAACAGAAATCCATTACAAAATTTATGATTTCAAATTGTTGGTGTGGGCTGCGCGAGATAACTCTATATATCAATACAACATCGGCGTCATATATTTTTACAGAGTTATCACCCGTGATTCTGAAAATTGATTTGTCAAGATAATATAATATTTAATGGTTTGTTTATAAACTTTATTTACGAAGTTAGTTAATTTGTATTCAATATTCAACATTTTTGTATGATTTACCGCCATTTGTTTTTTGATGTAATTTTGTATGTTTGTCAGCATAACATTAACACGAGCACATCACTCATATACACTTGTTATATATACATATTGTCCTAGTTCAACGTTTCGACCGCCCGTCGTCAGAGTAGGCTTTGAGCAGAATCCCGGTTGACGAATTATAATATACACCAGCGGATAGGTTTGAGAAATATATGATTGAAGTGTTTGAGGCATTCAGTAGTTGTCTCTCTATAAGATGAACAAACAACATCCGCATGTTTTAAGGATATATAGTAGGTTATGCATAGTTATATATTACATGTGGTTATGATCGTGGGCTATTCATTAAGCCATTAAACGAACTCTGACGACAAACGGTCGCGTTGAAGTCGGATTAAAATATTGTGCAATTAATATAAATGTTCATATATAAAGTACACGCACATTTCGTGTGATAATAAATCCGACAAAATCAAATGGAGTGTCCACAGTACTATTGAAATGGGATATACCGCGGGCAGGTGGGGGAGCTGAGCGAGCCACAAGCCAATGTGCAATATGCGGTCAGATTTCCGCGGGTGGTATGAATAAAGACGCAACACTGCATCGTGAAATGTTTGGGGATTCCTTAGGGGTATTGTTTCTGTTGTTGTATGTCAAAATGGACATCCATATAATCTGTAACCCATTGGTTACCACTTGGAAATTTATATGTCTAACGCGTGGAAATCGTGCTGATTTATAGGTCGAGCTCGCAAAAAGCTTGTCGAACATGAGTTCGTTTTTATTTGTTTGGCGATGGAAGCCATGAATGAAGGTTTGGGGTAACCTTAAGGGTATTGTTTTTGTTATTGCATGTCTATATGGACACCGATATAATCTGTAACCCGTATGTCGCCCCTTGGCAGTTTTGATATGTCAATTGCGTGGTAATCGTGCTGATTTATATGTCAATATTGTAATAATCTTATAGGGACATGAGGTCGGTTTAAATTTTTTTGGCGTGTTTTCTTGGATGAACATTTCGTTTGTGTGAATGGATTTATCGGTATGGAAATATTAGAAAATATTATAATAGGAGATATGTCCGTTCAGCATTATACTTATTTCCTACATTTCGATACATATTTGAGTGGGAAATGACCACATTGTCCATATATATGTCCTCTGTCACATTAGGAATTAATGATGGGATTGAGCCGGATGACTTTGAACACGTAGCGTGTAGCGTCTGTTAATTTAATGTTTCATTCAGCCGGGGCGTACACATTGTCTATCGCTTGAACAAATTATCGTAATGAATAATGGTTAGGTGCAGAGGGTCATTATATTAGAATTTTCAACATGGTCCAACGTATAGGCTCTCTTATAATAACGCATAAAAGATACTGATATCTGCTGGAAAGGAAATGTATGGGCTTGGTTGTGTTACCATGTATTCGTATGTCATACTCGAAGACATATAATCTGTTATATTGATAACAATGCATGCGCAAAATATACAAATATACAACAACACCCATTATACAACAACATATGTGAACTCTCTGTATACTAATAGCATTATTGGTTTTAAGCTTCAGCTTCAGAATTGAGGACACATTTCAATGTATTGGAGTGGGATAACGAGGCTTTATGGATATATTTAATCTTGTACATGATAATATGTAATACATGTGCATAAGTTATTGACATATTGAAAGAGCTTTGAGATAATAATTGATTTTCATGTTCACCATTGTGTCACCATGTTGGGTTATTTTTGTGGGGCAGAGAATCGAAAAAGAGCTTCACACATGTTATCTGGTTATCTGTTGTAATCGTGTAATTATATGTTTGTATCCTCTTTGCAATAACAAATTTTTTTTATTTTCCTTTGTGTCCCAATATTGAAGTATTGTTAGTCGGACAAGGCATCGAGAGGGAGAGAGAGAATTTCACACTTGTTATGTGTTATATTTGTGCAGTTATATATCTATATGTGCCTTCTTTGTATGGCATACAAATCATTGTATGAATGAAGGAATGTTTTGCGGAACATAATAAATGTACATGTTTTTCATCACATATGTGCAATATTAAAATTGATGAATTTCGAAATAGTAGGTTAATATCTCAGCAAAAACTGGACTTGTTATATTGTCTATACAGTTATGAAGACAATTGTGTCTGACCATTTACAGTTACTATTACTGACTATCAACTGTATATTCTATACAGATAGGAAGACAATTCATAGGGATAGTTTTTTGCACATTAGAAATGGTGAATTGGGAAATATAAGGTCAATTTCTCAGTAAATATTGGACTTGTGTCATATTTTCATACAAGTATAAAGACAGTTGTACCAGGTCTATTTATTATAACTGACACTAAATTATATGTTTGTGCAGATGATTTATTTCTCTATAACAGTTCATATAAACAGCTATCTCCATCGTGTTTACATATATTATAACACAAGTTATAATCTATATAAAAACAATAAAGAGAGCTGTCTATATGAACTTTTCCATTTTCCATTAATCATATTAAACTATCTACATGTATCTGTGCAAATCATTCACAAGGCTGTGTTTATGAGTACATTGATCAATCACAAATGCTTACTACAATTCAAAAATTTAGGTGTATCAATATCAATATATATTATCTATAATTTTTGGGATATTAGAGACATATACATCAATTTATATCATGGTTAACAAATGGAAACTAATTCTCATAGTGTTAGTTCTGGTGCTGCTACTGATATGTATTAAGATGTCACATTCCTCAGTTATTACCTGTACCTTTTCAGTGTTCTTGTATTTTACATAAATTTTCCCATTCATGGTCCAAGCCTCTGCAATTCTGTCATGTTTTTTGGCAGCTTTTAGCAGACTATTATTTTCACGGGTAAGGTCATCTGCAATGAAGTAGTTCTTCGCTTTGGAACCATTTACAATTTTTTTTATTTTCAGCTACTATTAGTTTGGATCTTCGTGATACAAATTTAACAATTATAGGCCTTGTAGTGTTTTTGTCAAATTTCCCTAGTCTGCGAGCTATACCTATTTCCTCCATTTCCATTTGTAGTTTCATGATATTATTGAATAGTTTCAGAACCTCTTCTTCACTTTGCTGTCTGTTTTCTCTAGCATTATCTTGTATGCCATAAATCCTAATGCTTTCTTTTCTCGTTTGTTGTTCTAGATTGTTGTATTTCTTGTCAGATTTGTATGCATGTTCCCAAAGTTTGTTTATGTCCTCTTGCTGTTGCTCATATTTGTCTTTAACTTCACTTAATTCATCCTTCAGAGATTTATTTTCATTCTCTAATGTTTGTAGTTTTGTATTCATTGTTTCTTTAGTTTCATTTAGTTCATGTAGTATCTCTTGTTTTACAGTATCTAATTTTGTCATTAAGTAGTCACTCTTCACAGTTTCATCAAGTGTTCTGTTTATTTCAGCCAACATCTTTCCCATATTGTCAGGCACAGAAGTGAAAGGTTTAATAGATTATTGGTTTGTATCTTTTGTGGTTTGAGGTTTAGATTTGTTTTCTGAACTCTTTCCAACAACATTAGATGCTCCCTTCTGCTTTTTGTTTTGGTTTTCGGGGGTGGTGTTTTCTTTTGCTCCTGTTTTTTAGGCTCTTCAACATTCATGCTTTCGTCATTGCTTGAAGTGGAGCTCATGGCTGTAGATCTTTTTGGCATACTCTTTTAATTTCGTTTAATATAGAATGTTTATTGTATTAATGATGGAAATATTCTATCTTTGTTCCGACCAATGGAAAATATTTTATACAATGGGCGCCGCCATTTTGTTTGAGTGTAAACAAAGGACTGCTCACCGATCTGCTTTCAAATTAGTCTTGAATTGTAGTCAATAAATGGTGCGATCGCGTCCAATTTTCGTGTCTCTGTTTCAACCACTATCGCATCTTTCGGTGGTGTGGTTTTCTCCTAGGTATTAGATATATTCTCGGAATGAATGCCATTTAATTACCAGCGAATATTTATTAAAGGGACATCTTCTGCACAGATATATATTTCTATTGCATAAAATGGAATTAGGGTTTACTGTGGACTTGCTTCCCTCATATGGTGTACTAATTGACTTGAAATAGGAGAAAAACCCTATGTTCGTATTATCAGCATCCCTGCCCCCAAAAGAATTTGTGTCTTCATCCCAGAGATCTATATTAGTATATTTTATAAACTAGACATATTCTGCACAGATCTATCCAATTTCCATGGTCATAAAAGAGAATTAGGGGTTACTGGTGGACCTATATATACTTGAGTGATGTGTTTAGGGAATTAGGGGTTACGGGTGGACCTATATAGACTTGAGTGATGTGTTTAGACCTGTGCAATTTAAAATTAATTCAGAGTGATCAATGCATATTAATTTTTATTTGCGCTTAAGCGCAAAATCATTTACACTTAAGTGCAATCTCTTATATATGTGAGTCTCCCATACTGAGCCTCGCATATATAGGAGACTGGACTGGCTTACAATGTCAAGGTAAATATTGTTAGGCCCATGAATTATCTTATATATGCGACGATCACATACTGATCATCGCATATATAGGAGAATGGACTGGCTTACAAGGTCAAGGTAAATATTGTTAGGCCCATGAATTCTCTTATATATGTGAGGATCCATAGGGAGCAACATTTCCGGACAGGTGGCCTGGATTCATAACTGTATTTATTATCTTTTAATCTATATAAAACATTTTGGTAAGACATAGACCATCTTTAAAAATAAGTCAGATTGTTATTATGGTTCGATACTATTTAAAAGGGAAGTTAACATGGAAAAACACGCTGTGTGAGTTAATAGAATGGAAAAGGATCTGTGATCAAACATTGTCTGCTTATAGCCACGCATTTTCTAACAAACATCGAGCATGTATTCAGCGTTTCAGATCTTCTGGCTACAATAACAGCATGCCAAATATAATATAGCAGCACTATCACTGGCACTACATGGAATTTATAATAACAGCATGCCTTATAATATAGCAGCACTACATGGAATTTATAATAGCAGCATACCAATCTAAATTTAGCAGCACTATATTAAACATTATTTTTAAAACATAAGACATTTCATTGGCAAAATACAACCACACGGTGCAGTTGTCATACAGATAATTTAAACACAAGCCAAGACAACTTCATATAAAATATATATATAATAGCAGCATGCCATATATATATATATATATATATATATATATATAAAGTATAAAAAGTACCCGACAAACGTGCCCGTCGAAATCCATCCGGTTTTACCCGATTTGACCTTGAATTTATTATTTTGAAGGTCAAGGTCAGGTCGGGTCACGATTTTGACCCGTCCAAAACACTCAATTGCAAAAGTACCCCCATGTATCAAATTTCGTCGAAATCCCATCAAAATTGGCGATTTGACCTTGAATTGACCCGATTTCAAGGTCAAGGTCACGTCGCACGGGCAAATGAATATGCTTAAGAGACTCGCCATAAGAAAGTACCCCCACATACCAAGTTTCATCGAAATCCCGTGATATTCGGGCGTTTGACCTTGAAATTACCCGATTTCAAGGTCAAGGTCACGTAGCACGGACAAATTAATAGGCCTATGCCAGTTCTCGGCCGAAAATACCCCCACATACCAAGTTTCATCGAAATCGGTTCCGCCGTTTTCGAGTCCATCGCGAACACACAGACACACAGACAGACACACACACAGACAGATCTTCCAAAATATATAATAGCCTAGTCGATGAGCCCGACGTTGTCCGGGCTATTCAAAAACCAAATTTCAAGTCGATAGCTCTACCCAGCCCGACGTTGTCCGGGCTATTCAAAAACCAAATTTCAAGTCGATAGCTCCACCCGTTTTCGAGATCTCGTCTGCGTATGCGCGAAGCGGGCGCCGCACGGGCTCGCCAATACGACAACGTTCACCGCCTGGTCAAACTACACACACGTACCAAGTTTCGTCCCAATCGGTCGAGAATCGTAGATTTGTATTAATGACAAACATACAGACAAACAGACAAACAAACAGACAGAGGTCTTCAAAATATATATGAGACAAGCCGATGAGCCCGACGTTGTCCGGGCTATTCAAAAACCAAATTTCAAGTCGATAGCTCTACCCAGCCCGACGTTGTCCGGGCTATTCAAATACCAAATTTCAAGTCGATAGCTCTACCCGTTTCCGAGATCTGGTCTGCGCATGCGCGAGGCTGGCGTCGCACGAGCTCGGCGACCCGATAAACTTCGTATCCGGGACAAGATACATTCACATACCAAATTTCAAGTCGATAGCTCCACCCGTTTCCGAGATATCGTCTGCGCAATGTAATCGATTACAAAATTTGGAGTAATCATCTGTAATCAGTAATCATGATATTTCTTGATTACAAGTAATCGTAATCGTAATCGATTACTTTCAAATGTACCTGTAATCATGATTACATTTTGATTACTTTTTGATTACTTTTACTAAAATATCCATATGGATGGCTATTGGATACGCATAGTCTCATACTGTGGTACTATGGAGTGTGCAAAGATACATACAACATATTAGAAACTTAATACAATTTTGCCATGTCTTATGTTAGTGGTACAGTGTGTATGTACATTCTGGCAGTGGACACAGATAACAACACACAATTGTTGAATACAGCATGAATAGCAATAAACTTGTGACACAGACAAATGAAATGTTCTAATATGAATAAATAGGGTAGCCAACTTAAATTAAGATTAAATTGAATTGGGACTGCTGCAGACAATGGCTGTAAAGTCACACTGGTACAATAGGGCTAATTAACTGAACAAAGAAGGTGTGAAGTACATCGGTAGACCTAATTAGCTGGTTTGTCATTTACTGCACCCATGGAATTAAGCCTAATTTAATCCTAATCAGGATTAACAACAGATGATCATCAAATAAATCTTAATGTTATCTTCATTGTGTTGGGAATTGAATCTAACAGAACATGCAAATATTTTATAATTGTTTCTGGTGATATTTTCATAAATATTATGCGTTCGTTTGAATGCATGTAAGAAAATTAAAAATATATTAAAAATTATTTACATAAATAAATACAAATAAAACATAATGTATTCCCAATAAGTTGGTGCATAACTTCATGATGAAACCTTTCCAATACATGTAAATGTAAAAACAAGTTTTTATGTGTTTTGCTTGCATCTTTCTATTGTTTCAGTCGTTTCTTGTTTCCATGTTATGCAGTGATGTCTTTATTCAATCATATTAGACATGTTAATTTGAATTATTTCATTATTTATTCCTATGCGAACAAAATGATTGGAAACCAACAATTGTAATCAGATGTAATCAAAAAGTAATCGATTACATTTACTAAAGTAATTGTAATCGTAATCGATTACATTTGAAAAAATGTAATCAGTAATCGTAATCATGTAATTCAAAAGTAATTGTAATCGTAATCGATTACATTTGTATGTAATCACCCCAACCCTGACCAGAACCATTGAGAACCTGACCATTGTGCAAACACATATGAAACAGAATATCAAAATAGCAATATTGCTTTGAAAACAGCAAACATAAACCTACATGAAATGTTTTCATCAAATATAAATAACGTATTAAGACTATCGCATATCAAAATATTTGAAGTAGCTGACACACTCTCTTCCAGGATGAGTGATCAGATATTTATGATATCTGATGAATTTGGCATAAGTCTTAAATAATTCGTCAAGTTGACAATCGGGTGGCTGACCCAGCAGGTGATCCCTCGCCCAGAAGCCAGCCTGATTCCAAAATGTAATGGTGTCCCATCCACAGATGACCCTTTCTCTCGAAGCATCGTATCAAACTTTCGGGCACACGAGAGAGACAGCACCAGACACAGATATAGACAGGCAACACGAGAGAGACAGCACCAGACACAGATACAGACAGGCAACACGAGAGAGACAGCACCAGATACAGATATAGACAGGCAACACGAGAGAGACAGTACCAGACACAGATACAGACAGGGAACACGAGAGAGACAGCACCAGATACAGATATAGACAGGCAACACGAGAGAGACAGCACCAGACACAGATATAGACAGGGAACAAGAGAGAGACAGCACCAGACACAGATATAGACAGGGAACACGAGAGAGACAGCACCAGACACAGATATAGACAGGGAACACGAGAGAGACAGCACCAGACACAGATATAGACAGGAAACACGAGAGAGACAGCACCAGATACAGATATAGACAGGGAACACGAGAGAGACAGCACCAGTCACAGATATAGACAGGCAACACGAGAGAGACAGCACCAGACACAGATATAGACAGGGAACACGAGAAAGACAGCACCGGATACAGATATAGACAGGCAACACGAGAGAGACAGCACCAGACACAGATATAGACAGGGAACACGAGAGAGACAGCACCAGATACAGATATAGACAGGGAACACGAGAGAGACAGCACCAGACACAGATATAGACAGGGAACACGAGAGAGACAGCACCAGATACAGATATAGACAGGGAACACGAGAGAGACAGCACCAGACACAGATATAGACAGGCAACACGAGAGAGACAGCACCAGACACAGATATAGACAGGGAACACGAGAAAGACAGCACCAGATACAGATATAGACAGGCAACACGAGAGAGACAGCACCAGACACAGATATAGACAGGGAACACGAGAGAGACAGTACCAGACACAGATATAGACAGGCAACACGAGAGAGAAGCACCAGACACAGATACAGACAGGGAACACGAGAGAGACAGCACCAGATACATATATAGACTGGCAACACGAGAGAGACAGCACCAGGCATAGATACAGACAGGGAACACGAGAGAGACAGCACCAGGTACAGATATAGACAGGCAACACGAGAGACACAGCACCAGACACAGATAGAGACAGGGCACACGAGAGAGACAACATCAGATACAGATACAGACAGGGCACACGAGAGAGACAGCACCAGATACAGATAGAGACAGAAAACGGATAAATGAGTTCAGCTAGAGGCGAGTGGAGCGAAACAGAGGATGGTAATTAAATCCAGATAGCCCTAAATGTACAGAGAACTCTAGCACCCAGCCGAGCCACACGATCGGATGTTCACTTACATCACAGTTGTCGGCCTTTACAGACAAATACTAGACCAAGTATATACACCACTGTATATGCCAGGGCCAATATTTATCTATATTTGACAACAACCGTGGCTCATATATCCAACTAAATACATGTAAGAGACATAAAAACTATACAACGAACGATACAACAGCGCCCTTGTTGCCTTCGTGTAGAAAGTATCGAATTATGGTGTGGTGAAATGCATGCAATGTCCAATGGCATCGAAAGAGAACAATAATCCTCTCCTGATCAAGAGATTCCACAAATTGAAAGGCCCCTAAAGGCAACCTATCTATAAAGTGATACGAAAAGTGATTATGTGAGGCTGCAAGTTCCCGACAATCAGCTATAATCTGTTGTGTTATGGGTAACCAATAAGTGGTAAGTGGGTGGCTGACCAGTAAATGATGACAGTTAAAAGTCAAAATGAAATGCTGGCTGACGGTCCGAAGGCATTTTGATATGTCAAATTAGGATAAGCTGAAAGAAAAATGGCCTGTAACCAATTAGTCATATGCATTTACTCACAAAGTGTAGTTGGTACCAAATGTATGGCTAACAAGAGAAAGAAGAAGGAATCTACAAAGCATATGAAAATAGGGGGGGGGGGGTAAACAAATAAGGGAACAGTGACCCAATTTTGTGCAGATACCTGATTCCTCGTTCACTTGTCATAAATTTAGGACGGAGAACAGTGGCCCGGAGCGGTTTTACTAAATTTGGACCACAATTTTGATTTAATGCCGCCTGCATGCAGACAAGAAATATCTCAATTAATTAAATCCAAAAGTTAAAATTTATAATTTATAAATGAGATCATCACAGAAGGAAGAGAGAAAAGTCAATAAGATCTTCATCAGTTGCAAGTTGCTAACCAGTGCCATACTAAACATACGAACACCAACTTGTCGACCTTTACGTGAGGGTGAAAGTTCCGGACAATCAGCTATAATGTGTTGTGGCAGATCTATAACATTTCGCGAACATACCAGACAATGAATTTCACCAGCAAAATACCGATACCACAGTAGCTGTGCCACGTGGAAAAACGACCCCTTCTCGTCTGGGTACGTTTTTCCATAAAACGATAATTCTGGACTATTGTGAACCAAACGAAGTCTAACAAAAGTGGGTTCCGTGTGTACCTCCTATATAAGACCATTCAGATTTCCAAACATGACTGCCCTGGTTGGATGTGGTTTTCCATACTTTTCTCTAGATACAGAGCTGTTGAAATATATTGAGATATATAGGGGCAATCTGCAGTTATCAAGAATACTGGATAGTGTTAAAAAAAGTTTTTTTTTAGGCCAATGCATTCTCTTACATATGCGAGGCGACCTATGGTCGACTCGCATATATAAGAGAATGCATTGGCACAGGACATAACTGTAACCATCACAATGTGGTCAATGAGCCGGTTCCATTGATATCCATATTTGTATGGTTTTATTGAGACAGACCCAAGATAATTTAGGCTGTTGCAGCTTTATTTGGCCGTTTTTGGCCGGCTTTGGCCGGTTTGTTGGGTAAAGGGTTAAACAAAATGATGAAAACAAGGACACTTTTAAACAATTAATGAATGTGATTTAAGGAGGAAAACCAAGCAGACCCAATACCATGTCTGTGCTAGTCCTAGTTTTGAGGCCTTGTGTAAATTTGAGGAACATGCGGTGTACTTTCTCTATTTGGACAGTGTCCGATTGAGTGAGACCACGCAAACATTCACTACTATATAAGACTACTATATAAGACTACTATATAAGACCACTATATAAGACTACTATATAAGACTACTATATAAGACTACTATATAAGACTACTATATAAGACTACTATATAAGACTACTATATAAGACTACTATATAAGACTACTATATAAGACTACTATATAAGACTACTATATAAGACTACTATATAATACTACTATATAAGACCACGGACGTGTAACTCACGAGAAAGCTCACTGGAGTAATGCCGCCTGCATGCAGACAAGAATTAGCCAAAGAAAAGAAAGCATACTTCGTTTTTGTACAAATGCTTTTAGCAAGTTTTGATCGAAAATTGGATTCCACAAGCGGAATACCTAAATGAGTAACACTGTCGGTTTCTTTTAAGCTGTGAGAAGACATACGCCAGTTCTTAGGACTTTCGTTGAAAACAATGATATTGGTTTTGTTTGGGTTGTATCTATAACGCTATTTCAAGCTGTAATCGACATAGCTATCTACAAGAGAGTCCATGTGCAGTTAAAGAGAAAAGTTTCATGTTATCCCTTGGTATTTAATAAAACAGGACATATTGTTCAACAAATGATAAAAAAGCTTCCACATTTCCCCTGTAATTGCTGATCGAGCAGTTTATACAATAACTACATGAAGTTTACATATAGGATTGGGCATCGCATTACCAGATCGGAATTAATACCTGCGAAACATAACTGATAGCAGTATGTAAATCTGCATCCAGAACTGATAGCAGTATGTAACTAGAATGCACTCAGAGAGATGCCAACGTGCGCAAAAATGTAATAAACAATAATTTAAAAAATAATTTCACTGTATTTTACTTAATTTATTTAATTTAATTTAATGTTAGTAAAAAAAAACAATTACCATTTCTCATTTCATCACAGATAAAAGGCAAATTACTATATTAATCATTTAAGTAATTAAAACCAATTCATGTTACCGAAAGGATGAGACTTTAATATCGATTACATTTTTTTCAGCGGCATATTTTGATTTTCATTTTCCGATAGTCAAAGTTGACCAAAGGAGCAATTATAAGAAATAATTAATACCATTTGTGTAAATATTGATAGCAGCCAATATGCAAAAATAAATATTAATAATTAATCAATAATTAATCAATAACGATCATTTTATGTAATAATAAACTCTTCAAACGGTGTTTGTGTCAACAAATGCGTTTTGTTTTGTGTTACGTCATTCGTCGTATTTGACCCGGAACTCGGCTGAAGGTTGGCTATTCAGCCTATTGCGTCGAATTACGAAATCGCGTTTTGAATGTCTCTCTTTTCCCGCACGATAAAAAGAGGTCTTCGCACGAACCAAAAAATGATAAAACTTCCCAATTATAAGTAAAAATACCCAAAATGAAGGAGTCTATGTAGGTCCCGAAGGAGTCTATAAACTCTTTGATGTAGAGTTCTGATGGAGAAAATGTAGGTCGATCTATTTTTGTCATAACTCTGACGTATTTTGACCTGGGAGAAAAAATCGAAATCGAGGCTCACTACGAGCGTGCCCGTTTTAAATATAGAAACGGGGAATCCCGACAAATGGCGATATCGGCGACAAACAAATAATCGAAAACAACACATAAACATAGCAAAAACGCGGCACAGTAAAAATGTCAGAACGCCACGAGGTTTTACGTCGTTTTTGGTGACGTCATTGAGTGAAACGGAGTAGGGTGACACCAACCTACGAATCTGTCTGATCGTCATACTGTTGCGCGAGCGCACGTAATGATATGATAGTGAACGACCACGATTCGATCGTAAGTGGCGGAATCGGTCCCGACGAAATCGTGGATAGTTTGTTCACACGATTTCGATGTCGTCGTACATGATGATATCGTAGGTTGTTCGTAAGCATGTGATTGACCACCATACGAATATTCCAGCTACAATTTGTACGTACACACGACTGCGATTACGTCGCAAGTGGAGGTGTCCATGGATACGCCACGATTTCGCATCTGAAATCAAACAGTGCTTGGTATTATGTTTTGTTTTGCGATATTGACGTGAGCATGCGCAGTCCAACTACCGGTTACTTCCTACGACGGAAATCTTTCCACTTACGATTGAATCGTGGTCGTCTGAACGTTCACATATACTTTCAACACGCTCAGGGATGTCGTTAGAGGAGTTTGAGGTGTGTCCATCTTTGGCCAAACTTTTCAACATTTGGAAAGTTCATGACTGGCACAACATTAGTTGAAATTTTTATAGTTTTTATAGTTTGAATGTCGGACTATTGCAGTCAAGACAACTTTTAGGCAACTGATTTAGACTGAAATGACCATGGTTTGATAAAACGTCCAGTGATGGATGGTGGAATGTCAAGTTAGAAATTTACAACAGTTCAAGTTGGAAAGCTCGAGTTCGGCTCTCCGTATCCGGCGTTCCACGTGACATAATAAATGTTCGTTGTATTTGTTTACTTACTGGGAGTTGTCTTTGTCCGCTGGCATATCGGGTAATGTCTGTCTTGACATGTTACTGTTGTTGGAGCAGCTGTTGATTGAGCGTTACTTTGTGCAGAGCGGACATAACACATCCCATATCCGCTTATTTAATAAGATACCCATAGCATTCCGCTAAGCGGATAGTATTCAGGAAACATCCTAGTATTGTAACGTGCTGTCGTTGGAAAATGAAAGCGGAGCATGGATGTAAGTAACAGATTATCGATGTAACTTCTTAGGGTGGAATACACCCATAATATGTACCAAAACATATGAAACTGACACACTCGTTCATTGACCATACATATAATTATGTAGGATGTAAATTTGAGTGCTGTTTTATTAATATTTTTTAGATTCATAAATATACATTCGCACTTAGTCATATGTTTTTATGCTTAACGCCACAGACGATCATCCGCTTACTAAACAAATTACTGTTATTTTGGTAACGACTATAAGAACCGGAAGTTGCGTAGGGCAATGTTAAAACAATGAAAATGAAGATAATGCGCAGCCAACGTACTTAAATCCAAGAACTGCGCAGCATCGACAAGTGGCTGTTACTACTTCATTAATTTAATGACTAATTAAACATTATCATTGGTTGATGAGTTAATTACGCGGGGGGGGGGGGGGGGGGGTGACGGGGAAATTTAAAAGCCATAGTATCGCGTCCTTTTCTCAAGAATATTCGTGGTCATAGGCAGCACAAATATTTGGTCTCTTGGTTTTGGGCCCACCACCACCCCATTGAGCACCACCTTTTTTTCATCAATTAATTTAGCTCCATTTTAAAATAAATGAAAACATTTCTGATAACAATAATACTTCACATACTATATGTTTTGAAAACATAGTAGGTATATATATGTACTAGTAGGTGTTGGTGACATTCATGAAACATGGTTTCTTTGCAATTAAGGTTGGCGATCTTTTGGTCGCCCGCAACATTATTTTTATGTTATGGAAATATTCTAGTTCATGATTCGTTATGTATATAAATATTTTATGATTTTCTATATAAATGTCCCACCCCAAAAACACAGCTGATGGGAGCCTATTGCCCTATGCACAATAAAACAATGTCTTCATATTTTCTTCACTTTTACCCTGGGTCGTTATGCATACATAGTAGGTATATATATGTACTAGTAGGTGTTGGTCACATTCATGAAACATGGTTTCTTTGCAATTAAGGTTGGCGATCTTTTGGTCGCCCGCAGCATTATTTTTATGTTATGGAAATATTCTAGTTCATGATTCGTTATGTATATAAATATTTTATGATTTTCTATATAAATGTCCCACCCCAAAAACACAGCTGATGGGAGCCTATTGCCCTATTCACAATAAAACAATGTCTTCATATTTTCTTCACTTTTACCCTGGGTCATTATGCATACAACAAAGCTGTGTCAATAATGAATCTGTGGGGAAGGGGTGGGTTTAAGAGAACATATCTTACAAGTTTGTCTGTTCGTAAGAATTAGTCAGTACTGTGTATGATATTTTGGGAAGGGTCAGTCTCCTTTAAAAACCAACTAAAAAATATTACAATATTTATTTCTCTGGATATCTCATTCAAAATCAGTTACTGAATTTATGGGATTCCCTCTCACATATTGCGGGTTCCAACACTACGAAATAGTTGATTCCACATTCGATTGATTTTAAATTCTAACAGATTTTAGACACCAGTGAAAATGTGGTATCGCAGAGCGGGAACCATGTGGTGTATATGCTAATATCAGAAGATCGATACACATGAATGATGTTCTGATAATATGATCAGGGATCATACGCTATGGATTGCCATCCAATCATTTAAAGGGGTACTGTACGCCATTTTTTATAAATTCCCGATAATAACAACGATCTAATATCGATAATATATAGAAAACTAAGTAATTTGAGTCCAAGATGTATTCTGTAAACGTTCAGGTTAATAGCATATAGAATAATAGGTTATCATAAAACGTTCAGGTTAATAGCATATAGAATAATAGGTTATCATAAAATCAAAGATAATAATTTGATATAAATTTAATTTATGGCTAGAGCCATAAATTAAATTAAGAATTTCCGTGTACAAGACGTAATCAAAATAATTCACGTATTGTGGATTTGGGCAACAAGTGACATGCATGATCGTGTAAACAAATATGTTGATACGGGGCGTAAACTCAAACCACTCACTGACAAGTGACTATACAATGACTCAAATAAGTATATAGGACTAGTATGCATAATATGATCATACGCTAGCGTAATTAACGAACCAAGGCAAAACGACTCAAATGAGGGTAGCTGTGGCTTTTTGTGTTTTATTTGTTTGTTTTTTATTTATCAAAATATGTTAATAGATTCCCTGGTATTCCCTTCAAATGGGTTGATTATCAGTAAAAGTAATTATAGTAAAATTAGGCCAATCGTACTTCCATGTAGTCTTGATTGACAGCTAGACTATGCATGGTATAAACTACCAATATCAAAGTGAAAATAGTTATACCTTGTCGAGAGGGGAGCGGAAATTGTTTTAATGAATTCAACCTGTGTATTTATTTTCTTGACGCTGGGTGAGCGCTGGGGCTGATATACTATATGGAGAAGCGTGTCCATTTCATAGCTGTTCATTTCATTCGTAAAGTGTCGTGTCGATTTTAACGAAAATCGACGAACAACCTCATCGTGTAACTTTCCGCATTGACCGAGTTCACCTGAACCTGCACGAATGTATCTTCTGCTTTGTTCACAATTATATGTTTTCTTTCGATTCCAGAAAATAGTATGATATTTATGGATTATCACATTCATGTATGTACTATGTAGTCTTATGATAACAATGAATTCCATATTAAATATATATTATTTCGTTTCGCACAGTACCAAGTGATGTACATTAAAGGCACACCTTCACACAGTAGAAACGTAAATTCGTGGTGACATTCTTATTATTTCACATCAGGAATTTCGATCACTTTTCACTCGCCCCGATGGGTGTAGACTGTAGTTACAGCAACGTCGTACTAGATAATAATTGGTGACGTCACAACTTGGAATTTTCTGTCTTTTTAACTCGGAATTCTGTCTTTTTAACTCGGAATTCTGTCTTTTTAACTAGGAATTCTGACTTTATAAACACGGAATTCTGACTTTTTTACTAGGAATTCTGACTTTATAACTCGGAATGTTGACTTTATAAACACGGAATTCTGTCTTTTTAACTAGGAATTCAGACTCTATAACTCGGAATTCTGACTTAATCAACTTGGAATTTTGTCTTTTTAACTCGGAATTCTGACTTTATCAACTTGGAATTCTGTCTTTTTAACTCGGAATTCTGACTTTATAACTCGGAATTTTGACTTTATAACTCGGAATTCTGTCTTTTTTACTCGGAATTCTGACTTTATAAACTCGGAATTCTGACTTTATAAACAACAAAACACATAAATGATTGTATGACGTTTATATAAATAGGAGAATGTTGCACATCGACTGATTTGTGTTGGCTTCTTGACAGCCGATTACGACAATAATGCTTTAGGCCCACCGATCCTATGTGCGACAATCGTGCTCCCCAAATTCAAAAATTAGAGCGTCGTATTAGTTAATAATTGGTGACGTCACAAAATCAGATATAGCCTATATACTACCCAAAGCGGCTTTGGTTCGTTATAATATAATATTTATTTGATACATTTGCTTGAAAAACAGGTAAACAAATTACTCGACAACGACAATTGGTATTTTCGCATTCCGGCTAATCTGCCATCCGTAACATTACTTCGTACTCAACAGACTTTCAAATAATTGAAATATGGTGATCTTTTTCTACGACTCGGAGACTAGAAACCAACAACAACATTTGAGTACAGAACCCCTTTAAAATGTGGTCCCATATTATATGCAGCATACATGAAAATGAAAGATTTTACCCTGTGCCAATGCATTCTCTTATATATGCGAGTCGACTATAGGTCGCCTCGCATATATAAGAAAATGCATTGGCCTAACAATTGTGTATCATTTAAAAAAAAAAAGATTCTTACAATTTTTAGGACACAACATAAAAAACATCCACTACCCTGCAGGGAGCCCCACACATATATAGAAGCATATAGAAGAGTGTCGTCTGCTCATGTTTGTCTGTGGTTCGGTATGGGTGAAATTAGGGCACAGGGTTATTAATAATTTTCCTTTCTGTTATAGCAAAGAAGCGGACGGAAAAGAGTTGACATAGTTTAGTCCCATCTATAGTCAGAGATTCGTGGTATGATCGGGAAGTTCTTATATATGCGAGGCGACCATATGTCGCCTCGCATATGTAAGAGAATGCAATTTTTTACAATTTTAATATTTTTTTCTTGTATTCTTTAACAATTTTATAATTTCACCCATACAGAGACCCAGACAAACATGAGCAGAGGACACTCTTCTATATGCTTCTATATATGTGTGGGGCTCCCTGCAGGGTAATGGATGTTTTTTATTTTATGTCCTAAAAATTGTAAGAAAAATTTATAAAAAAAAAAAGATAAAAAATTGTTAGGGAAATGCATTCTAGATATGTTTTCCAGAAAAAAAGGTGTATTTATAATGTTACCTTATAAATTTGGCGTTTCCGTGTACACGGGATGTTGATAATAACCATATATACTTGTTCGTCGTTAAATGTCGTATAGAGCTAAACTGTGTGTTCTATATCGTACGTATAGTACGCACCTATGAACCTTGTCAACTAGCTGGAGATTTCAATCTGCCAGGATGGAATTGGAAAGACAACATATTGAACTCAGTAAAATGCAACTACCCAAAACTCCACACAAAGTATAAGGATATAATAGATGATAGTAGTTTACGACAAATAGTTGAAGAGAAGACAAGTGGAGAATCAACAAATTACCCACAAGCTGATTGCGATGTCAATATCATTCCAGGCATTTCAGACCATGATATTCCAAAGGTAGAGATAGACATTCCAATTATGCAGAATATGCAGAAGCAAAGGGAAATTCTAATTTATGGAAAGGCTAACTGGTCTGAATTCAGTAAACTTATGACATAGACTAACAATGATATACACAGCAAGAAGGAATCACACTCGGTAAATGAATTATATACAATATTCCAGCAAGTAGTCACTGAAGGTGTAAGAAAGTTCATCCCACACAAATTTGCCCGGAAGAAGGACAAGCTTCCATGGATGACACAAAACATCAGGAAAATGATGAGAAAAATGGACTGGCTACATAAAAGTATGGAGAGAAACACGTGCAGGGTCAATGAGAAATATAATAGAGCCGCTCAGTTCAAAGAAGTAAAATGAAATATCCAGAAGGAAATGAGGCGAGCATACTGGGACTATGTTGATTATATGGTAACACAGATGAAGGAAGAAAAGGATACGTTCAAACCTATGAAGAAGTTCTGGACTTATGTGAAGCATATGAAGACTGAAAAATCTGGTGTGGAGATGCTTGAAGTTGATGGGAAAAGGTTTGAAACCCCAAAAGAAAAAGCCGATGCACTAAACCGACAATTTGAGTCTGTCTTCAACGAACAGGATGATTACAACACATTGAACGGAGATGCCACAGGATTATCATCTTACTCATCAATGGAAGACATAAAATTACAGACTCTGGGAAAAACTTTTGAGAGAGTTGAAGATCCATAAAGCACCTGGACCAGATGAGATTAGCCCAATAATTTTGAAGACACTGGCACCCACTATATGCATGATTTTAGGAGCGATATTCAGAAAGTCATATGAAACTGGAGAAGTACCATCCGAATGGAAGAAAGCAAATGTGACAGTATATAAGAAAGGAAAGAAGAATGACTCAGCTAACAACCGACCAATATCACTGACATGCATAACATGTAAAATGAAGCATGGAAAAGAACAGATAATAACTTACAGAACAACATGGATTCAGAGATAGAATGTTGTAGTAGATGGAGAAAAGTCACAAGGATCTATGTTGGGACCTAGTATGTTCCTCTACTACACAAATGACCTCGATAGAAGGAATAAAATCAAATGTAAGACTATTTGCCGATGACACTCTATTATACAAGACCATACATCGGCAGATGCAGAGGAACTGCAAAACGACATCAGATCACTAGAAGAATGTGAGAATAAATGGAAAATGAGCTCCAATCCAACTAAATGTGAAGCAATGCGTATAACCCATTCGCAGAATATTATTGATTCAGAATACTCACTCGATGGGATACAATTAAAGAAGGTGCAGAAGACAAAATATCATGGAGTGACTATTACATCAAATTTGTTATGGAATCAGCATATAGAGAATACAGCTGCCAAGGCTAACAGAACTCTGAATTTTCTGAAGATAAATCTACAGATAAGCTCTCACCATCTGAAGGCGACTTCATATAAGTCTTTGGTAAGGCCATTAATGGAATATGCACCGGCTTTATGTGACCCATATACACACAAGAATGTAGATGCGTTGGAGAAAGTTCAGCGACAGGCAGCTAGATATGCTCTTAACAGATACAAAAGAACATCCAGCGTGTCAGAAATGATAGATCAACTAAGCTGGCACTATTTACAGTCCAGGAGGAACCAGGCTCGATTATTCATGATGCACAATATCCACCATCAACATGCCGCAGTCAAAATAGATGAATATGCCAAAAGAACACCTAATTCCACACTCCAACTACGATTACCCCAAATTTGCTTTCTTCCCCGGACCATAAGAGAATGGAATGCTATACTAACTGAAATAGTCATCACCATTCCAGTCGATGAGTTCAGGACCAGGATGATGAACCAACTAAATCCATACTGAACGTCCCAGAAAACCCATTTGACACAGTAAAGAATCCAATCAACTAATCATGACTTCTAAATTCAAATCAAATTCAAATCAATTAAATTATATTATTTCAAACTCTAATCATAAAGAGAAATTATCGCCAGTCGTTGCCAAAAATAAAATTAGTCATAATCATCAGCCTGTTGATGGTGGACTGTAATCTGAAGAAGAAGAAGAAGCGAATCCATGTCGGATTGGCCTGCTCATGACGTCAGCATGTTTTTGATGCGAGTAGACTTCTACGTCACAACTGGTGCCACGTCTATTAAAAGGATACTATACTAAAATGTTGTTGGTGGTTTATATAGTTTCCGAGTCGTAGAATAGGGTAACCAGATTCCATTATTTGAAATCTGTTGAGCACGCAAACTGCAGGCAGAGTTATCTCCCATCGCTCCGCTGAGATACCACTGCCATAAGGACATTTGGTAAGGATTTCTTATGTGTTCTTAGTTCTTATGTTTAAGGATTAAAATTGGCTATGTCTGGCTCAGTTCATAATGTTCTTATCAATACCGAAAGAATTACCATTATTGCAAATTTTTGGTCACTAAATATAGTTCAGATGATATGTAAAAATAGATGTATCTGTCCGCAAAGTACCATCCTTGTGGCAGTGCTATATCGCAGTGATAACGCAGAGGGCGCTGTGTGGAGTTTGTTGAGCACGATGTAATTTTACGGATGGCAGATTAGCCGGAATGCGACAATACAAATTGTCATTGGCGAGTAATTTTTGCAAACTAGTCCCATATACTTATTTCTCCCTCCGGGTGTGTAATAATGTAGAGATTATTGTATCCTATGGGCGCAGGGGGTTTCATTTATAGAAATAGTTTAGTTTTGGGACGAATTAACAGTTGTAGAGCGACCCCGAGTTCGAGTCCGGTAAAAGTTGTAGTTGTTATGTCAATAATGTTGTTACGACCTATTAGTGTTTACTGCTTCGCTGATCTGGCCGATGGGGATATCTGGCAGGACAACACGTTTCAGGTTTCACGCGATGCGAGTTATTTTAGGAAATTTGTAGTAAGGTTTATCTGGCCGTGTCGAATTGAGCTTTCGCGATGGGATGTCTCATTGCTGCATGCAACGTCTATAACCGCGTTAATTGTTTTCGATGTTTATAGGTGTCAACAATGGCTGGGCCACTCTTGAAGATTTTATGACGGGAACACAATGCGTAATATAACGGCTAACTTTGCTGATGAGACATATCTCAGTTTGAATGTAGATTAAATGTTGTGTGTTTAATCCGATTAGTACATTTTTTATCCGCATTTAGAGGTCTCCTGTGTGGTGAACGAGAAACCTGCGTTTTAACGGAATTCTGAGGCGGTGCGGTGCATTCATGAAACCAAAATATTTTATATTATGATTTATATTTATGCATAATAATATGATCTTGAGGGCGTTACCATTTCCGATTATGGTTTTCATGTTTAATGTATTGTATAGTCACTAGTCAGTGAGTGGATTGAGTTTACGCCTCGTATCAACATATGTTTGTACACGATCATGTGCGCCACATGTTGCCCAATCCACTATCCGTCAATTAATTTGATTACGTCTTGTAAACGAAAATTTTATTTATGTCTTCAGCCATAAATTTAATTTATATCAAATGATTAACTTTGATTTTATGATAACCTATTAACATGGACGATTACAAAATACATCTTCAACTCAAATTACTTATTTTCGATATATTATTGATATTAGATCGTTTTTATTACCGGATATGTATTGAAAATGGCATACATTACCTCTTTAAGCTAACAAACAAATTTGATCCAATGTGAACCTATTTATAATAACTGTTTATAAATAAATAAATACATATGATATTGATCTGATGTGAACCTATTTATTTATAATAACTGTTTATAAATAAATAAATACATATGCTATTGATCTGATGTGAACCTATTTATTTATAATAACTGTTTATAAATAAATACATATGATATTGATCTGATGAAAACCTATTTATTTATAGTAACTGTTTATGAATAAATACTTATGATATTGATCTGATGTGAACCTATTTATTTATAATAACAGTTTATAAATAAATACATATGATATGTATCTGATGTTAACCTATTTATTTATAATAACTGTTTATAAATAAATAAATACATATGATATTAATCTGATTTGAACATATTTATTTATAATAACTGTTTATAAATAAATACATATGATATTGATCTGATGTGAACCTATTTATTTATAATAACTGTTTATAATTAAATAAATATATAGGATATTGATCTGATTTGAACATATTTATTTACAATAACAGTTAATTAATAAATACATATGGTATTGATCTGATGTGAACCTATTTATTTATAATAACTGTTTATAAATAAATACATAATGATATTGATCTGATTTGAACATATTTATTTACAACTAATGTTTATATATAAACAAATACATATGCTATTGGTCTGATGTGAACCTATTTATGTATAATAAATGTTTATAAATAAATAAATACATACGATATTGATCTGACGTGAATCTATTTATTTATAATAACTGTCTATAAATACATAAGTACATATGATATTGATCTGATATGAACCTATTTATTTAAAATAACTGTTTATAAATAAATACATACATATGATATTGATCTGATGTAAACCTATTTATTTATAATAACTGTTTATAAATAAATACATATGCAATTGATCTGATGTGAACCTATTTATTTATAATAACTGTTTATAAATAAATACATATGATATGTATCTGATGTTAACCTATTTATTTATAATAACTGTTTATAAATAAATAAATACATATGATATTGATCTGATTTGAACATATTTATTTATAATAACTGTTTATAAATAAATACATATGATATTGATCTGATGTGAACCTATTTATTTATAATAACTGTTTATAATTAAATAAATATATAGGATATTGATCTGATTTGAACATATTTATTTACAATAACAGTTAATTAATAAATACATATGGTATTGATCTGATGTGAACCTATTTATTTATAATAACTGTTTATAAATAAATACATAATGATATTGATCTGATTTGAACATATTTATTTATAACTAATGTTTATATATAAACAAATACATACGATATTGATCTGACGTGAATCTATTTATTTATAATAACTGTCTATAAATACATAAGTACATATGATATTGATCTGATATGAACCTATTTATTTAAAATAACTGTTTATAAATAAATACATACATATGATATTGATCTGATGTAAACCTATTTATTTATAATAACTGTTTATAAATAAATACATATGCAATTGATCTGATGTGAACCTATTTATTTATAATAACTGTTTATAAATAAATACATTTGATATTGATCTGATGTGAACCTATTTATTGATAGTAACTGTTTGTAAATAAATACATATGATATGTATCTGATGTGAACCTTTTTATTTATAATAACTGTTTATAAATAAATACATATGATATGTATCTGATGTGAATCTATTTATGTATAATAACTGTTTATAAATAAATACATACGTTATTGATCTGATGTGAACCAATTTATTTATAATAACTTTTTGTAAATAAATACATATGATATGTATCTGATGTGATCCTATTTATTTATAATAACTGTTTGTAAATAAATACATATGATATGTATCTGATGTGAACCTATTTATTTATAATAACTGTTAATAAATAAATACATATGCTATTGATCTGATGTGAACCTATTTATTTATAATAACTGTTTATAAATAAATACATTTGATATTGATCTGATGTGAACCTATTTATTGATAGTAACTGTTTGTAAATAAATACATATGATATGTATCTGATGTGAACCTATTTATTTATAATAACTGTTTATAAATAAATACATATGATATGTATCTGATGTGAATCTATTTATGTATAATAACTGTTTACAAATAAATACATACGTTATTGATCTGATGTGAACCAATTTATTTATAATAACTGTTTGTAAATAAATACATATGATATGTATCTGATGTGATCCTATTTATTTATAATAACTGTTTGTAAATAAATACATATGCTATTGATCTGATGTGAACCTATTTATTTATAATAACTGTTTATAAATAAATACATTTGATATTGATCTGATGTGAACCTATTTATTGATAGTAACTGTTTGTAAATAAATACATATGATATGTATCTGATGTGAACCTATTTATTTATAATAACTGTTTATAAATAAATACATACATATGATATTGATCTGATGTAAACCTATTTATTTATAATAAATTGTTTATAAATAAATACGTATGATATTGATCTGATGTAAACCTATTTATTTATAATAACTGTTTATAAATAAATACATACATATGATATTGATCTGATGTAAACCTATTTATTTATAATAACTGTTTATAAATAAATACATACATATGATATTAATCTGATGTAAACCTATTTATTTATAATAACTGTTTATAAATAAATACATACATATGATATTGATCTGATGTAAACCTATTTATTTATAATAACTGTTTATAAATAAATACATACATATGATATTGATCTGATGTGAACCTATTTATTTATAATAACTGTTTAAAAATAAATACATATGCTATTGATCTGATGTGAACCTATTTATTTATAATAACTGTTTGTAAATAAATGTATCTGATGTGAATCTATTTATTTATAATAACTGTTTATAAATAAATACATATGATATATATCTGATGTGAACCTATTTATTTATAATAACTGTTTATAAATAAATACATATGATATTGATCTGATGTGAACCTATTTATTTATAATAACTGTTTAAAAATAAATACATATGCTATTGATCTGATCTGAACCTATTTATTTATAATAACTGTTTGTAAATAAATGTATCTGATGTGAACCTATTTATTTATAATAACTGTTTATAAATAAATACATATGATATATATCTGATGTGAACCTATTTATTTATAATAACTGTTTATAAATAAATACATACATATGATATTGATCTGATGTAAATCTATTTATTTATAATAACTGTTTATAAATAAATACATACATATGATATTGACCTGATGTAAACCTATTTATTTATAATAACTGTTTATAAATAAATAAATACATATGATATTGATCTGAAGTAAACCTATTTATTTATAATAACTGTTTATAAATAAATAAATACATATGATATTGATCTGATGTAAACCTATTTATTTATAATAACTGTTTATAAATAAATACATACATATGATATTGATCTGATGTAAACCTATTTATTTATAATAACTGTTTATAAATAAATAATTCAATTGTTCATTATCACATATCGTTGTGAAGTAGCAAATTTTCTTTTCACCTCGTTGCTCCATTACTGATTCCGCGCTTTTGTGCAACAACTGGCGGAATTAGTGTGATAGAAAATTTCATCGACATGCCATACTGCAAATTCCATGCAGAGTTCAGTCCCCTACACATGACTTACCACTGCCCGCACCTACACGTAATGTGAAGAAATGTCACTTTTATTTATTTGAGACTTTCGTAGGTTGCAATTCATTCTGCATTATTCTGAGAAACTGAACTGGTCATATTCATTTGAAAATTGTCTTGATCAAGCCAGAATGAATTGTAACTGACAAAACACTTCAATAAAAAAAAGAAATATTGTATATGTGGGTCTAAAGTTTACTGAGGGCGGGGTTGGTATAAACTTTACGGACGGTAATAAGATCCGGTATTATGTATGTGGGTCTAAAGTTTACTGAGGGCGGGGTAATAAGACCCGGTATTATGTATGTGGGTCTAAAGTTTACTGAGGGTGGGGTAATAAGATCCGGTATTATGTATGTGGGTCTGAAGTTTACTGAGGGTGGGGTTGGTATAAACTTTACGGACGGTAATAAGACCCGGTATTATGTATGTGGGTCTGAAGTTTACTGAGGGTGGGGCTGGTATAAACATTACGGACGGTAATAAGACCCGGTATTATGTGGGTCTGAAGTTTACTGAGGATGGGGGTAATAAGATCCGGTATTATGTATGTGGGTCTGAAGTTTACTGAGGATGGGGGTAATAAGATCCGGTATTATGTATGTGGGTCTGAAGTTTACTGAGGATGGGGGTAATAAGATCCGGTATTATGTATGTGGGTCTGAAGTTTACTGAGGGTGGGGTTGGTATAAACTTTACGGACGGTAATAAGACCCGGTATTATGTGGGTCTGAAGTTTACTGAGACTGGTGAATAGTACTTACATTGCCTATAGCTCTGTATAATGGATGCGCCAAGATCCATCCGAAGTTCAGCAATAACTCCTTTTATAGTCGGTTCTTGACTACAAAACTTCGTTGCGTTGTCTATTGATATAGGATCGACAAACTTCATGAATTTGCCGTTTTCTATGCCCATCCTGTAGCACTGGTCCAGGTATTTGTGAGACAAAAATCCCACTGACGGGCATAGAGGATCTGTAAGTTATAAAAGAATAATGATCGAACCAGCCTTTTAGTGTAAATATATAACTGCAGAATATCTAGATTTTCATATGTTTACGAGGCAGATAATGGGGCAGGTTAACATTTCTAAAGTTACGTTGTCGGAGTCAGCGGCAGAAAAGGGAGGGCAACAAAATCGAAGACATGCTTGGTTGCCGATTTCCACCAAATATGCGTGTTGTGTCGTTCAAGTAACGGGTGGGGGAGCGGTGCACCAAAATTGATAAACAATAACTGTTGTCGCGGATTTCCATCAAATCTATATATAATCATCTCCATGATATATACGAGGAATATAATCGTGTGGTTTAAAGATGCCAAATGTTTACCCTTCGGGGTGAGGGAGGGGGAACCAATGTATCTCCGATTTCCATCAAATTTATATATAATCATTTTCATGTTATATTTTGTCTCGGAATTCCACCAAACCCATATATAGCCATCTCCATGATACGAGGAGTATAATTGTGTGGTTTAAATATAGCAGGGGGTGGCACTCTTCGAGTCAGGTATTGGGGCTGGGAGGGGCACCAAATGTGAAAACCAAAATTTATTCACGAAAAGATAGTGTGGTTTAAGGTTTCAAGAGTTTCAGAGTCAGGGATTTGGGTCAGGGGAGGCACTGTAATTGATGCGGTTCAAAGTTGCAGATCTGCGCCGTTGGGAATGGATGGAACTAGAGGCACCACCTTGATCAAACCGTGTTTCCGAAATTCCCACTAAATTAATACCACTCATCCACATACGAGGAATCTAATGATGTGGTTTGGAAATGCCCAAGTGGCACCCTCTGAGTTTGGGATGGGGTTGCATAATTGATAAATACGAAATGTCCAATAGAAACCCATATCAACTCTGGCTTTGTACAGTCTGAAAGAATGTAACAATAATCTACTATATGGGATGTTACACCTACCCCCCCCCCCCCCCAACCAGAATCTTGAATAACAGTTAACAGAGAGTGACGAATACTGGGTACGATTTAATAAATATGGAACACATAGTTATTTGGCATTACTTAAGCATATGTAGCACCCATAACGTCTACATATCAACATATATCTGACTGAATGACATCAAAATACGTCAACTGGGCTGAACAATAATATAAATTTGTGTAATCGTGTGCTATAAAAGCTGCGCACCAGCCAATTTGCTGAATCCTGACAGATTCAAGATGTTATTGATAGGAAACCATTACAATGGTGTCAGCCAAACAATTTAAACACAAAGAGTTGAAAATATAACATGAATGTGACTTGTATAAAACAATGGATGGGTAATCTCAACACACCATATAATCAATATCGAAGCATACAGCTTGAAAATATGTGGCTTGCGGTTTACTGTACTTTTGAATTTATTTTAAGTGAGTTTTTTTAAGCACGGTGGGGAATCACGTGGTTTCGAGTTGATGAGTATCACGCATTCAAAATGGCGGAGGCTAACGCGACCAGAAACGAGAAAAATGGTAATAAAATAAGACAATGATTTATTACATATCTATCAACGTAATTCGCATGATCGCACGAGTTTCCAGGCGTGTGATCATTCTCAGAATCGCACTAGTGCAATCTGTCGACGGAACTATTTCATTCAGTGTTGTTAGACTGGTTCTCGCCGTTACTATTTTTACTTTTTGATGAGATGATTCATTCATTCAAGAAGTTTCATTTCAAGAATATATTTGTCGAGGCACAGAATTTAATTTCAAACGCATCATTAAAGACGGGTCAAGGTCACTCGCGGATAGACGGGTTCCCTGTCTGATTGTTGCGTTAACCCTAAAATGCCATTAAAACTCAATTAAATTCACATTTTCTGTACCTGAGATGTACGATTGTGAGTCAACTTACTATGATACGGAGATATGTAATAAAAATAGAACCGCATGAGTGTCTGGATTTTGACGAATTATCGCACTCGATTTGTTGTCGGAATGCGATACCTCCCGTGCGGGACTGTGTCCCGCACTCGAGGTATCATTCCGCCAACAAATCTCGTGCGATAATTTCGTCAAAATCCAGACACTCATGCGGTTCTATCTATATATTACATAGTATTTTGGCAGCTACGAGCATATGCTATACTATTTTTCAAACAAGCTGATACTTCATTTGTGTCCAATCTCACAGTTGTTTGTTCTAACATTCTCACCCAAGTTGTCAGTCGAAGCGTTCTTCTAGTTGTATGTACTTGTGTATTCTACGAACCTCCGACTGGCATCTTTGGTCAGAATGTTATAGAAAACTACTGAGTATTTCCGAACAAAAAAGGTATAAACTTGTTTTTAAAATAAACTGGCATATGCTCGCAACAGTTAAAACTGATGTTTTGTGTCTGGTCCTCAAATATTATGTTTTTATGCGTTTGCACATTTTGAATGTGTGGTACTCACCAACCTCGAAACCACGTGATTCCCCACCGTGTTAAGTGCACCTTGCAGCTCTAGGTTGATTATACACATGATTTAATGTAATCGTAGATATATCTATTATCCCTAGAGGTTAAATTGGGCATATATAATCCCGAGGAGCAGTTAACATATATGTAGGGGGGCACCCTGGTCTATTGCCGATAATTCTAACCACGTCAATACGCACTGTCGCTAACCCGCGGCCATATTGGATCCAGTGCTACAGGTCAATGTTTTGGAGTATCATTTCATATATGGAAGTCATGAATAATTCCAAAGCTATATATATGGAAATGCTACTCTAAAACTTTGACCAGTAGCACTAAAACCATGGAACCAGGGCTGGAAGAATCTCTTAAACCACGGAACGGAGCTGGATGAATCCAATACGGCCGCGACACAGTGACCTCGCTTCTTGTGGCATTTCAAACAAATATATAACGTAAGTAAGCGCAATTGTAAAGATCAACTTTACTTGGGACGAATGAAAGAGGTATTGTACGCCATTTTCAATAAATTCACGGTGGTAACAATGATCTAATATCGATAATATATAGAAAACTAAGTAATTTGTGTCGAAGATATATTCTGTAAACGTTCAGGTTAATAGGTTATCTTAAAATCAAAGTTAATAATTTGATATCAATTTAATTTATGGCTGGCGTCATAAATTAAATTACGAATTTCCGTGTACAAGACGTAATCAAAATAGTTCACGGACAGTGGATTGGGCAAAACGTGCCACACATGATCGTGTAAAAAATTATGTTGATATACTGGGCGTAAACTCAAGCCACTCACTGACTAGTGACTATACAATGACTTAATGCGTATGGGACTAGTGTGCATATGATATAACATTCATTTAACACATTTGCTTGAAAACTGTCAAAAAATTACTCGACTCGACGGCTAATCTTCCATTCGTAACATTACTTCGTACTTTCAAATAATAGAAATCTTGGTACCTTATTCTACAACTTGATCAGAGACTAAAGAAACCAACTACAATATTTGGGTACAGTATCCCTTTAATCGTGATAAACAAACGGCAATTATTCTTCGAATGTTTGTCGCTGCATATAAGCCATGCATGTATAATAATGACGTTACGTGATGCCAATTTGGGTACAAAATGTATGATAATAACTACTTCAAGCAAGTGTACCCTATCCCCATCATCAAACGGGGTGTACCCCCTATCCCCATAATCAAACGGGGTGTACCCCCTATCCCCATAATCAAACAGAGTGTTTCACGTCACTTTAACCTTGGCAATGTCGAATGATACTGCTAGTATATAATATAACGAAGGAAATAACGATCAACCGTTATAAAAACAATGGAAAATAAAATTATAAAACAGAAATCATGCATGAAATTACAGGACTGTTGTCGTTCCGTACCCTTACAACTGTGTACCCTACAAACTCGTAACGGATTTTCGTCATCTCGTAACCTCTGCCAATGAGTATGCATGACCCACGTTAATCATTCTGTAGCCTCATTTGTGAATTACAAGAAGGCCAAACTCTTCTGTATCGGGAACATGAGACCGGGGGGGGGGGGGGGGGTGTCTTGGTGTAAACAATATGTTATTCTAGCTTTCACATATACATGAATATATAATAATTACATTATGGGAATCTTTGTAATATTACAATATTTTTTTTTTTGGTGAGTTTTTCAATTGTGAGATATGGAGGATCTGACAACAAGCAAGGTGCATTTTTAAAGTCATCTCCTCAGTGTGTTACTTCTGAATCAGAAACTCTTTCATTATGGTTATATGTCGATTACTATAAGCCGAGTTAGATTTTGTTTTCGCTCCAGGTGAGAATTAGCACATGGTCATCTATAAAGGAAAGTCATGAATGGGTAAAAGATTTCGAAAATATAGAGTAACTGGAATTTGTCATGAGCTGTATCTAAACGATACTCTTATCAGTCAATAGTATAGGACTAGGATGTTGTACAGAGAAACTAGAATAATTTATTATTAATAAAGAAAAAAAGGGCAATTGAGAAATCGCACTTGTGCTGTGCTACATGTATGTATATATGGTGCATATATAATTAAATTGAATTGTCAGTAGTATAGGAGAGTCTTGTTGGACCAATTGTTTTCGCCGCTTCCGATGGTTTCGTGTT
Source organism: Siphonodentalium dalli (assembly GCA_032622095.1). NCBI lineage: Eukaryota > Metazoa > Mollusca > Scaphopoda > Gadilida > Siphonodentaliidae > Siphonodentalium > Siphonodentalium dalli. The sequence continues at coordinate 24,526,260 of CP136062.1, read as the reverse complement.
ATACACTAAGTATACTCGTACCTCTGTGTGTACAAGTGTGTGAAAGTTATAGTGTTATTTTATGCAACTGTAGCATAAATAAAAGTCAAAATGACTCCAGATGTAGCGAATGTTGAGCCAGCTTGCGGTTACGTGTTGACTCATAATCGGGTACGGTTTGAATTGTTCAGAGGGTACGAGATGGCGAGAATACGAAATGACTTAATTCCGACACTGCAGTATATAACATTACCCGTCTTGAAGACCATGTTCATCTCCCAATCGCTCGTGCACACATAAGGTAAAGTCTCCCGACACTCGGTCGTCTCCAGTTCTTTTCGTAGTCTTTCATCTTCAATTGGCAACACATCTCCAATTGGCAATTCTACAGCCCGCTTACGTCTTCTCTGTGGCCCGATTTTAGGAACGATACTAACGCGCATACTAACGCACTTTTGTGTGCCATTGAAGCTATTCTGATTCCACGTGGCGCCACTATAATATAAACATAATTTTATCTGTTAATGATTTATTTATTAAATGGATTCTCCCATCAGTTATAAAACTAAAAAACAAATGTGTTTTTAAATGTTTTATTTAGATCTCGATGTATAACAGATATATCCAATATAAAAGTAAACATATTACGATCTATTATTAATCTGGATGAATGTTGGGAAAATATAATCAGACGACAGATAATACAATTACATTTCCAGAATGAGGTCCCCATTGGGTGAATTTAGTGACGCTATCCTGCATAGCGGGATTGCATCACCAAATTTACCCGCTGGGGACCTTATTCTGCATGGCCTCATCTGCTATGGGAGACGTAGACTCAGATTGAAGTTCCCAAATGGTGAATAATGTGATGTACACCCATTGGGAACCTCAATTATTCAATGTGTCGTATACCAAGTTGGGGATATTTAGAAACTAAACTAAAAATGAAATATTCATTGGTGGGAAATGCTGAGATAATAAGTTCAACAAATTAGAGTTTATTGAACTTATTATGTGAACATGTCCTAATGGAACTACTCATCAGTGATTAATGGTTAATGTGAGGTTCCACAGACTGTCATTATGGGCGGATCATAGAGGTCACTAGGATGTGCAGTCAGTCCATAAAATACATTAATGGTACGTTCATACACTGGCAAGTTTGCACGGTATGGTTTGCAGGCATTTTGTCGTAGAAAACGATATGGTGTCATAATATGAACGGAAACAAGCATATAAGATGCAACTGTACCACAGCTAACTACGTGCGAAGTAAAATCCCTGTAGTTTCACATGTAGCGATGCTAGCGGAATTTACCTGTCAATAGCATGCAATTATCTCGCAAGAATAAATCATACAGGTAATTGAAGGCAAATTATAGTAGCATCGTTACAAGTGGAACTACATAAATTTTACTTATCATGTCGTTTGCTTTGGTAAAGATGCATGTTATGTGCATCTTTCCGTTCATATTATGGCACCATGTGGTTTTCTATGACTAAATGCCCGCAAAAACATACCGTGCAAACTTGCCAGCGTATGAACGTACCCTTAGCTGGATTTTGAACTGACAGCTGGTAGAATGGGTCGATTAAAATAAAAATTGGTGTGATTTGAATGCGATTGTTGATGTCACTAATAATTTTATTTTAGCCCTCCACAGCGCAACGGAACATTTTCATTGGACGATCCGGTAGTTCCGAGTGTTTTCTATTAACAAATGGTTTTGTAAGGTTTTTGATGTTTGTTTACACAACAAAGCGTAACAAACGTGACAGTAATATGCAATGTACGCGATATTTATTTATACAAGAGCAACATCTGTCTATTATATAATATTCTTTCTGTTTACGGCGGTTTTAGCGGATGTGACTATTATAACAGCTACATTGTATACGCACCAAGAGGATCGTCCGTATCTTTAAACAAGTAATGAACGTACCCTAATTAGCTTTACAGTTTTATTTTTGGCTTACATGTGACGTACATGTGACGTACCAGATCATATCTTGTTCTCGTCTACATGTGTATAACTCTTAAATATAACGAGTGTCATGCTAAATGGAAGACAATGCTTTAGACACATTTCCAACGTCATTGCACACATAAACAATTCAGTTTGTGTTTGCGCATGTGTTGACCGCTCGTCCAATAACGCGACAACATAATATACACAGCACGTGGGTTACCATAACAAACACAGCGCATTGCATTTGGTTGTCATAATATACACAGCAAATGCCTTGTCATAATATACACAGCGCATTGGTTGTCATAATATACACATCGGCCTTATTTGTTTACAAATAACCTAATGCCCAGGGTTCATTAGTTCAGGGGTTATGAATCTACTCACTCACTGGAAGCTCACCGATTTCATTGGTCGATTCGAACAAAGAGTAAACAATATTTCCGCGCCAATATTTCTATTCCGTGTCACTTTTGTTCTAACCAGCTAGAGATACATATCTCAATTTGATTTGATTAAAGTAGTCTATTATAATTGCTATAATTTTTTGCACCAAAGGAGCACCAAAGTCAGAACTGTATTGTGAAGATAACCTTCACCTAAATGATGAAGGAACAGGACGAATTAGGTCCCTACTAATGCAAGTGGTTAACCGATTAGTATAATCAAAGTTAGTTCAGTCTCAATTGGAACTTTTTGAATCTCTAATGTTAAGGTTGGATTAGGGTTGGTCTTAAGTGAAGGCGTCATTCAGAACAAGACATATGTTAGGATTAGATTGTGCATTTCATTCCTTGGAAGACATGACTTTAATAGTGGCAAGGCGACTGTTGGTCATTTGAGGATAGAGAACACATACTCGGTTCCAACCCCAACTTGAGTTCCATTGAAGGTCTCGCATATTCTATAATTCAAAGTATATGTCTTTATTTCTATTCTTCTATTTTGGCGGCCTTCGGCTTGGCGGGTAGTATCAGATAACTAATCTAACCTTATCTAGTTTTACAATAGACTGATTCAGTTTTCTAACTATACCTGACACATAGATATAATCAATTTATTAGATAGGCATCAGTAGGGAAGTAATTAGTCCTGTTCTATAATATTAATGTATGTGTCATATGCATGCATTGTATCGTACATGTCTGTCTGCATGTCCAAGCTCAAACACAGGCCTCTGACTCAAGATCTGTACCACAAACCTTTACATGCAAGTATATCTGAATTCAGCTTGAACCCTTTTATATTTAAAGATAACTAGGTCGATTGGACCGATAATTAAAGTACAAGTATATATATGATAGTGGTGGTATAGATTTTGTGTTAGGGGCTTTTTGATCATTTCATTTATTTTCACAGTCATATTCACCTGGACATTTTATTTTGTTGTCATCAGTCATCTATTTGTTATATATGTTTGCATGTTTGTTGTTTAGGGCCCTGAGGCCTGGAGTGTATTATCTCTGTCTGGTTGGTTCATCCGCAATAAATCCTTAAGTGATAGCTGCCTTTATCTGAACCTTACCCTGGTCATTACATGGGTTACACGGCGAATGGCTTGTCATCATATACACAGCACATTGCGTGTCATAATATACACAGCGCATGGCTTGTCATAATATACACAGCGTACGGCTTGTCATAACATACACAGCGCACACCGTGTCATAATATACACAGCACATGGCTTGTCGTAATGTACACAGCGTATGGCTTGTAATAATATACACAGCGCATGGTTTGTCATAAAATATACACAGCGTATGGCTTGTCATAACATACACAGCGCATGGCTTGTCGGTACAAATACAAAACGTGTTTTGTCATATATTTGTGTAATGCATGTATATTTTATATGACATCTGCCCTGTGTATGATTTGGGTACGGAAATCACCGAGGTTGGCCGATTGACCTGTGTGGGTGTATTGTGTCATTACACTTATCTACATATCTATCAAGTTTCATAATATTTACCCGTTTACATAAGGTCGTGTCCCCGAAGTCCATGGATATGAAATCATGGATGTATATGGTAAACCATCGAGACGTAGGCGTCCACTTTTCTGGTAAATACCAGTCCACAGCCGTTTGCCATCTGCAGGAAAGAACAAACTGTCATGTAATTTAACTGTATTGTAACATACTGTAACTGTAATTGTGTTACGCGTTTATACATATTGGCCCTGTTCTGCTATTGGAAAGTACGCGGACTTCAGCTTATTTGTCAAAACAATTAAGTAAGCCATATATAACATAGGTAATTGTAATTTCAGACAAGACAATTGTATACCACGATATATACAATGATTTAGATCATGCATTATTAACAAAATAAATTGGGGTGGTTGTTCAGATTTTCATTTTATTTATATATGTATATTGCAAGATATATGCCCCATAACACACTCATGCACTGACATATACAACATAACAGGTCCATGCCCTCATAGATTCCCCATAACAGATCCATGCACTGATAGATTCCCCATAACAGGTCCATGCCCTCATAGATTCCCCATAACAGATCCATGCCCTCATAGATTCCCCATAACAGGTCCATGCCCTCGTAGATTCCCCATAACAGATCCATGCCCTCATAGATTCCCCATACCAGATCCATGCACTGATAGATTACCCATAACAGGTCCATGGTTTCATAGATTCCCCATAACAGATCCATGCACTGATAGATTACCCATAGCAGGCCCATGCCCTCATAGATTCCCCATAACAGATACATGCACTGATAGATTCCCCATAACAGGTCCATGCCACCATAGATTCCCCATAACATACCCATGCACTGATAGATTCCCCATAACAGGTCCATGCCCTCATAGATTCCCCATAACAGATCCATGCACTGATATATACCACATAACAGGTCCATGCCCTCATAGATTCCCCATAACAGATCCATGCCATCATAGATTCCCCATAACAGATCCATGCCCTCATAGATTCCCCATAACAGGTCCATGCCCTCATAGATTCCCCATAACAGACCCATGCACTGATAGATTCCCCATAACAGGTCAATGCTCTCATAGATTTCCCATAACATATCCATGCACTGATAGATACCACATAACAGATCCATGCCCTCATAGATTCCCCATAACAGATCCATGCCCTCATAGATTCTCCATAACAGATCCATGCACTGATATATACCACATAACAGATCCATGCCCTCATAGATTCCCCATAACAGATCCATGCACGGATAGATACCACATAACAGATCCATTCCCTCATAGATTCCCCATAACAGATCCATGCACTGATAGATTACCCATAACAGGTCCATGCCCTCATAGATTCCTATAACAGATCCATGCCCTCATAGATTCCCCATAACAGGTCCATGCCCTCATAGATTCCCAATAACAGACCCATGCACTGATAGATTCCCCATAACAGGTCCATGCCCTCATAGATTCCCCATAACAGATCCATGCACTGATAGATACCACATAACAGGTCCATGCCCTCATAGATTCCCCATAACAGATCCATGCCCTCATAGATTCCCCATAACAGATCCATGCACTGATATATACCACATAACAGATCTATGCCCTAATAGATTCCCCATAACAGATCCATGCACTGATAGATATCACATAACAGGTCCATGCCCTCATAGATTCCCCATAACAGATCCATGCCCTCATAGATTCCCCATAACAGATCCATGCACTGACAGATTACCCATAACAGGTCCATTCCCTCATAGATTCCCCATAACAGGTCCATGCCCTCATAGATTCCCCATAACAGATCCATGCCATCATAGATTCCCCATAACAGATCCATGCCCTCATAGATTCCCCAAAACAGATCCATGCCCTCATAGATTCCCCATAACAGATCCATGCACTCATAGATTCCCCATAACAGATCCATGCACTCATAGATTCCCCAAAACAGATTCATGCCCTCATAGATTCCCAAGAACAGATCCATGCACTCACGGCGAATGGCTTGTCATCATATACACAGCACATTGCGTGTCATAATATACACAGCGCATGGCTTGTCATAATATACACAGCGTACGGCTTGTCATAACATACACAGCGCACACCGTGTCATAATATACACAGCACATGGCTTGTCGTAATGTACACAGCGTATGGCTTGTAATAATATACACAGCGCATGGTTTGTCATAAAATATACACAGCGTATGGCTTGTCATAACATACACAGCGCATGGCTTGTCGGTACAAATACAAAACGTGTTTTGTCATATATTTGTGTAATGCATGTATATTTTATATGACATCTGCCCTGTGTATGATTTGGGTACGGAAATCACCGAGGTTGGCCGATTGACCTGTGTGGGTGTATTGTGTCATTACACTTATCTACATATCTATCAAGTTTCATAATATTTACCCGTTTACATAAGGTCGTGTCCCCGAAGTCCATGGATATGAAATCATGGATGTATATGGTAAACCATCGAGACGTAGGCGTCCACTTTTCTGGTAAATACCAGTCCACAGCCGTTTGCCATCTGCAGGAAAGAACAAACTGTCATGTAATTTAACTGTATTGTAACATACTGTAACTGTAATTGTGTTACGCGTTTATACATATTGGCCCTGTTCTACTATTGGAAAGTACGCGGACTTCAGCTTATTTGTCAAAACAATTAAGTAAGCCATATATAACATAGGTAATTGTAATTTCAGACAAGACAATTGTATACCACGGTATATACAATGATTTAGATCATGCATTATTAACAAAATAAATTGGGGTGGTTGTTCAGATTTTCATTTTATTTATATATGTATATTGCAAGATATATGCCCCATAACACACCCATGCACTGACATATACAACATAACAGGTCCATGCCCTCATAGATTCCCCATAACAGATCCATGCACTGATAGATTCCCCATAACAGGTCCATGCCCTCATAGATTCCCCATAACAGATCCATGCCCTCATAGATTCCCCATAACAGGTCCATGCCCTCGTAGATTCCCCATAACAGATCCATGCCCTCATAGATTCCCCATACCAGATCCATGCACTGATAGATTACCCATAACAGGTCCATGGTTTCATAGATTCCCCATAACAGATCCATGCACTGATAGATTACCCATAGCAGGCCCATGCCCTCATAGATTCCCCATAACAGATACATGCACTGATAGATTCCCCATAACAGGTCCATGCCCTCATAGATTCCCCATAACAGATCCATGCACTGATATATACCACATAACAGGTCCATGCCCTCATAGATTCCCCATAACAGATCAATGCCATCATAGATTCCCCATAACAGAGCCATGCCCTCATAGATTCCCCATAACAGATCCATGCCCTCATAGATTCCCCAAAACAGATCCATGCCCTCATAGATTCCCCATAACAGATCCATGCCCTCATAGATTCCCCATAACAGATCCATGCACTCATAGATTCCCCATAACAGATCCATGCACTCATAGATTCCCCAAAACAGATTCATGCCCTCATAGATTCCCAAGAACAGATCCATGCACTCACGGCGAATGGCTTGTCATCATATACACAGCACATTGCGTGTCATAATATACACAGCGCATGGCTTGTCATAATATACACAGCGTACGGCTTGTCATAACATACACAGCGCACACCGTGTCATAATATACACAGCACATGGCTTGTCGTAATGTACACTGATATATACCACATAACAGGTCCATGCCCTCATAGATTCCCCATAACAGATCCATGCCATCATAGATTCCCCATAACAGATCCATGCCCTCATAGATTCCCCATAACAGGTCCATGCCCTCATAGATTCCCCATAACAGACCCATGCACTGATAGATTCCCCATAACAGGTCAATGCTCTCATAGATTTCCCATAACATATCCATGCACTGATAGATACCACATAACAGATCCATGCCCTCATAGATTCCCCATAACAGGTCCATGCCCTCATAGATTCCCCATAACAGGTCCATGCCCTCATAGATTCCCCATAACAGACCCATGCACTGATAGATTCCCCATAACAGGTCAATGCTCTCATAGATTTCCCATAACATATCCATGCACTGATAGATACCACATAACAGATCCATGCCCTCATAGATTCCCCATAACAGATCCATGCCCTCATAGATTCTCCATAACAGATCCATGCACTGATATATACCACATAACAGATCCATGCCCTCATAGATTCCCCATAACAGATCCATGCACGGATAGATACCGCATAACAGATCCATTCCCTCATAGATTCCCCATAACAGATCCATGCACTGATAGATTACCTATAACAGGTCCATGCCCTCATAGATTCCTATAACAGATCCATGCCCTCATAGATTCCCCATAACAGGTCCATGCCCTCATAGATTCCCAATAACAGACCCATGCACTGATAGATTCCCCATAACAGGTCCATGCCCTCATAGATTCCCCATAACAGATCCATGCACTGATAGATACCACATAACAGGTCCATGCCCTCATAGATTCCCCATAACAGATCCATGCCCTCATAGATTCCCCATAACAGATCCATGCACTGATATATACCACATAACAGATCTATGCCCTAATAGATTCCCCATAACAGATCCATGCACTGATAGATATCACATAACAGGTCCATGCCCTCATAGATTCCCCATAACAGATCCATGCCCTCATAGATTCCCCATAACAGATCCATGCACTGATAGATTCCCCATAACAGGTCCATGCCCTCATAGATTCCCCATAACAGATCCATGCACTGATAGATACCACATAACAGGTCCATGCCCTCATAGATTCCCCATAACAGATCCATGCCCTCATAGATTCCCCATAACAGATCCATGCACTGATATATACCACATAACAGATCTATGCCCTAATAGATTCCCCATAACAGATCCATGCACTGATAGATATCACATAACAGGTCCATGCCCTCATAGATTCCCCATAACAGACCCATGCACTGATAGATTCCCCATAACAGGTCCATGCCCTCATAGATTCCCCATAACAGATCCATGCACTGATAGATACCACATAACAGGTCCATGCCCTCATAGATTCCCCATAACAGATCCATGCCCTCATAGATTCCCCATAACAGATCCATGCACTGATATATACCACATAACAGATCTATGCCCTAATAGATTCCCCATAACAGATCCATGCACTGATAGATATCACATAACAGGTCCATGCCCTCATAGATTCCCCATAACAGATCCATGCCCTCATAGATTCCCCATAACAGATCCATGCACTGACAGATTACCCATAACAGGTCCATTCCCTCATAGATTCCCCATAACAGGTCCATGCCCTCATAGATTCCCCATAACAGACCCATGCACTGATCGATACCACATAACAGGTCCATGCCCTCATAGATTCCCCATAACAGATCTATGCCCTCATATATTCCCCATAACAGATCCATGCACTGATGTATACCACATACCAGATCCATGCCCTCATAGATTCCCCATAACATATCCATGCACTGATAGATACCACATAACAGATCCATGCACTCATAAATTCCCCATAACAGATCCATGCACTGATAGATACCACATAACAGATCCATGCACTGATAGATTCCCCATAACAGATCCATGCCCTCATAGATTCCCCATAACAGGTCCATGCCCTCGTAGATTCCCCATAACAGATCCATGCCCTCATAGATTCCCCATAACATATACATACACTGATATATACAACATAACAGGTCCATGCCCTCATAGGTTCCCCATAACAGATCCATGCCCTCATAGATTCCCCATAACAGGTCCATGCCATCATAGATTCCCCATAACAGATCCATGCACTGATATATACAACATAACAGATCCATGCCCTCATAGATTCCCCATAACAGACCCATGCCCTCATAGATTCCCCATAACAGGTCCATGGCCTCATAGATTCCCCATAACAGATCCATGCACTCATAGATTCCCCAAAACAGATCCATGCCCTCATAGATTCCCCATAACAGATCCATGCACTCATAGATTCCCCATAACAGATCCATGCACTCATAGATTCCCCAAAACAGATTCATGCCCTCATAGATTCCCAAGAACAGATCCATGCACTCATAGATTCCCCATAACAGATCCATGCACTCATAAATTCCCCATAACAGATCCATGCACTCATAGATTCCCCATAACAGGTCCATGCCCTCATAGATTCCCCATAACAGGTCCATGCCATCATAGATTCCCCATAACAGATACATGCACTGATATATACAACATAACAGATCCATGCCCTCATAGATTCCCCATAACAGGTCCATGCCCTCATAGATTCCCCATAACAGGTCCACGGCCTCATAGATTCCCCATAACAGATCCATGCACTCATAGATTCCCCAAAACAGATCCATGCCCTCATAGATTCCCCATAACAGATCCATGCACTCATAGATTCCCCATAACAGATCCATGCACTCATAGATTCCCCAAAACAGATTCATGCCCTCATAGATTCCCAAGAACAGATCCATGCACTCATAGATTCCCCATAACAGATCCATGCACTCATAGATTCCCCAAAACAGATTCATGCACTCATAGATTCCCCATAACAGATCCATGCACTCATAGATTCCCCATAACAGATCCATGCACTCATAGATTCCCCAAAACAGATTCATGCCCTCATAGATTCCCAAGAACAGATCCATGCACTCATAGATTCCTCATAACAGATCCATGCACTCATAGATTCCCCATAACAGATCCATGCACTCATAGATTCCCCAAAACAGATTCATGCCCTCATAGATTCCCAAGAACAGATCCATGCACTCATAGATTCCTCATAACAGATCCATGCACTCATAGATTCCCCATAACAGATCCATGCACTCATAGATTCCCCATAACAGGTCCATGCCCTCATAGATTCCCCATAACAGGTCCATGGCCTCATAGATTCCCCATAACAGATACATACACTGATATATACAACATAACAGGTCCATGCCCTCATAGGTTCCCCATAACAGATCCATGCCCTCATAGATTCCCCATAACAGATCCATGCACTGATAGATACCACATAACAGATCCATGCACTGATAGGTTCCCCATAACAGATCCACGCCCTCATAGGTTCCCCATAACAGATCCACGCCCTCATAGGTTCCCCATAACAGGTCCATGGCCTCATAGATTCCCCATAACAGATCCATGCACTTAAGAAATGAATTGCAGATCGATTGGGGTCATTGGATTATAAACGGCAGAGTAATTAAAGTGTGTGAATCCCGAAACTTTGTTTAATTATATCTGCCGGTCAATACCAATAACACCAAATGATATGCAAGTCATTCCCTTATAATCATACACATATATACCGGCACATTCCTTATAATCATACACATGTATAGATACCAGTACATTCCTTATAACCATACACATTTATCCCAGTACATGTTAATCGAACATTAATAATTTTAACAACTTTTCAAAACCGCAAAAACAATTGTCAGTAACATATTGTTCAAATTCCAACAAAGTCTCCCAATAACAAAACGTAACGAGCGCGTGCACAAGATCAGCATAACGTGACGTGTAGGTGGTTCATAGCTTTTCGTGATTTATTACATGATCCTACCCCTATTCCATTAAATAAACCCATTCTATAAATTGTTATATTAAACGTTGGTTTAATAACAGGAAATAGTGACAGGTGACCTTTGACTTCCGGTTTGTCGAATGTTTACATTCCGTACGCTATGTCTCAAAATACAATGGTTTCCAATATTTTTCCAACAAACTATAATGAATGAAGAGTTTGAACATTGATGTCATTAAATATACGCCATTAAATACGCCAAAGAGTCTTTATATTTATCTGGGACTATTCCTTTACGCGGGCAAACAACGCAGAGTTGCGTGAGTCGTCATGGCATGCCTTATAAAAGCCGATGTAAGATTCGCGTCCCATTTGTTGATTTAAGTATGTTTTGTCGTGGTTTTGGATCATGTAATAAATAGAATCTGCAATTCGTCCCCAGTTTATAGCGGAATTTACAAAACTCGTCCAGTAAATTATGTTTGGACCTCGCCAAATGCTGAGGTCCAGACCTAATTTACTGTACTCGTTTTGTAAATTCCGCTATAAACTGGGTACTCGTTGTAGAACCTCTATGTATACACCACGCAACGAGCGCATGCACATGGTCAGCATGGATTGACGTATGTGGTTCGTAGCTTGTGTGGTTGATATAATTCAGTTATTGGTTTATGAACATCGGAAATATGAGCGCTAATTATGTGAATGTAGAGAATATCTGATTATTCATAGATACACCACAACAGATACATGCACCCATAGATACCTCATACCATATCCATTCACTCATAGATCGAGAACATGCGACTATCTTCTATATCTATTGATTGTCTGTCTGTCTGTCTGTCTGTGTTCTATAGAAATTCACAGGGGACCATCTAGATGGCACCAAAGGGGTCTAACAGGGGTAACTGTTTACGAGAAAGATAATGGTGGTGTTAGAATTTTCTAAAGTGACGCCGTTGTTGTCAGGGGCAGAAAAGGGGGAGGGGAAGACAATTGTTTTGTCGCCGATTGCCACCAAACTTATATATAATCATCCCTATGATATTAGGAATATAATGGTGTGGTTTAAATACGTCAAACGTGGCGCCGTTTGAGTCAGGGATGCACGAAAGGGGACAGGGGCACCAAATTGATACATATTCTTATCCATGATACGAGGAATCTAATCGTGTTATTTAAAGACGCCATATTGGTGCTGTTTGTGTGAGAGATTGTATAGGGGTGAGCAATAAAATTGATTAAAAATGGTTTAGTAGCCGATTAGCACCGAACTTTAAATAATCATCTCCATAATATATCAGGAGTCTAATTGTGTGGTTTAAAGATGTCAAAAGTTGGGCCATTCGAGTCAGGGGTTCACAGAGGGTGAGAGAGACACACAATTATAAACAATATGTTTAGCGCCGATTTCCACCAGATTGATACATATTCTTCTCCGTGATACGAGGAATCTAATCGTGGGGTTTAAATACGCCCTAAATTTGATACGAATTTGTATACTCGCAAATTTTCACCAATTTTATATATATTCATCTCCATAATGAGTCTAATTGTGTGGTTTAATGATATCAAAAGTGGCGCCGCTCGAGTCCGAAATAGGGACTGATAAAAATATGTTTAGTGCTAATTACCATCAAATTCATACACGTTCTTTTCAAATGATATGAGGAATCAAATCGTGCGTGTTAAAACCACCACATTTGGTGCCTAGATATATTTGCGAATATCTGTCTGTCTGTATGTGTTCTATATATAACATCATGGGCTAAAATCGAGATGGCACCAAGGCAGTCTAACAGGGGTATCCTTTTACGAGGAAGATAATGGTGAGGGTTAAAATTTTCTAAAATGACGCTGTTGGTGTCAGGGGCAGAAAGGGAGGAGGGGCAGCAAAACAATTAAGAAATTATTAAAACAACTAAATGGTTGAGAGAATCCATGGCTTCCGAAAATTGGCAACTAATTATTCATAATTCCTTCAAAGTTTCATGAATGAACCACCTCAGAATTCCGTTAAAACAGATATAATCCTTCAAATTATTGCACCTACTGTTTATCACTGAATGTTTCTCATTCACCACACCAGAAATGCCTCTAAATGCGGACCAAAATATACTAATCGGATTAAATACACCTCCGATACTTCGCAACACGACCTTTAGTCTACATCCAACTGAGACATAATTCAGCAATGTTATCTGCTATATTCTGCATTGTATTTCCGTAATAAACTCTTCAAGAGTGGTCCAGCCATTGTTCACACTGAATATCGAAAACAATTAACGCGGTCATAAAAAGTTACATACTGCATCAATGAGACATCCGCGAAGATACATCCGCTAATATATACATACATCCTGAAAAACGTCTAGCCGGTATACGCACATAGCGAATATGTATATATTAAATAATATTTTCCCCTTAGCTTCATTGTCAGGCAAAAACAAAACAGCCTAACGGAATACACCCTATATACCTATAGAATTACCATTATTGCAAACTTTAAAACAAATTTGGTGGTCAAAACAAGATAATATGTGACTAAATACAGTTACGCGACGATATGTAAAAATAGATTTATCGTCTGCAAAGTAACATCCTTATGGCAGTTTAATATCGCAGCGATAGCGTAGAGGGCGCTGTATGGAGTTTGATCTAAACCGTCATGGTTCTCAGGACTGCAAGCTTTGCAGCAATACAATATCAGGGGACATTTGTGCCAGATTGTTTTCTTGCAGCTTCATGGGAACATGCCATTAGAGTGTACTGGTCTATATATTTCAGCTTCATGGGAACATGCCATTAGAGTGTACTGGTCTATATATTTCAGCTTCATGGGAACATGCCATTAGAGTGTACTGGTCTATATATTTCAGCTTCATGGGAACATGCCATTAGAGTGTACTGGTCTATATATTTCAGCTTCATGGGAACATGCCATTAGAGTGTACTGGTCTATATATTTCAGCTTCATGGGAACATGCCATTAGAGTGTACTGGTCTATATATTTCAGCTTCATGGGAACATGCCATTAGAGTGTACTGGTCTATATATTTCAGCTTCATGGGAACATGCCATTAGAGTGTACTGGTCTATATATTTCAGCTTCATGGGAACATGCCATTAGAGTGTACTGGTCTATATATTTCAGCTTCATGGGAACATGCCATTAGAGTGTACTGGTCTATATATTTCAGCTTCATGGGAACATGCCATTAGAGTGTACTGGTCTATATATTTCAGCTTCATGGGAACATGCCATTAGAGTGTACTGGTCTATATATTTCAGCTTCATGGGAACATGCCATTAGAGTGTACTGGTCTATATATTTCAGCTTCATGGGAACATGCCATTAGAGTGTACTGGTCTATATATTTCAGCTTCATGGGAACATGCCATTAGAGTGTACTGGTCTATATATTTCAGCTTCATGGGAACATGCCATTAGAGTGTACTGGTCTATATATTTCAGCTTCATGGGAACATGCCATTAGAGTGTACTGGTCTATATATTTCAGCTTCATGGGAACATGCCATTAGAGTGTACTGGTCTATATATTTCAGCTTCATGGGAACATGCCATTAGAGTGTACTGGTCTATATATTTCAGCTTCATGGGAACATGCCATTAGAGTGTATTGGTCTATATATTTCAGCTTCATGGGAACATGCCATTAGAGTGTACTGGTCTATATATTTCAGCTTCATGGGAACATGCCATTAGAGTGTACTGGTCTATATATTTCAGAATTATTTATGCTCAGTATGAAAACAAAGTCAATAGTCCATGAGATAGAACTGTAAAAATGCATAAATAAAATTTTGGCTGCACCCCAAGGGGGGCAAAGGTTTTATTGCTTAATATGATAGTAAGATATGTTCTGATCAAAATTTCACTTGTTGTTCATTTAGGTGTCCGTTTTCAAAATATTTTAGAATTAATGACCCAAAATATTGTCACATTGCTTAGGTTAGGGATGTTCATGAAAATTTCAAATTAGTCTAATCTTTTTCAATTTTGAGCTTATTTTGTATAACTCACAGTGCTGGTCAGTGGTCACAGAACCGTAAACCATTTTAATATTCGTCAAATATTTTTTGAGTTATGGACATTTTTGTACCAAAACAATTGTCGTTTTTCAGATTTCGGAGCCCCCATTTTCGGCGTATTTTCAAAATAAGCTAAAAACCAGATTTTAGGATAAATTATTTGTTAAAATACATAATAATTTTGTGTTTTTTTCACTAATTAAGTGGTTAACCTACTGGTTAGAGCACATAAATCAAATTTTTCATCCATTTATGGTAAAGAATGAGAAAAAATATGCCGATGAAATGTGCGTTCCATAACATGGACTTAGTCAAATTTGGCTTTGTGACATGGGGTCGCGTGACGAAATGACATTTTTGAGGTCTTGTAACTCAGTAAATTTATCTTGATGTTTTCACAACATATTTATTATGTAAGTCTAACTATATTGTAAAGAAATTTTGGTTATTGCATGTAAAATATTTTCGTTATGGCCTATGGCTTATTGAAATCCTCTTATTTTCGAAAATGTAATTGTTTGGGCATTTTTCGTGATTTTTTGTTTATAAAAAATAAACAGGTCAGGATTAATTGGTAAAACTAGTTGAACTTTCAGCTGAAAACATTTTTTAATTCAAATGAATCCATTTTGTCGATTATATTAAGGTATGTTTATGGATTTCACCCCTTTTTGTTGTCAACGGAGCACAAATTTGGCAGTCAGTTTAGGGGTAGGCCAAATTACACAGTATACATATTGGAGACAAAGGGCTGAGGGTATGTGCACAAAGCAAGTGGCTATATCACCAGTGGTGAGGTGGATATGTATACCTGGAGTGACCCTATGGTCATTGTTGTGGTATTTATGTATATCTTGAATGTCTATTTGGCCATGGGTGTGTATAAAAGGTATATAGGGTGGTGACCGTATGGCCAATGGTGATGTGAACCATGAATGGGCATACACACACCGACCATTCGAAAACGCGCATCTGTGTTGCCAACCGCGCTTCTACGACGATACAACCGCGCATCTTTATTTTTATGTTGCAATTTCTGGTTACGGAAAAGAGAAAAATACTGTTATAAATTAATTTTGACAGAATGGAACGGTTGGTATAGTAGCAGTTACATTCGCTCAACACCTCGATATTTGCCGGGTTGAATTCGATACAATTGTGTATATTTCGCAAAGCATTGAAGTAGAAATAGGCTGCAGAAACAGCCCGGGGTCCTAATTTTGGCACATATATTTTCACAATGTATCGCAGAAGGAAGTTACATATATCGCACCCGTGTGATCGATGATGGTCGTCACGAAGCAATATATCTCACATGCGTGAGATTATTATGGTAATCCAATAATATGCATGCATAGACTAATTAGAATACCACATTATACACATGTTTGGATGCAGAAAACAAATTTACATATATCGCATCCGTGTGATCGCTGGTGGGCGTCGCCAAGGAATATCTCACATGCGTGAGGTTATTAATGACAATATTCGCTATATGTATAGTATGCTTCGATAATTTAGACGATGCACATGTTTGATGCACTAAACAGATGTGTGTATCCATCACCAGTATAGCCGTCGATTGACGGGCGTCACTAGGGAATAATATGTGATGTGTATAAATAAATCATAGGCCCTACCTATTGTTTTCCAATATAACGCCGATATGACGTGTTAAACGCTTATTCTTTCACGCAAATAAATCTGACTAAGAAAATCTGTTCAATGATAGCAGAGTCCTTTACAAAACGTTCCTACAACCATGCATGCGACCCCATCTGCACTGGACAACCAGCTCATTATCAAGTATATCATGATACAACATTCAATTGCATATGGGACTCGTTTA
Organism: Siphonodentalium dalli; assembly: GCA_032622095.1. Taxonomy (NCBI): domain Eukaryota; kingdom Metazoa; phylum Mollusca; class Scaphopoda; order Gadilida; family Siphonodentaliidae; genus Siphonodentalium; species Siphonodentalium dalli. Next base: position 24,508,785 of record CP136062.1, on the reverse strand, counting down.
TCAGCTGATTTGAATAACATAATTTGTCGAATGTGTCAGTTGAACACGAGCCGAGACGAATTTGACTATATCTCGTTCAGGAAACGAAATAGTCTTCCCTGGACATCGATTCGGACACATATACACGCGATATTTACTTTAGTTATACTCATACGGGAATTCGGCAACATAGATGGTTGGTTGTTGGTCACAAAGAAGCACTGTCGTATATTTTTCGATATACCCACTTCCGAAATCGACTCATTTTATGGACATTGGCTACAGGATGAACCCAATTTCAACGCAATGTGATTGCAGGAACATTTGAATAAAGGAATCCGAAAAAATCGACGAGAAAATACTCAATCGTGTTGGTAAATGCCGATACATTGTGAACAAATATGTGCCAAAATTAGGACCCGGGCTGTTTCTGCAGCCTATTTCTACTTCAATGCTTTAACGAAATATACACAATTGTATCGAATTCAACCCGGCAAATATCGAGTTGTTGAGCGAATGTAACTGCTACTATACCAACCGTTCCATTCTGTCAAAATTAATTTTAAACCGTATTTTTCTCTTTTCCGTAACCAGAAATTGCAACATAAACATAAAGATGCGCGGTTGTATCGTCGTAGAAGCGCGGTTGGCAACACAGACACGCGTTTTCGAATGGTCGGTGTGATACAGGGATTGACTTATGTTCATGAACATGGTGAATATGTATATACAGGGAGTGATTATATGGTTATAGGTTGTGTGTAGGATCATACCCTGTGTTCACGTATTGTAACTCGTGGCTGTATGGCCATTTGTGGTGTGTACGCGGGGTATAACCAAGTATGGCTATATGGTCATGGGTCAGGTGTACGTGTATACGGTGGGTGACTATATTGTCATTTGTGTGGTGATTATGTATAATTATATGGAGTTACTGTGTGGTAATGGGTGGCTATCGCTTCCCTCCATTGTACAAAAAGACCATCAAGATGGAAAACTCTGACATTACCTCTCTATTTATTAACATATCCTTGAGCTATTTTGGAAAGCGATAGACACCAAGGTTTCACGTGTACAACCCACATATTACCTCACAGAAACACCACAAAAATGACAATATAGTCACCCACTTTATACACGTACACCTGACCCATGACCATACAGCCATACTTGGTTATACCGTACACACAACAAATTACCATACAGTCACGAGTCACCATGCATGCACACCAGGCATACTCCTATATCTGACATATGACCATATCGTAACTCTATGTATACATATTCACTACATTCAGGATCATAACGTCACTCCTTGTATACCTATTCACCTCACCATTGACCATACAGTCACTACCTGTATACATATTCGGCACCCCCGTAGTCATATAACCACTCGATAAATACATATACAGCCCACCCATGACCATATATTCAATCCAGGTATACATATACACATCGCCAATATACCAATACCAGCACCCACGACCACTCATACGTTCCATGCATATACACCTCACACATGACAATTCAACAACTCACTGTATACTCATGCACGCCATCCATCATCACCCAGATACTGCCAACACACCCACCAATGATAATCCATCCACGACATATATAACAATATAACCAATGTCAGAAATGGTAACGCGCTCAAGATCATATATTATAAACCCAAGAATGTAATTGTAGAATATAAAATATATTGGTTTTGCGAATGGCCAACTCAGAATTCCGTTAAAATAACAATAACAACCAGCACCTAATTAACGAACCGGCGGCCGACTCGAACGTCTCCGACCACAACCCCCAGTGGGCTGAACAAATTTCTTTTATTTGTAATTGACATGTAGTTTATCACAAACCAAAAATCTAAATTAATCAACGTTGATTAACGACAATAAACGAAATTGAAATTCCCCAACTACACCTTTTACCGGACTCTGCATCCAGCTCGCAGTTTGACTTTTAATCATCCCAAAAATTCCCATTCAATAAATAAAACTAATAAAACACCCATTGATAATGTAAGCGCCCACGAGAAAAGAGAATCTCGCCACCAGTTATACACGCGGTGCGCGTAAATATTCATCCCACCCTTTACCAGAATGGCAGACCCTATATACCCACGCGCATAGCCAATGACCATCCAGCTTACTCCATGTATGTACACTTCAAACATGACCGTACAGTCATTCCATGCACACATATACACCTATATATTACCCATAACCATTAAGTCGCTCCCGATGTATCCACACACTCCATGAACATACAGACAGCACATGTCTACATATACACCCCACCTGTCATAATCCCGCCCATCACCTTACATTCACTCTATGTATATACATGAACAATGACGTTATGATGAAATTGAAGAAACTGAAACAACAAATATATAGATCATATTTTGAACTTGCTACCGTGCTGTATAACTTTGTAAGTTTGAACTCACTAGCTCGGTGACCACCCGGTGAAAGCTAATATTAATTATCATTTTTTTTTATAATTATGAGTATTATAACATATGCCTACAGTGATACATTATAATGAAATAGTGTCACATACATGTCTCTTTTGCATACATTAGTCTTTAACCATCTATTATATGATATATGGTATAAAGCTATTTTTCTGTTATTTATTCTTTTCTTTACATGACCACCACTTGCGTGTGTGTTAATAAACTTATGCGAGCTTAAATTCCAAAGGTTAAGATGTACTGAATGTACATACTGGTACTACTTTCATTTTTATTTTGTTATATATCTTATTTGTTTTTGTTCACCAGCTCTCAGTATGATACATACATATTACCATTGATAGATCTTATTCACACAACTCATTCCGATATTTGACCGCATCTCTCGATCAGGCCCTGAATTTTTTCATACTTCCCAATGGCTAATCAGGACATTTCTGATGAAAGTGATAGTGACAATGATGAGATAAGTACCGATTGTAAGTATTATTCCCCTGCAGAATATAGTCAGTTAAACAAACAAACAGGGCTGTCACTCAAGCTATTTCACTTGAACTGTCAGAGCATCGGAGCTCATTGGGATCCTTTTAATGAACTGATTGACTCTTTACATGCAAACTCTAATACACTCGATATCATTGGAATAAGTGAGTTCTTTAGGCAACCTGAGCAATGCTGTTTTGACCTTGATGGCTATACCCTGTATACTAAAACCAGATCAATAGATGATGACTGCCATGGAGGAGTTGGGTGCTTTGTTAATAATAAATTAACCCATAAATTAAGAGATGACCTAACATTATTCTTACCACATGTATTTGAATCAGTCTTTATAGAAGTCCAGCCACTAAATTGTAAGCCGTATATCATTGGTGTAATATATCGCCCGAACACCCAACCAAAGGCTGATTTAGACTTATTCATGGCACATTTTAACTTAATAACTAAAGCTATAAATAAGGAAGGGAAATATTCCTATATAATGGGTGACTTCAATATTAATAACTTAAATTATCATGTTCACCCTAAAACTGAAACTTTCATTGATAACGCATTCACTCAAGGTTTTGTTCAAGTGATTTCAAGGGCAACTGGTGTCACAGACTATTCATCGTCACTAATAGATCATATATATTCAAACAATCCATCTCCTTTTATAGCAGGTGTCGTTGTTACTGATGTTAGTGATCATTTTGGTGTATTTTATTGCCTAACTAAAAAAAATATAATAAAGTCAATACTTTCCTCGTGTTCATTTTCTTCTGTTCTTGAGGCGTCTTGTCCAAATGATGCATTTGACAAATTTCAGAATATTATAGCTACAGCTTATGAGACAAAAGCGAAATCCATGGATGACAAATGGCCGAATTACATCAGCTTTAAATAAAAACAAACTATTGCGAACAAAAATTAAACATCCAACAACAGGAAACCAAGAAAAATATAAAAAATACTGTCAAATATTCAACTCCACTATGCGAGTTAGTAAACGATTGTATTATGAAACCATTCTGGAAGCGAATAAAAAAGATATGAAGAAAACTTGGCAAATTATGAACAATGCAATTATCCGAAAACATAATAATTCTGATATACCATGTACAATAACTAGGAATAGCATAGATTATAATGATCCAGAACAAATAGCAAATGCCTTCAATACATACTTCTCTGAAGCAGCTCAAGACACACTCAAAAAAATAAATGAGGTACCCATAACAAAATCCTACACAGAATATTTAAAGGAACCAAAAAAGGATAGTGTTTTCCTGCACCCGTCTAGTCCTAATGAAATTCTTCATATTACTGGCAGCTTCAAAAATAAAAAAAGTGTTGATAACTTTGGTCTTACTACAGAGCTCTTGAAAGAGACATGTCAGTACATGTCTCATCCAATATCGCATATTGTAAATCTTTCCTATGAAAGCGGTAAATTTCCTGATGCAATGAAAATTGCCCGTGTAGTCCCAATTCATAAAACCGGAGATAAAAATGATGTCTGCAACTACCGACAAATAAGCATCCTTCCTGTATTTTCAAAAATATTAGAAAAGGCTACCTATAGAAGACTGATTGATTTTTTAGAGAAGAAATATTTACTAAACCCTATGCAATTTGGCTTCAGAAAACATCACTCTACGATCCACCCTCTCCTGAAACTTCTAAATCACATAGGCGAAATGAATGATAAAAAAACTAAAGATTCAACATTGGCATTATTTTTAGATTTTTCGAAAGCGTTTGATACTATAGATCATAATATCTTATTGAAAAAAATGGAATACTGTGGGATCCGTGGAGTAGTCAACAATTTTTTCAGAAGCTATCTAACCAATAGAAAGCAATATGTAGATCATTCCGGAAAAAAATCTGATTATAGAGCCGTTTCCACTGGAGTGCCTCAAGGCTCCATACTCGGGCCGATATTATTTTTAATATATGTAAATGACATGCCTAACTCCACAAAATTTAACATGCTGTCTTTTGCAGATGACACAACTGCATATGCGTCCAGTCCTGACATTGCGAAACTCTTCCATGACGCAAATATTGAATTGCACAACATATTTCTATGATGTGCTGCCAATAAACTTGTTCTAAATGCATCTAAATCGAAATACATGGTGTTTAATGCCAATCCTGACCGAAGCTACCTTATTCGTAATAAACTTAAATTGGATGAGCAATGTATTCAACCTGTAAGCGCATTAGTGGGCGATCCATCCTTTAAATTTCTCGGTATTCACTTAGATGAAAACCTGGAATTCAAGTACCATATTGATTATCTCCATAAAAAAATATCCAAAACTATACATTGCCTAAATAGGGCAAAACGTTTTCTTCCAAGAAATGCATTAAATCGCATATATGACTCTCTCATACATAGTAAACTATCATATGGCATTGAAATTTGGGGTGTTTCAACAGGTATTGAGAAACTTTTTAAACTACAAAAAAGAGCCATTAGACTGAAATATAATTCTCATACAGAACCCTTATTTAAACAAAGTAAAATATAGAAAATTAGTAATCTCCATTCATTGAAATCATCCCTTACTGCATATGATTGGAAAACGGACTCTTACCACATTCATTGAATAATCTTTTGGAAAATACACCGCAGACTGGTAGGGCTTCCCGCCAAATAAACAACCTTGCACATAAGACACCCAGGATAAAATATACTGAGCGATTGCCACTTCAACAAATCCCAAATGCCTGGAACTCATTACCTCTCACAATGAAAACCTCCATCCCAAGATTTACATTTAAACGACTTATAGTATATAGTTATATTGAAAACTATAAAAGTAAAGTTATTTGCGAAAATCGATATTGCCCTGACTGTACGAACCAATAAGTAACAAGGTATTACCTACGGTATAAACCCTTCTTACATGCATATCGATTTGTCACATTCACATTCTATGTATATTTGATATACATTACCATTATACTACTACAAAGTACTACATTATTTTAATGTATTGTCGAGAAATGAAGTATTTAGTATTCAATACAAGTATACAAGTAGATGCTAATATGTGTGTGTCGATGAGAACTGTTGAACAGAGATAAAACATGTCGTTAATTTTCTTTTGCCTGGGCGATGCTGGGAAGACGGCCATTAGGTCACACCACCGCCCGGATTCTGTATGTGCATTGAATTTTCTAATATTATTTTTATAAATCCTATTGTATATGTACATGCTTTATCCAATAAACTATCTATCTACACAGGTAGCCATATAGCTTCTCTAGTTATGTCCATACACCATATCAATGGACATACAGCCACACCGGGTACACCCACACTGGGTACATACAACCATACACCATACAGTCACTCCATGCATACCGTTTCACCTCACACACGATCACGATCACTCCTTGAATACCTACACATCGTACCATGGACACCCCACTCATAACCATATAATCACTCCTTGTATGCCTATTCACCTCACCAATGATCAAACAGTAACTCCCTGGCTGTCATCTTGGCATCCACCCTGTACCCAGTTGATCAATTTTTATCATAATGGGCCAGCATAGCCCTATATTATGTTTTATGTCAGTTCCTTTCAATAATATTGCCAGAATCACAAAAGAGGTTCTCGGAAAAATTCCATACCGCATCTTTAAAATGAATTTGCTACCTTTTTCGGATAACGCAGAGATTAATGTTCGGGATATATGTAAAAGAAATGAATTTTATTACCAAATTTGGTTGCCATCTTGAGACAATGGTTTATAAATGCCGTAGTGTGACACAATTATGATAGACCAAAACAATAATCACCTTTCATATCAAAGATAGTTACATTTCACTTGAACAAATGATCCATACCCGAAAAGTGAATTTTTGCCGATATTTTTTGTCAAGTTTGTGAGAGAAAACTCCAATATTTCTGGTAATGTCAGTGGTGACAATAGTAACAATAAACCATGGTGCATCAGACATGTTAGTATTCAATTATAGAAGACAGAATTAGTCCAGGAGATATTGGTCGACCTCTGCACCCCCCAGGACTCAACTTCACCCCACAAATTTTCTTCGTTAAGGTCTCCTCTAATTTTTTTCAATTGTTAACAAGAAAAAAAATGGCCGCAGAGACTCCAGACAAGATGGCGTCCATCATGGCGGCCATTTATTTTAAATGCACCAGGTCTCTTTGATCGCCGTTATAGTAAAGATGATATCACATGTGGTCTTGTTTTCCGCTCGATTCGTTATTCTAATATACAACCCTTACAAATTAGCCAAACATCCGACACCAGAATCCAATATGGCGGCCAAGATGGCCGCCGAAATGTGAAAATATGCTATTTTCCTTACATGTTACCACCTTTCGTTTGTCTCTGTGGGAAAATGTTGGCACCTTTGCTTCATGTTATACATTTATCATATAGAGGAGTCATTGGCGACCACATGGGGACCATAATATACATTCATTGCAGGATATTTTTGTCCGATATCACGTTTTCCCAAATACGGTATAATAGGTCAAAGCCGAATCGACGTTAATAACGCGATGTAATGTTTCGAATCAATGAATGTTATTGCTATTATAACAACACCCATGCATATATATGTGCAGGAGATACTCGAGCTAGGATTCCTCTTGTACCTGAGTTGAGGAATATTTACCCAAATCCAAGATGGCGGCGAAAATGGCTACCAGAAATAAAAAATTGCCGAAAATCGCTTATTTTAACATCAGTGAGCGTTATTGTCATGAAAACTCCACACCTGCTTACTATTGTGAGTTGGGAACACTTAGGCGAAGAACTTTCCTTGTACCATATTCAAATAAAAGTCCCCCAAATCCAAAATGGCGCCCACAATGGCGGACAGAATTTGAATAATCACCAAAATGTCCTCATATTCACATCATTGGGCATTATTGTCGAGACAACTCCATCCATGCTCACAGTTGAGTTGGAAATAATAAGGTGAAGTAATTACCTTACATCTCATGCAAGAAATGGTTTTCCAAATCGAAGATGGCGGCCAAAATGGCGACCGAAATTTGAAAACAAGCCTACATTCCTTTACTTTCTTAGGATGGGCGTTATTCTTTCGCGATTTCTACCCACCATTACATGTTGATATGTATGAATTGTTTATTAGGGTTTGGCAAGTGATACTCACAGTCAATGTGGCGGCCAAACTGGCGGCCAGGAATTGAAAAGAAGCCGATATTATCACATACTAGTTTCAACTTTTTGTCATAATATCGATTTGTATAGACGAAACGGTACATAATATAAGTTATCTATTAATTTCAACGTAAGTCGTAGCCTTTTGGAAGGATTAAAACCCACAATCGCGATGTGGCATTTCGAAATCCATTCTCCACTAAGGGCTCACACTGGCCGTAACAGTATATAGGTGCGCCGAATAGTCATATTATGACTTCCAAAAATCAAAACAACAGTACCTGAGCTTATTCTGAATTGCCACATTCAGCATTATCTAGACCCGTTTCAGTCTCTTCATCAGATTACATACGATAAGACGTGTTTATATTATTATTAAAGTAGTGTTATGTGTATTTATTGGTGGGACATTTCCATACTATAAGACGTGTCGATATTATTATTAAAGTAGTGTTATGTGTATTTATTGGCGGGACATTTCCATACTATAAGACGTGTGTATTTTATTATTAATGTAGTGTTATGTGTATTTATTGGCGGATTTCCATACGATAAGTCGTGTCTATATTATTATTAAAGTAGTGTTATGTGTATTTATTGGCGGATTTCCATACTATAAGACGTGTCTATATTATTATTAAAGTAGTGTTATGTGTATTTTTTGGCGGATTTCCATACTACAAGACGTGTCTATATTATTATTAAAGTGTTATGTGTATTTATTGGCGGGACATTTCCATACTATAAGTCTGTCTATTATTATTAAAGTAGTGTTATGTGTATTTATTGGCGGATTTCCATACTATAAGACGTGTCTATATTATTATTAAAGTAGTGTTATGTGTAATTATCAGTGGGACATTTCCATACTATAAGACGTGTCTATATTATTACTAAAGTGGTGCTATGTGTATTTATTGGCGGGACATTTCCATACTATAAGACGTGTCTATATTATTATTAAAGTAGTGTTATGTGTATTTATTGGCAGGATATTTCCATACTATTAGACGTGTCTATATTATTACTAAAGTAGTGTTATGTGTAATTATTGGTGGGATATTTCCATACTACAAGACGAGTCTATTATTATTAAAGAAGTGTTATGTGTATTTATTGGTGGGAGATTTCCATACTATAAGTCGTGTCTATATTATTATTAAAGTAGTGTTATGTGTATTTATTGGTGGATTTCCAAACTACGTCTTGTCTATATTATTATTATTAAAGTAGTGTTATGTGTTTATATAGGTGGGACATTTCCATACTATAAGACGTGTCCATATTATTATTAAAGTAGTGTTACGGGTTTTTATTGGCGGGACATTTACATACTATAAGACGTGTCAATATTATTATTAAAGTAGTGTTATGTGTATTTATTGGCGGGACATTTCCATAATATAAGACGTGTCCATAGTATTATTAAAGTAGTGTTTAGTGTATTTATTGGTGGTACATTTCCGTAGTATAAGACGTGTCTATATAATTATTAAAGTAGTGTTATGTGTATTTATTGGCGGGACATTTCCATACTGTAAGTCGTGTCTATATTATTATTAAAGTATTGTTATGTGTATTTATTGGCGGGACATTTCCATACTATAAGACGTGTCTATATTATTATTAAAGTATTGTTGTGTGTATTTATTGGCGGATTTCCATACTATAAGACGTGTCTATATCATTATTAAAGTAGTGTTATTTGTATTTATTGGCGGGACACTTCCATACTATAAGTCGTGCCTATTATTATTAAAGTAGTGTTATGTGTATTTATTGGCGGATTGCCATACTATAAGACGTGTATATATTAGTATTAAAGTAGTGTCATGTGTATTTATTGGCAGGATATTTCCATACTATAAGACGTGTCTATAATATTATTAAAGTAGTGTTATGTGTATTTATTGTTGGGATATTTCCATATTATAAGACGAGTCTATTATTATTAAAGTAGTGTTATGTGTATTTATTGGTGGGACATTTCCATACTATAAGTCGAGTCTATATTATTATTAAAGTAGTGTTATGTGTATTTATTGGTGGATTTCCAAACTACGTCTTGTCTATATTATTATTATTAAAGTAGTGTTATGTGTTTATATAGGTGGGACATTTCCATACCATAAGACCTGTCCATATTATTATTAAAGTAGTGTTACGGGTTTTATTTGCGGGACATTTCCATACTATAAGACGTGTCATTATTATTATTATAGTATTGTTATGTGTTTTTATTGGCGGGACATTTCCATAATATAAGATGTGTCCATATTATTATTAAAGTAGTGTTATGTGTATTTATTGGTGGGACATTTCCGTACTATAAGACGTGTCTATATAATTATTAAAGTAGTGTTATGTGTATTTATTGGCGGGACATTTCCATACTATTAGACGTGTCTATATTATTACTAAAGTATTTTTATGTGTATTTATTGGCGGGACATTTCCATACTATAAGACGTGTCTATATTATCATTAAAGTAGTGTTATGTGTATTTATTGGCGGGACATTTCCATACTATAAGACGTGTCTATAGTATTATTTAAGTAGTGTTACGTGTATGTATTGGCGGGACATTTCCATACTATAAGTCGTGTATATATTATTATTAAAGTAGTGTTATGTGTATTTATTGGTGGGACATTTCCATACTATAAGACGTGTCTATATTATTATTAAAGTAGTGTTATGTGTATTTAATGGTGGGACATTTCCATACTACAAGACGTGTCTATATTATTATTATTAAAGTAGTGTTATGTGTATTTATTGGCGGGACATTTCCATACTATAAGACGTGTCTATATTATTATTAAAGTAGTGTTATGAGTATTTATTGGCGGGATATTTCCATACTATAAGTCGTGTCTATACTATTATTAAAGTTGTGTTATGTGTATTTATTGGCGGGGTATTTCCATGCTATAAGACGTATCTATACTGTTATTAAAGTAGTGTTATGTGAATTTGTTGGTGAGACATTTCCATGCTATAAGACGAGTATATATTATTATTAAAGTAGTGTTATGTGTATTTGTTGGTGGGACATTTCCATGCTATAAGACGAGTATATATTATTATTAAAGTAGTGTTATGTGTATATATTGGTGGGGTATTTCCATGCTATAAGACGTGGTTATGTTATTATTATTAAAGTAGTGTTATGTGTATTTATTGGCGGGCCATTTCCATACTACAAGACGCGACTATATTATTATTAAAGTAGAGTTATGTGTATTTATTGGCGGGACATTTCCATACTACAAGAGGTGTCTATATTATTATTAAAGTAGTGTCATCTGTATTTATTGGTGGGACATTTCCATATTATAAGACGTGTCTATATTATTATTAAAGTAGTGTTATGTGTGTTTATTGGCCGGACATTTCCATACTATAAGACGTGTCTATATTATTATTAAAGTAGTGTTATGTGTATTTATTGGCCGGATATTTCCATACTATAAGTCGTGTCTATACTATTATTAGAGTAGTGTTATGTGTATTTGTTGGTGGGACATTTCCATGCTATAAGACGGGTATATATTATTATTAAAGTATTGTTATGTGTATTTATTGGCGGGGTATTTCCATGCTATAAGACGTGTCTATGTTATTATTAAAGTAGTGTTATGTGCATTTATTGGCGCGATATTTCCATACTATAAGACGTGTCTATATTATTATTAAAGTATTGTTATGTGTATTTATTGGCGGGGTATTTCCATGATATAAGACGTGTCTATATTATTACTAAAGTAGTGTTGTGTGTATTTATTGGCGGGACATTTCCATACTATAAGACGTGTCTATATTATTATTAAAGTATTGTTGTGTGTATTTATTGGCGGATTTCCATACTATAAGACGTGTCTATGTCATTATTAAAGTAGTGTTATGTGTATTTATTGGCGGGACACATCCATACTATAAGTCGTGCCTATTATTATTAAAGTAGTGTTATGTGTATTTATTGGCGGATTGCCATACTATAAGACGTGTATATATTAGTATTAAAGTAGTATCATGTGTATTTATTGGCAGGATATTTCCATACTATAAGACGTGTCTATATTATTATTAAAGTAGTGTTATGTGTATTTATTGTTGGGATATTTCCATACTATAAGACGAGTCTATTATTATTAAAGTAGTGTTATGTGTATTTATTGGTGGGACATTTCCATACTATAAGTCGTGTCTATATTATTATTAAAGTAGTGTTATGTGTATTTATTGGTGGATTTCCAAACTACGTCTTGTCTATATTATTATTATTAAAGTATTGTTATGTGTTAATATAGGTGGGACATTTCCATACAATAAGACCTGTCCATATTATTATTAAAGTAGTGTTACGGGTTTTATTGGCGGGACATTTACATACTATAAGACGTGTCATTATTATTATTAAAGTAGTGTTATGTGTATTTATTGGCGGGACATTTCCATAATATAAGACGTGTCCATATTATTATTAAAGTAGTGTTATGTGTATTTATTGGTGGGACAATTCCGTACTATAAGACGTGTCTATATAATAATTAAAGTAGTGTTATGTGTATTTATTGGCGGGACATTTCCATACTCTAAGACGTGTCTATATTATTACTAAAGTATTTTTATGTGTATTTATTGGCGGGACATTTCCATACTATAAGACGTGTCTATATTATTATTAAAGTAGTGTTACGTGTATTTATTGGCGGGACATTTCCATACTATAAGTCGTGTATATATTATTATTAAAGTAGTGTTATGTGTATTTATTGGTGGGACATTTCCATACTATAAGACGTGTCTATATTATTATTAAAGTAGTGTTATGTGTATTTATTGGTGGGACATTTCCATACTACAAGACGTGTCTATATTATTATTATTAAAGTAGTGTTATGTGTATTTATTGGCGGGACATTTCCATACTATAAGACGTGTCTATATTATTATTAAAGTAGTGTTATGAGTATTTATTGGCGGGATATTTCCATACTATAAGTCGTGTCTATACTATTATTAAAGTTGTGTTATGTGTATTTATTGGCGGGGTATTTCCATGCTATAAGACGTATCTATACTATTATTAAAGTAGTGTTATGTGAATTTGTTGGTGAGACATTTCCATGCTATAAGACGAGTATATATTATTATTAAAGTAGTGTTATGTGTATTTGTTGGTGGGACATTTCCATGCTATAAGACGAGTATATATTATTATTAAAGTAGTGTTATGTGTATATATTGGCGGGGTATTTCCATGCTATAAGACGTGGTTATGTTATTATTATTAAAGTAGTGTTATGTGTATTTATTGGCGGGACATTTCCATACTACAAGACGCGACTATATTATTATTAAAGTAGTGTTTTGTGTATTTATTGGCGGGACATTTCCATACTACAAGACGTGTCTATATTATTATTAAAGTAGTGTCATCTGTATTTATTTGTGGGACATTTCCATATTATAAGACGTGTCTATATTATTATTAAAGTAGTGTTATGTGTGTTTATTGGCCGGACATTTCCATACTATAAGACGTGTCTATATTATTATAAAAGTAGTGTTATGTGTATTTATTGGCCGGATATTTCCATACTATATGTCGTGTCTATACTATTATTAGAGTAGTGTTATGTGTATTTGTTGGTGGGACATTTCCATGCTATAAGACGGGTATATATTATTATTAAAGTAGTGTTATGTGTATTTATTGGCGGTGTATTTCCATGCTATAAGACGTGTCTATGTTATTATTATTAAAGTAGTGTTATGTGCATTTATTGGCGGGATATTTCCATACTATAAGACGTGTCTATATTATTACTAAAGTAGTGTTGTGTGTATTTATTGGCGGGAGATTTCCATACTATAAGTCTTGTCTCTATTACTATTAATGTAGTGGTATGTGTATTTATTGGCGGGACATTTCCATACTATAAGACGTGTCTCTATTAATATTAAAGTAATGTTATGTGTATTTATTGGCGGGACATTTCCATACTATAAGACGTGTCTATATTATTACTATTAAAGTAGTGTTCTGTGTATTTATTTGTGGGACATTTCCATACTATAAGACGTGTCTATATTATTATTAAAGTAGTGTTATGTGTGTTTATTGCTAGGACATTTCAATACTATAAGAAGTGTCTATATTATTATTAAAGTATTGTTATGTGTATTTATTGGCGGATTTCAATACTACGTATTGTCTATATTATTAAAATTAAACTAGTGTAATGTGTATTTATTGGCGGGACATTTCCATGCTATAAGACGTGTCTATATTATTATTAATGTAGCGTTATGTGTATTTATTGGCGGGAGATTTCCATACTATAAGTCTTGTCCTTGTTACTATTAAAGTAGTGTTCTGTGTATTTATTGGCGGGACATTTCCATACTATAAGACGTGTCTCTATTAATATTAAAGTAATGTTATGTGTATTTATTGGCGGGACATTTCCATACTATAAGACGTGTCATATTATTATTATTAAAGTAGTGTTCTGTGTATTTATTGGCGGGAGATTTCCATACTATAAGTCTTGTCTCAATTACTATTAAAGTAGTGTTATGTGTATTTATTGGCGGGACATTTCCATAATATAAGACGTGTCTATATTATTATTAAAGTAGAGTTATGTGTATTTATTGGCGGATTTCCATACTATAAGACGTGTCTATATTATTATTAAAGTAGCGTTATGTGTATTTATTGGCGGGACATTTCCATACTATTAATCGTGTCTATTATTATTAAAGTAGTGTTATGTGTATTTATTGGCGGATTTCCATACTATAAGACTTGTCTATATTATTATTAAAGTATTGTTATGTGTATTTATTGGCGGGACATTTCCATACTATGAGACGTGTCTATATTATTATTAAAGTAGTGGTATGTGTATTTATTGGCGGGACATTTCCATACTATAAGTCGTGTATATATTATTATTAAATTAGTGTTATGTGTATTTATTGGTGGGACATTTCCATATTATAGGACGTGTCTATATTATTATTAAAGTAGTGTTATGTGTATTTATTGGCGGGACATATCCATACTACAAGACGCGACTATATTATTATTAAAGTAGTGTTATGTGTATTTATTGGCGGGACATTTCCATACTACAAGACTTGTCTATATTATTATTAAAGTAGTGTTATCTGTATTTGTTGGTGGGACATTTCCATACTATAAGACGTGTCTATATTATTATTAAAGTAGTGTTATGTGTATTTATTGGCCGGACATTTCCATACTATAAGACGTGTCTATATTATTATTAAAGTAGTGTTATGTGTATTTATTGGCGGGATATTTCCATACTATAAGTCGTGTCTATACTATTATTAAAGTAGTGTTATGTGTATTTGTTGGTGGGACATTTCCATGCTATAAGACGGGTATATATTATTATTAAAGTAGTGTTATGTGTATTTATTGGCGGGGTATTTCCATGCTATAAGACGTGTCTATGTTATTATTATTAAAGTAGTGGTATGTGTATTTATTGGCGGGATATTTCCATACTATAAGACGTGTCTATATTATTACTAAAGTAGTGTTGTGTGTATTTATTGGCGTGAGATTTCCATACTATAAGTCTTGTCTCTATTACTATTAAAGTAGTGTTATGTGTATTTATTGGCGGGACATTTCCATACTATAAGACGTGTCTCTATTAATATTAAAGTAATGTTATGTGTATTTATTGGCGGGACATTTCCATACTATAAGACGTGTCTATATTATTATTAAAGTAGTGTTATGAGTATTTATTGGCGGGATATTTCCATACTATAAGTCGTGTCTATACTATTATTAAAGTAGTGTTACGTGTATTTATTGGCGGGACATTTCCATACTATAAGTCGTGTATATATTATTATTAAAGTAGTGTTATGTGTATTTATTGGTGGGACATTTCCATACTATAAGACGTGTCTATATTATTATTAAAGTAGTGTTATGTGTATTTATTGGGGGGACATTTCCATACTACAAGTCGTGTCTATATTATTATTATTAAAGTAGTGTTATGTGTATTTATTGGCGGGACATTTCCATACTATAAGACGTGTCTATATTATTATTAAAGTAGTGTTATGAGTATTTATTGGCGGGATATTTCCATACTATAAGTCGTGTCTATATTATTATTAAAGTAGTGTTATGTGTATTTATTGGTGGATTTCCAAACTACGTCTTGTCTATATTATTATTATTAAAGTATTGTTATGTGTTAATATAGGTGGGACATTTCCATACAATAAGACCTGTCCATATTATTATTAAAGTAGTGTTACGGGTTTTATTGGCGGGACATTTACATACTATAAGACGTGTCATTATTATTATTAAAGTAGTGTTATGTGTATTTATTGGCGGGACATTTCCATAATATAAGACGTGTCCATATTATTATTAAAGTAGTGTTATGTGTATTTATTGGTGGGACATTTCCGTACTATAAGACGTGTCTATATAATTATTAAAGTAGTGTTATGTGTATTTATTGGCGGGACATTTCCATACTCTAAGACGTGTCTATATTATTACTAAAGTATTTTTATGTGTATTTATTGGCGGAACATTTCCATACTATAAGACGTGTCTATATTATTATTACAGTAGTGTTACGTGTATTTATTGGCGGGACATTTCCATACTATAAGTCGTGTATATATTATTATTAAAGTAGTGTTATGTGTATTTATTGGTGGGACATTTCCATACTATAAGACGTGTCTATATTATTATTAAAGTAGTGTTATGTGTATTTATTGGTGGGACATTTCCATACTACAAGACGTGTCTATATTATTATTATTAAAGTAGTGTTATGTGTATTTATTGGCGGGACATTTCCATACTATAAGTCGTGTCTATACTATTATTAAAGTTGTGTTATGGGTATTTATTGGCGGGACATTTCCATACTATAAGTCGTGTCTATATTATTATTAAAGTAGTGTTATGTGTATTTATTGGCGGGACATTTCCATACTATAAGACGTGTCTATATTATTATTAAAGTAGTGTTATGAGTATTTATTGGCGGGATATTTCCATACTATAAGTCGTGTCTATACTATTATTAAAGTTGTGTTATGTGTATTTATTGGCGGGGTATTTCCATGCTATAAGACGTATCTATACTATTATTAAAGTAGTGTTATGTGAATTTGTTGGTGAGACATTTCCATGCTATAAGACGAGTATATATTATTATTAAAGTAGTGTTATGTGTATTTGTTGGTGGGACATTTCCATGCTATAAGACGAGTATATATTATTATTAAAGTAGTGTTATGTGTATATATTGGCGGGGTATTTCCATGCTATAAGACGTGGTTATGTTATTATTATTAAAGTAGTGTTATGTGTATTTATTGGCGGGACATTTCCATACTACAAGACGCGACTATATTATTATTAAAGTAGTGTTATGTGTATTTATTGGCGGGACATTTCCATACTACAAGACGTGTCTATATTATTATTAAAGTAGTGTCATCTGTATTTATTTGTGGGACATTTCCATATTATAAGACGTGTCTATATTATTATTAAAGTAGTGTTATGTGTGTTTATTGGCCGGACATTTCCATACTATAAGACGTGTCTATATTATTATAAAAGTAGTGTTATGTGTATTTATTGGCCGGATATTTCCATTCTATAAGTCGTGTCTATACTATTATTAGAGTAGTGTTATGTGTATTTGTTGGTGGGACATTTCCATGCTATAAGACGGGTATATATTATTATTAAAGTAGTGTTATGTGTATTTATTGGCGGGGTATTTCCATGCTATAAAACGTGTCTATGTTATTATTATTAAAGTAGTGTTATGTGCATTTATTGGCGGGATATTTCCATACTATAAGACGTGTCTATATTATTACTAAAGTAGTGTTGTGTGTATTTATTGGCGGGAGATTTCCATACTATAAGTCTTGTCTCTATTACTATTAATGTAGTGGTATGTGTATTTATTGGCGGGACATTTCCATACTATAAGACGTGTCTCTATTAATATTAAAGTAATGTTATGTGTATTTATTGGCGGGACATTTCCATACTATAAGACGTGTCTATATTATTACTATTAAAGTAGTGTTCTGTGTATTTATTTGTGGGACATTTCCATACTATAAGACGTGTCTAAATTATTAATAAAGTAGTGTTATGTGTGTTTATTGCTAGGACATTTCAATACTATAAGAAGTGTCTATATTATTATTAAAGTATTGTTATGTGTATTTATTGGCGGATTTCAATACTACGTATTGTCTATATTATTAAAATTAAACTAGTGTAATGTGTATTTATTGGCGGGACATTTCCATGCTATAAGACGTGTCTATATTATTATTAATGTAGCGTTATGTGTATTTATAGGCGGGAGATTTCCATACTATAAGTCTTGTCCTTGTTACTATTAAAGTAGTGTTCTGTGTATTTATTGGCGGGACATTTCCATACTATAAGACGTGTCTCTATTAATATTAAAGTAATGTTATGTGTATTTATTGGCGGGACATTTCCATACTATAAGACGTGTCATATTATTATTATTAAAGTAGTGTTCTGTGTATTTATTGGCGGGAGATTTCCATACTATAAGTCTTGTCTCAATTACTATTAAAGTAGTGTTATGTGTATTTATTGGCGGGACATTTCCATAATATAAGACGTGTCTATATTATTATTAAAGTAGAGTTATGTGTATTTATTGGCGGATTTCCATACTATAAGACGTGTCTATATTATTATTAAAGTAGCGTTATGTGTATGTATTGGCGGGATATTTCCATACTATTAATCGTGTCTATTATTATTAAAGTAGTGTTATGTGTATTTATTGGCGGATTTCCATACTATAAGACTTGTCTATATTATTATTAAAGTATTGTTATGTGTATTTATTGGCGGGACATTTCCATACTATAAGACGTGTCTATATTATTATTAAAGTAGTGGTATGTGTATTTATTGGCGGGACATTTCCATACTATAAGTCGTGTATATATTATTATTAAAGTAGTGTTATGTGTATTTATTGGTGGGACATTTCCATATTATAGGACGTGTCTATATTATTATTAAAGTAGTGTTATGTGTATTTATTGGCGGGACATATCCATACTACAAGACGCGACTATATTATTATTAAAGTAGTGTTATGTGTATTTATTGGCGGGACATTTCCATACTACAAGACTTGTCTATATTATTATTAAAGTAGTGTTATCTGTATTTGTTGGTGGGACATTTCCATACTATAAGACGTGTCTATATTATTATTAAAGTAGTGTTATGTGTATTTATTGGCCGGACATTTCCATACTATAAGACATGTCTATATTATTATTAAAGTAGTGCTATGTGTATTTATTGGCGGGATATTTCCATACTATAAGTCGTGTCTATACTATTATTAAAGTAGTGTTATGTGTATTTGTTGGTGGGACATTTCTATGCTATAAGACGGGTATATATTATTATTAAAGTAGTGTTATGTGTATTTATTGGCGGGGTATTTCCATGCTATAAGACGTGTCTATGTTATTATTATTAAAGTAGTGGTATGTGTATTTATTGGCGGGATATTTCCATACTATAAGACGTGTCTATATTATTACTAAAGTAGTGTTGTGTGTATTTATTGGCGGGAGATTTCCATACTATAAGTCTTGTCTCTATTACTATTAAAGTAGTGTTATGTGTATTTATTGGCGGGACATTTCCATACTATAAGACGTGTCTCTATTAATATTAAAGTAATGTTATGTGTATTTATTGGCGGGACATTTCCATACTATAAGACGTGTCTATATTATTACTAAAGTAGTGTTGTGTGTATTTATTGGCGGGATATTTCCATACTATAAGTCGTGTCTATACTATTATTAAAGTAGTGTTATGTGTATTTATTGGCGGGACATTTCCATACTATAAGACGTGTATATATTATTATTAAAGTAGTGTTATGTGTATTTATTGGCGGGGTATTTCCATGCTAGAAGACGTGTCTATGTTAATATTATTAAAGTAGTGGTATGTGTATTTATTGGCGGGATATTTCCATACTATAAGACGTGTCTATATTATTACTAAAGTAGTGTTGTGTGTATTTATTGGCGGGAGATTTCCATACTATAAGTCTTGTCTCTATTACTATTAAAGTAGTGTTATGTGTATTTATTGGCGGGACATTTCCATACTATAAGACGTGTCTCTATTAATATTAAAGTAATGTTATGTGTATTTATTGGCGGGACATTTCCATACTATAAGACGTGTCTATATTATTATTAAAGTAGTGTTATGAGTATTTATTGGCGGGATATTTCCATACTATAAGTCGTGTCTATACTATTATTAAAGTAGTGTTACGTGTATTTATTGGCGGGACATTTCCATACTATAAGTCGTGTATATATTATTATTAAAGTAGTGTTATGTGTATTTATTGGTGGGACATTTCCATACTATAAGACGTGTCTATATTATTATTAAAGTAGTGTTATGTGTATTTATTGGGGGGACATTTCCATACTACAAGTCGTGTCTATATTATTATTATTAAAGTAGTGTTATGTGTATTTATTGGCGGGACATTTCCATACTATAAGACGTGTCTATATTATTATTAAAGTAGTGTTATGAGTATTTATTGGCGGGATATTTCCATACTATAAGTCGTGTCTATACTATTATTAAAGTTGTGTTATGTGTATTTATTGGCGGGGTATTTCCATGCTATAAGACGTATCTATACTATTATTAAAGTAGTGTTATGTGAATTTGTTGGTGAGACATTTCCATGCTATAAGACGAGTATATATTATTATTAAAGTAGTGTTATGTGTATTTGTTGGTGGGACATTTCCATGCTATAAGACGAGTATATATTATTATTAAAGTAGTGTTATGTGTATATATTGGCGGGGTATTTCCATGCTATAAGACGTGGTTATGTTATTATAATTAAAGTAGTGTTATGTGTATTTATTGGCGAGACATTTCCATACTACAGGACGCGACTATATTATTATTAAAGTAGTGTTATGTGTATTTATTGGCGGGACATTTCCATACTACAAGACGTGTCTATATTATTATTAAAGTAGTGTCATCTGTATTTATTGGCGGGGTATTTACATGCTATAAGACGTGTCTATGTTATTATTATTAAAGTAGTGTTATGTGCATTTATTGGCGGGATATTTCCTTACTATAAGACGTGTCTATATTATTACTAAAGTAGTGTT
Organism: Siphonodentalium dalli; assembly: GCA_032622095.1. NCBI lineage: Eukaryota > Metazoa > Mollusca > Scaphopoda > Gadilida > Siphonodentaliidae > Siphonodentalium > Siphonodentalium dalli. Next base: position 24,487,351 of record CP136062.1, on the reverse strand, counting down.
GTGTGTATTTATTGGCGGGAGATTTCCATACTATAAGTCTTGTCTCTATTACTATTAATGTAGTGGTATGTGTATTTATTGGCGGGACATTTCCATACTATAAGACGTGTCTCTATTCATATTAAAGTAATGTTATGTGTATTTATTGGCGGGACATTTCCATACTATAATACGTGTCTATATTATTACTATTAAAGTAGTGTTCTGTGTATTTATTTGTGGGACATTTCCATACTATAAGACGTGTCTATATTATTATTAAAGTAGTGTTATGTGTGTTTATTGGCCGGACATTTCCATACTATAAGACGTGTCTATATTATTATCAAAGTAGTGTTATGTGTATTTATTGGCCGGATATTTCCATACTATAAGTCGTGTCTATACTATTATTAGAGTAGTGTTATGTGTATTTGTTGGTGGGACATTTCCATGCTATAAGACGGGTATATATTATTATTAAAGTAGTGTTATGTGTATTTATTGGCGGGGTATTTCCATGCTATAAGACGTGTCTATGTTATTATTATTAAAGTAGTGTTATGTGCATTTATTGGCGGGATATTTCCTTACTATAAGACGTGTCTATATTATTACTAAAGTAGTGTTGTGTGTATTTATTGGCGGGAGATTTCCATACTATAAGTCTTGTCTCTATTACTATTAATGTAGTGGTATGTGTATTTATTGGCGGGACATTTCCATACTATAAGACGTGTCTCTATTCATATTAAAGTAATGTTATGTGTATTTATTGGCGGGACATTTCCATACTATAATACGTGTCTATATTATTACTATTAAAGTAGTGTTCTGTGTATTTATTTGTGGGACATTTCCATACTATAAGACGTGTCTATATTATTATTAAAGTAGTGTTATGTGTGTTTATTGCTAGGACATTTTAATACTATAAGAAGTGTCTATATTATTATTAAAGTATTTTTATGTGTATTTATTGGCGGATTTCAATACTACGTATTGTCTATATTATTAAAATTAAAGTAGTGTAATGTGTATTTATTGGCGGGAGATTTCCATGCTATAAGACGTGTCTATATTATTATTAATGTAGCGTTATGTGTATTTATTGGCGGGAGATTTCCATACTTTAAGTCTTGTCTCTGTTACTATTAAAGTAGTGTTCTGTGTATTTATTGGCGGGACATTTCCATACTATAAGACGTGTCTCTATTAATATTAAAGTAATGTTATGTGTATTTATTGGCGGGACATTTCCATACTATAAGACGTGTCATATTATTATTATTAAAGTAGTGTTCTGTATATCTATTGGCGGGAGATTTCCATACTATAAGTCTTGTCTCTATTACTATTAAAGTAGTGTTATGTGTATTTATTGGCGGGACATTTCCATAATATAAGACGTGTCTATATTATTATTAAAGTAGTGTTATGTGTATTTATTGGCGGATTTCCATACTATAAGACGTGTCTATATTATTATTAAAGTAGCGTTATGTGTATTTATTGGCGGAACATTTCCATACTATTAATCGTGTCTATTATTATTAAAGTAGTGTTATGTGTATTTATTGGCGGATTTCCATACTATAAGACTTGTCTATATTATTATTAAAGTATTGTTATGTGTATTTATTGGCGGGACATTTCCATACTATAAGACGTGTCTATATTATTATTAAAGTAGTGTTATGTGTATTTATTGGCGGGACATTTCCATACTATAAGTCGTGTATTTATTATTATTAAAGTAGTGTTATGTGTATTTATTGGTGGGAAATTTCCATATTATAGGACGTGTCTATATTATTATTAAAGTAGTGTTATGTGTATTTATTGGCGGGACATTTCCATACTACAAGACGCGACTACATTATTATTAAAGTAGTGTTATGTGTATTTATTGGCGGGACATTTCCATACTACAAGACTTGTCTATATTATTATTAAAGTAGTGTTATCTGTATTTATTGGTGGGACATTTCCATACTATAAGACGTGTCTATATTATTATTAAAGTAGTGTTATGTGTATTTATTGGCCGGACATTTCCATACTATAAGACGTGTCTATATTATTATTAAAGTAGTGTTATGTGTATTTATTGGCGGGATATTTCCACACTATAAGTCGTGTCTATACTATTATTAAAGTAGTGTTATGTGTATTTATTGGCGGGTTATTTCCATGCTATAAGACGTGTCTATGTTATTATTATTAAAGTTGTGGTATGTGTATTTATTGGCGGGATATTTCCATACTATAAGACGTGTCTATATTATTACTAAAGTAGTGTTGTGTGTATTTATTGGCGGGAGATTTCCATACTATAAGTCTTGTCTCTATTACTATTAAAGTAGTGTTATGTGTATTTATTGGCGGGACATTTCCATACTATAAGACGTGTCTCTATTAATATTAAAGTAATGTTATGTGTATTTATTGGCGGGACATTTCCATACTATAAGACGTGTCTATATTATTGTTATTAAAGTAGTGTTCTGTGTATTTATTTGTGGGACATTTCCATACTATAAGACGTGTCTATATTATTATTAAAGTAGTGTTATGTGTGTTTATTGGTGGGACATTTCCATACTATAAGACGTGTCTATATTATTATTAAAGTAGTGTTATGTGTCTTTATTTGTGGGACATTTCCATACTATAAGACGTGTCTATATTATTATTAAAGTAGTGTTATGTGTATTTATTGGCGGATTTCCATACTACGTGTTGTCTATATTATTATTATTAAAGTAGTGTAATGTGTATTTATTGGCGGGACATTTCCATACTATAAGACGTGCCTATATTATTATTAAAGTAGAGTAATGTATATTTATTGTTAGGACATTTCAATACTATAAGAAGTGTCTATATTATTATTAAAGTAGTGTTATGTGTATTTATTGGCGGGACATTTCCATAATATAAGACGTGTCTATATTATTATTAAAGTAGTGTTGTGTGTATTTATTGGCGGGACATTTCCATAATATAAGACGTGTCTATATAATTATTAAAGTAGTGTTATGTGTATTTATTGGCGGGACATTTCCATACCACAAGACGTGTCTATATTAGTATTGAAGTAGTGTCATGTGTATTTATTGGCGGGATATTTCCATACTATAAGTCGTGTCTATACTATTATTAAAGTAGTGTTATGTGTATTTATTGGCGGGGTATTTCCATGCTATAAGACGTGTCTATGTTATTATTATTAAAGTAGTGTTATGTGCATTTATTGGCGGGATATTTCCATACTATAAGACGTGTCTATATTATTACTAAAGTAGTGTTGTGTGTATTTATTGGCGGGATATTTCCATACTATAAGTCTTGTCTCTATTACTATTAATGTAGTGGTATGTGTATTTATTGGCGGGACATTTCCATACTATAAGACGTGTCTCTATTAATATTAAAGTAATGTTATGTGTATTTATTGGCGGGACATTTCCATACTATAAGACGTGTCTATATTATTACTATTAAAGTAGTGTTCTGTGTATTTATTTGTGGGACATTTCCATACTATAAGACGTGTCTATATTATTATTAAAGTAGTGTTATGTGTGTTTATTGCTAGGACATTTCAATACTATAAGAAGTGTCTATATTATTATTAAAGTATTGTTATGTGTATTTATTGGCGGATTTCAATACTACGTATTGTCTATATTATTAAAATTAAAGTAGTGTAATGTGTATTTATTGGCGGGACATTTCCATGCTATAAGACGTGTCTATATTATTATTAATGTAGCGTTATGTGTATTTATTGGCGGGAGATTTCCATACTATAAGTCTTGTCCTTGTTACTATTAAAGTAGTGAGCTGTGTATTTATTGGCGGGACATTTCCATACTATAAGACGTGTCTCTATTAATATTAAAGTAATGTTATGTGTATTTATTGGCGGGACATTTCCATACTATAAGACGTGTCATATTATTATTATTAAAGTAGTGTTCTGTGTATTTATTGGCGGGAGATTTCCATACTATAAGTCTTGTCTCTATTACTATTAAAGTAGTGTTATGTGTATTTATTGGCGGGACATTTCCATAATATAAGACGGGTCTATATTATTATTAAAGTAGAGTTATGTGTATTTATTGGCGGATTTCCATACTATAAGACGTGTCTATATTATTATTAAAGTAGCGTTATGTGTATTTATTGGCGGGACATTTCCATACTATTAATCGTGTCTATTATTATTAAAGTAGTGTTATGTGTATTTATTGGCGGATTTCCATACTATAAGACTTGTCTATATTATTATTAAAGTATTGTTATGTGTATTTATTGGCGGGACATTTCCATACTATAAGACGTGTCTATATTATTATTAAAGTAGTGTTATGTGTATTTATTGGCGGGACATTTCCATACTATAAGTCGTGTATATATTATTATTAAAGTAGTGTTATGTGTATTTATTGGTGGGACATTTCCATATTATAGGACGTGTCTATATTATTATTAAAGTAGTGTTATGTGTATTTATTGGCGGGACATATCCATACTACAAGACGCGACTATATTATTATTAAAGTAGTGTTATGTGTATTTATTGGCGGGACATTTCCATACTACAAGACTTGTCTATATTATTATTAAAGTAGTGTTATCTGTATTTGTTGGTGGGACATTTCCATACTATAAGACGTGTCTATATTATTATTAAAGTAGTGTTATGTGTATTTATTGGCCGGACATTTCCATACTATAAGACGTGTCTATATTATTATTAAAGTATTGTTATGTGTATTTATTGGCGGGATATTTCCATACTATAAGTCGTGTCTATACTATTATTAAAGTAGTGTTATGTGTATTTGTTGGTGGGACATTTCCATGCTATAAGACGGGTATATATTATTATTAAAGTAGTGTTATGTGTATTTATTGGCGGGGTATTTCCATGCTATAAGACGTGTCTATGTTATTATTATTAAAGTAGTGGTATGTGTATTTATTGGCGGGATATTTCCATACTATAAGACGTGTCTATATTATTACTAAAGTAGTGTTGTGTGTATTTATTGGCGGGAGATTTCCATACTATAAGTCTTGTCTCTATTACTATTAAAGTAGTGTTATGAGTATTTATTGGCGGGACATTTCCATACTATAAGACGTGTCTCTATTAATATTAAAGTAATGTTATGTGTATTTATTGGCGGGACATTTCCATACTATAAGTCGTGTCTATACTATTATTAAAGTAGTGTTACGTGTATTTATTGGCGGGACATTTCCATACTATAAGTCGTGTATATATTATTATTAAAGTAGTGTTATGTGTATTTATTGGTGGGACATTTCCATACTATAAGACGTGTCTATATTATTATTAAAGTAGTGTTATGTGTATTTATTGGGGGGACATTTCCATACTACAAGTCGTGTCTATATTATTATTATTAAAGTAGTGTTATGTGTATTTATTGGCGGGACATTTCCATACTATAAGTCGTGTCTATACTATTATTAAAGTTGTGTTATGTGTATTTATTGGCGGGGTATTTCCATGCTATAAGACGTATCTATACTATTATTAAAGTAGTGTTATGTGCAGGGTTGGCGCTGGACCCAAATTTTCTCTTGCCAAAATTTTTGCCAAATGAATTTTTTTTTTGCCAAATGAAATTTTTTTTTGCCAAATTAAATCGAAGGTCAAATTGGGGAAAAATAAGGAAAATTAGCGTTTTTATCTTTATTCATATAAAACGTAAATAAAACGTAAATAAAACGGCCCTCCGATTTCAACAGATATCTCCCAAAAACAACAACATTCTGGGATGAAGAAATGTCCGTAGATTCGTCTAACATGATGCTGTAAACGGGTGATTGTCGAATTTCGTTGATGCAGTTTGTGTCGATCACAGAAACAATGGCGTCATGGAATTCAGCGACACTTTGGTGATGGGTGTACGTGGTATGTTTGTCGACTTTTAGTGCTGCCAAGTCGCTGTTACCCTGGTCGATGCACAGTTCGTTGAGGTCACCTAATAGGCTGTTGGGTAGCTGATGCTTTGCTATGAAGTAAGCATTTTTCATAGCAGCGACAACGGATTTCTCGGCTTTGACGACGGCAGTTTTGTGGACTTCTTTCATGTTTTTTGATTCGTTGATCATTTGTACGGCAATGTTGTGAGAATTTATGCCTGAAAATTAAATATATCCACATATACACACAATCATTAAAATAATTTTGATGAGCTAGAAGTATTTTTATATATTTTTTTTTTTTTTTAAACATTATAAAATAATTTCCACGAGCAGTCCTGCTTTCTATGATATACTTTTGCCACGTTCTCTGGTGTTAATTCGTTTACAATCTTTGTGGCTCAATTGCCGTTAATTAATCTTGGATTATTTCATTTCAACATGAGACAATATATATATCAGAGCAGCTAATATTTATATTAAATCATTTTTGAACCATTACATTTAAAATAGTATCAGATAATGAGTTTTTCCATTCGAATATTAATCCACCTCGAATTTATAGAGTTATTGTTCTTGTTGCAGAACGTACATAATACGTTTCGTCGATTACCGCGAAATTCATAATTTTTTTCTTCTTCATAAAACGACAAATAGCCATAAAATATATGCGGCATATGCCTGATTCACATTTGGCTGATTAACCTATTGTCTTACACTTGGTGCTCATAAACCTTGACCGTCATAAATACAATGTCATCATAAATACGCATTGTGCAGTAGCCCCGTGAGTGACCAGACAAACAATGGGTGGGATTAGAGGATTAAATGTAAAATAATTACCTTTTGCTGTTTCGTGCAGAGTGACGTAATCTTTCTTCAGATTAAAACAGCCTGCTACGAACAAATTGCTTATACCTGCGTCGGTGCACACTTTACAAAACATACCTTTCTTCACATTGTCATAAATCAACCACGGTCGGTTTAATTTCCACGCGTCTTTGAAGGTCCGTTTTGTCAGTAATGTCGGTCTGTTAGTCAATTTCGAAGGCGTCGTCGGAGTCTGGTTACTAATGTCTGTCCGTCTATGTAAATCAATCACACGTTCGTCTGTTACATCGTCAACAACAGTTACATCTGCAGGTCGTACGTCGTCTTTTTGTATGTCAGTCAATACACAGTCAGACGTAGGTAACGTAGGCAAAACTGTTTTGCGTCCAAAGAAGTCCGTCAGTTTTTTACCTTTCGTCACGGTATCGTCGCACAGTTTCTGTAACAACACCACCTGACACGCGAGCATTAATGAACTCCCATCAGTGAGTTTGATTATGTATGAAATAAGGTGTTACCGTCTTGTGAAAACTAAAGACGATTGCATCTCACTTTGTGATCGCTTGGTTAATAGTTGTCGACCGGGTTTCCCTTTGTAGTGTCCGCGATGTGGTTTCCCTTTGTACAGTCGGCGATATATTCCCACCTTCGATGTTTCCGGACTAGATATTTCACATCACAGAATTGAAAACCCACTTGCCAAAATTTTTGCCAACTGAGATTTTTTTTTGCCAAATGAGATTTTTTTTTGCCATTGGCAAATTTGGCAAGCGGCAGCGCGAACCCTGGTTATGTGAATTTGTTGGGGAGACATTTCCATGATATAAGACGAGTATATATTATTATTAAAGTAGTGTTATGTGTATTTGTTGGTGGGACATTTCCATGCTATAAGACGAGTATATATTATTATTAAAGTAGTGTTATGTGTATATATTGGCGGGGTATTTCCATGCTATAAGACGTGGTTATGTTATTATAATTAAAGTAGTGTTATGTGTATTTATTGGCGGGACATTTCCATACTACAAGACGCGACTATATTATTATTAAAGTAGTGTTATGTGTATTTATTGGCGGGACATTTCCATACTACAAGACGTGTCTATATTATTATTAAAGTAGTGTCATCTGTATTTATTGGTGGGACATTTCCATATTATAAGACGTGTCTATATTATTATTAAAGTAGTGTTATGTGTGTTTATTGGCCGGACATTTCCATACTATAAGACGTGTCTATATTATTATTAAAGTAGTGTTATGTGTATTTATTGGCCGGATATTTCCATACTATAAGTCGTGTCTATACTATTATTAGAGTAGTGTTATGTGTATTTGTTGGTGGGACATTTCCATGCTATAAGACGGGTATATATTATTATTAAAGTAGTGTTATGTGTATTTATTGGCGGGGTATTTCCATGCTATAAGACGTGTCTATGTTATTATTATTAAAGTAGTGTTATGTGCATTTATTGGCGGGATATTTCCTTACTATAAGACGTGTCTATATTATTACTAAAGTAGTGTTGTGTGTATTTATTGGCGGGAGATTTCCATACTATAAGTCTTGTCTCTATTACTATTAATGTAGTGGTATGTGTATTTATTGGCTGGACATTTCCATACTATAAAACGTGTCTCTATTCATATTAAAGTAATGTTATGTGTATTTATTGGCGGGACATTTCCATACTATAAGACGTGTCTATATTTTTACTATTAAAGTAGTGTTCTGTGTATTTATTTGTGGGACATTTCCATACTATAAGACGTGTCTATATTATTATTAAAGTAGTGTTATGTGTGTTTATTGCTAGGACATTTCAATACTATAAGAAGTGTCTATATTATTATTAAAGTATTGTTATGTGTATTTATTGGCGGATTTCAATACTACGTATTGTCTATATTATTAAAATTAAAGTAGTGTAATGTGTATTTATTGGCGGGAGATTTCCATGCTATAAGACGTGTCTATATTATTATTAATGTAGCGTTATGTGTATTTATTGGCGGGAGATTTCCATACTTTAAGTCTTGTCTCTGTTACTATTAAAGTAGTGTTCTGTGTATTTATTGGCGGGACATTTCCATACTATAAGACGTGTCTCTATTAATATTAAAGTAATGTTATGTGTATTTATTGGCGGGACATTTCCATACTATAAGACGTGTCATATTATTATTATTAAAGTAGTGGTCTGTGTATTTATTGGCGGGAGATTTCCATACTATAAGTCTTGTCTCTATTACTATTAAAGTAGTGTTATGTGTATTTATTGGCGGGACATTTCCATAATATAAGACGTGTCTATATTATTATTAAAGTAGTGTTATGTGTATTTATTGGCGGATTTCCATACTATAAGACGTGTCCATATTATTATTAAAGTAGCGTTATGTGTATTTATTGGCGGGACATTTCCATACTATTAATCGTGTCTATTATTATTAAAGTAGTGTTATGTGTATTTATTGGCGGATTTCCATACTATAAGACTTGTCTATATTATTATTAAAGTATTGTTATGTGTATTTATTGGCGGGACATTTCCATACTATAAGACGTGTCTATATTATTATTAAAGTAGTGTTATGTGTATTTATTGGCGGGACATTTCCATACTATAAGTCGTGTATATATTATTATTAAAGTAGTGTTATGTGTATTTATTGGTGGGACATTTCCATATTATAGGACGTGTCTATATTATTATTAAAGTAGTGTTATGTGTATTTATTGGCGGGACATTTCCATACTACAAGACGCGACTACATTATTATTAAAGTAGTGTTATGTGTATTTATTGGCGGGACATTTCCATACTACAAGACTTGTCTATATTATTATTAAAGTAGTGTTATCTGTATTTATTGGTGGGACATTTCCATACTATAAGACGTTTCTATATTATTAATAAAGTAGTGTTATGTGTATTTATTGGCCGGACATTTCCATACTATAAGACGTGTCTATATTATTATTAAAGTAGTGTTATGTGTATTTATTGGCGGGATATTTCCATACTATAAGTCGTGTCTATACTATTATTAAAGTAGTGTTATGTGTATTTGTTGGTGGGACATTTCCATGCTATAAGACGGGTATATATTATTATTAAAGTAGTGTTATGTGTATTTATTGGCGGGTTATTTCCATGCTATAAGACGTGTCTATGTTATTATTATTAAGATTGTGGTATGTGTATTTATTGGCGGGATATTTCCATACTATAAGACGTGTCTATATTATTACTAAAGTAGTGTTGTGTGTATTTATTGGCGGGAGATTTCCATACTATAAGTCTTGTCTATATTATTATTAAAGTAGTGTTATGTGTGTTTATTGGTGGGACATTTCCATACTATAAGACGTGTCTATATTATTATTAAAGTAGTGTTATGTGTCTTTATTTGTGGGACATTTCCATACTATAAGACGTGTCTATATTATTATTAAAGTAGTGTTATGTGTATTTATTGGCGGATTTCCATACTACGTGTTGTCTATATTATTATTATTAAAGTAGTGTAATGTGTATTTATTGGCGGGACATTTCCATACTATAAGACGTGCCTATATTATTAATAAAGTAGAGTAATGTATATTTATTGTTAGGACATTTCAATACTATAAGAAGTGTCTATATTATTATTAAAGTAGTGTTATGTGTATTTATTGGCGGAACATTTCCATAATATAAGACGTGTCTATATTATTATTAAAGTAGTGTTGTGTGTATTTATTGGCGGGACATTTCCATAATATAAGACGTGTCTATATAATTATTAAAGTAGTGTTATGTGTATTTATTGGCGGGACATTTCCATACCACAAGACGTGTCTATATTAGTATTGAAGTAGTGTCATGTGTATTTATTGGCAGGATATTTCCATACTATAAGACGTGTCTATTATTATTAAAGTAGTGTTATGTGTATTTATTGGTGGGACATTTCCATACTATAAGTCGTGTCTATATTATTATTAAAGTAGTGTTATGTGTATTTATTGGTGGATTTCCAAACTACGTCTTGTCTATATTATTATTATTAAAGTAGTGTTATGTGTATTTATTGGCGGAATATTTCCATAATATAAGACGTGTCCATATTATTATTAAAGTAGTGTTATGTGTATTTATTGGTGGGACATTTCCGTACTATAAGACGTGTCTATATTATTACTAAGTATTTTTATGTGTATTTATTGGCAGGACATTTCCATACTATAAGACGTCTATATTATTATTAAAGAATTGTTATGTGTATTTATTGGCGGATGTCCATACTACGTGTTGTCTATATTATTATGATTAAAGTAGTGTAATGTGTATTTATTGACGGGACATTTCCATACTATAAGACGTGCCTATATTATTATTAAAGTAGTGTAATGTGTATTTATTGCTAGGACATTTCAATACTATAAGAAGTGTCTATATTATTATTAAAGTATTGTTATGTGTATTTATTGGCGGATTTCAATACTACGTATTGTCTATATTATTAAAATTAAAGTAGTGTAATGTGTATTTATTGGCGGGACATTTCCATGCTATAAGACGTGTCTATATTATTATTAATGTAGCGTTATGTGTATTTATTGGCGGGAGATTTCCATACTATAAGTCTTGTCTCTGTTACTATTAAAGTAGTGTTATGTGTATTTATTGGCGGGACATTTCCATACTATAAGACGTGTCTCTATTGATATTAAAGTAATGTTATGTGTATTTATTGGCGGGACATTTCCATACTATAAGTCGTGTCTATATTATTATTATTAAAGTAGTGTTCTGTGTATTTATTGGCGGGAGATTTCCATACTATAAGTCGTGTCTCTATTACTATTAAAGTATTGTTATGTGTATTTATTGGCGGGACATTTCCATAATATAAGACGTGTCTATATTATTATTAAAATATTGTTATGTGTATTTATTGGCGGGACATTTCCATACTATAAGACGTGTCTATATTATTATTAAAGTAGTGTTATGTGTATTTATTGGCGGGACATTTCCATACTATAAGACGGGTCTATATTATTATTAAAGTAGTGTTACGTGTATTTATTGGTGGGACATTTCCATACTATAAGTCGTGTATATATTATTATTAAAGTAGTGTTATGTGTATTTATTGGTGGGACATTTCCATATTATAGGACGTGTCTATATTATTATTAAAGTAGTGTTATGTGTATTTATTGGTGGGACATTTCCATACTACAAGACGTGTCTATATTATTATTAATAAAGTAGTGTTATGTGTATTTATTGGCGGGACATTTCCATACTATAAGGCGTGTCTATATTATTATTAAAGTAGTGTTATGTGTATTTATTGGCGGGATATTTCCATACTATAAGTCGTGTCTATACTATTATTAAAGTTGTGTTATGTGCATTTATTGGCGGATTTCCATACTACGTGTTGTCTATATTATTATGATTAATGTAGTGTAATGTGTATTTATTGGCGGGACATTTCCATACTATAAGACGTGCCTATATTATTATTAAAGTAGTGTAATGTGTATTTATTGCTAGGACATTTCAATACTATAAGAAGTGTCTATATTATTATTAAAGTATTGTTATGTGTATTTATTGGCGGATTTCAATACTACGTATTGTCTATATTATTAAAATTAAAGTAGTGTAATGTGTATTTATTGGCGGGACATTTCCATGCTATAAAACGTGTCTATATTATTATTAATGTAGCGTTATGTGTATTTATTGGCGGGAGATTTCCATACTATAAGTCTTGTCTCTGTTACTATTAAAGTAGTGTTATGTGTATTTATTGGCGGGACATTTCCATACTATAAGACGTGTCTCTATTAATATTAAAGTAGTGTTATGTGTATTTGTTGGTGGGACATTTCCATGCTATAAGACGGGTATATATTATTATTAAAGTAGTGTTATGTGTATTTATTGGCGGGGTATTTCCATGCTATAAGACGTGTCTATGTTATTATTATTAAAGTTGTGGTATGTGTATTTATTGGCGGGATATTTCCATACTATAAGACGTGTCTATATTATTACTAAAGTAGTGTTGTGTGTATTTATTGGCGGGAGATTTCCATACTATAAGTCTTGTCTATATTATTATTAAAGTAGTGTTATGTGTGTTTATTGGTGGGACATTTCCATACTATAAGACGTGTCTATATTATTATTACAGTAGTGTTATGTGTCTTTATTTGTGGGACATTTCCATACTATAAGACGTGTCTATATTATTATTAAAGTAGTGTTATGTGTATTTATTGGCGGATTTCCATACTACGTGTTGTCTATATTATTATTATTAAAGTAGTGTAATGTGTATTTATTGGCGGGACATTTCCATACTATAAGACGTGCCTATTTTATTATTAAAGTAGAGTAATGTATATTTATTGTTAGGACATTTCAATACTATAAGAAGTGTCTATATTATTATTAAAGTAGTGTTATGTGTATTTATTGGCGGGACATTTCCATAACATAAGACGTGTCTATATTATTATTAAAGTAGTGTTGTGTGTATTTATTGGCGGGACATTTCCATAATATAAGACGTGTCTATATAATTATTAAAGTAGTGTTATGTGTATTTATTGGCGGGACATTTCCATACCACAAGACGTGTCTATATTAGTATTGAAGTAGTGTCATGTGTATTTATTGGCAGGATATTTCCATACTATAAGACGTGTCTATTATTATTAAAGTAGTGTTATGTGTATTTATTGGTGGGACATTTCCATACTATAAGTCGTGTCTATATTATTATTAAAGTAGTGTTATGTGTATTTATTGGTGGATTTCCAAACTACGTCTTGTCTATATTATTATTATTAAAGTAGTGTTATGTGTATTTATTGGCGGGATATTTCCATGATATAAGACGTGTCCATATTATTATTAAAGTAGTGTTATGTGTATTTATTGGTGGGACATTTCCGTACTATAAGACGTGTCTATATTATTACTAAAGTATTTTTATGTGTATTTATTGGCGGGACATTTCCATACTATAAGACGTCTATATTATTATTAAAGTATTGTTATGTGTATTTATTGGCGGATGTCCATACTACGTGTTGTCTATATTATTATGATTAAAGTAGTGTAATGTGTATTTATTGACGGGACATTTCCATACTATAAGACGTGCCTATATTATTATTAAAGTAGTGTAATGTGTATTTATTGCTAGGACATTTCAATACTATAAGAAGTGTCTATATTATTATTAAAGTATTGTTATGTGTATTTATTGGCGGATTTCAATACTACGTATTGTCTATATTATTAAAATTAAAGTAGTGTAATGTGTATTTATTGGCGGGACATTTCCATGCTATAAGACGTGTCTATATTATTATTAATGTAGCGTTATGTGTATTTATTGGCGGGAGATTTCCATACTATAAGTCTTGTCTCTGTTACTATTAAAGTAGTGTTATGTGTATTTATTGGCGGGACATTTCCATACTATAAGACGTGTCTCTATTGATATTAAAGTAATGTTATGTGTATTTATTGGCGGGACATTTCCATACTATAAGACGTGTCTATATTATTATTATTAAAGTAGTGTTCTGTGTATTTATTGGCGGGAGATTTCCATACTATAAGTCGTGTCTCTATTACTATTAAAGTAGTGTTATGTGTATTTATTGGCGGGACATTTCCATAATATAAGACGTGTCTATATTATTATTAAAATATTGTTATGTGTATTTATTGGCGGGACATTTCCATACTATAAGACGTGTCTATATTATTATTAAAGTAGTGTTATGTGTATTTATTGGCGGGACATTTCCATACTATAAGACGGGTCTATATTATTACTAAAGTAGTGTTACGTGTATTTATTGGTGGGACATTTCCATACTATAAGTCGTGTATATATTATTATTAAAGTAGTGTTATGTGTATTTATTGGTGGGACATTTCCATATTATAGGACGTGTCTATATTATTATTAAAGTAGTGTTATGTGTATTTATTGGTGGGACATTTCCATACTACAAGACGTGTCTATATTATTATTAATAAAGTAGTGTTATGTGTATTTATTGGCGGGACATTTCCATACTATAAGGCGTGTTTATATTATTATTAAAGTAGTGTTATGTGTATTTATTGGCGGGATATTTCCATACTATAAGTCGTGTCTATACTATTATTAAAGTTGTGTTATGTGCATTTATTGGCGGATTTCCATACTACGTGTTGTGTATATTATTATGATTAAGGTAGTGTAATGTGTATTTATTGGCGGGACATTTCCATACTATAAGACGTGCCTATATTATTATTAAAGTAGTGTAATGTGTATTTATTGCTAGGACATTTCAATACTATAAGAAGTGTCTATATTATTATTAAAGTATTGTTATGTGTATTTATTGGCGGATTTCAATACTACGTATTGTCTATATTATTAAAATTAAAGTAGTGTAATGTGTATTTATTGGCGGGACATTTCCATGCTATAAGACGTGTCTATATTATTATTAATGTAGCGTTATGTGTATTTATTGGCGGGAGATTTCCATACTATAAGTCTTGTCTCTGTTACTATTAAAGTAGTGTTATGTGTATTTATTGGCGGGACATTTCCATACTATAAGACGTGTCTCTATTAATATTAAAGTAATGTTATGTGTATTTATTGGCGGGACATTTCCATACTATAAGACGTGTCTATATTATTATTATTAAAGTAGTGTTCTGTGTATTTATTGGCGGGAGATTTCCATACTATAAGTCGTGTCTCTATTACTATTAAAGTAGTGTAATGTGTATTTATTGGCGGAACATTTCCATAATATAAGACGTGTCTATATTATTATTAAAATATTGTTATGTGTATTTATTGGCGGGACATTTCCATACTATAAGACGTGTCTATATTATTATTAAAGTAGTGTTATGTGTATTTATTGGCCGGACATTTCCATACTATAAGACGTGTCTATATTATTATTAAAGTAGTGTTATGTGTATTTATTGGCGGGATATTTCCATACTATAAGTCGTGTCTATACTAATATTAAAGTAGTGTTATGTGTATTTGTTGGTGGGACATTTCCATGCTATAAGACGGGTATATATTATTATTAAAGTAGTATTATGTGTATTTATTGGCGGGGTATTTCCATGCTATAAGTCGTGTCTATACTATTATTAAAGTTGTGTTATGTGTATTTATTGGCGGGATATTTCCATACTATTAGTCGTGTCTATACTATTATTAAAGTATTGTTATGTGTATTTATTGGCGGATTTCCATACTACGTGTTGTTTATATTATTATGATTAAAGTAGTGTAATGTGTATTTATTGACGGGACATTTCCATACTATAAGACGTGCCTATATTATTATTAAAGTAGTGTAATGTGTATTTATTGCTAGGACATTTCAATACTATAAGAAGTGTCTATATTATTATTAAAGTATTGTTATGTGTATTTATTGGCGGATTTCAATACTACGTATTGTCTATATTATTAAAATTCAAGTAGTGTAATGTGTATTTATTGGCGGGACATTTCCATGCTATAAGACTTGTCTATATTATTATTAATGTAGCGTTATGTGTATTTATTGGCGGGAGATTTCCATACTATAAGTCTTGTCTCTGTTACTATTAAAGTAGTGTTATGTGTATTTATTGGCGGGACATTTCCATACTATAAGACGTGTCTCTGTTACTATTAAAGTAGTGTAATGTGTATTTATTGGCGGGACATTTCCATGCTATAAGACTTGTCTATATTATTATTAATGTAGCGTTATGTGTATTTATTGGCGGGAGATTTCCATACTATAAGTCTTGTCTCTGTTACTATTAAAGTAGTGTTATGTGTTTTTATTTGCGGAACATTTCCATAATATAAGACGTGTCTATATTATTATTAAAATATTGTTATGTGTATTTATTGGCGGGACATTTCCATACTATAAGACGTGTCTATATTATTATTAAAGTAGTGTTATGTGTATTTATTGGCCGGATATTTCCATACTATAAGTCGTGTCTATACTATTATTAAAGTAGTGTTATGTGTATTTGTTGGTGGGACATTTCCATGCTATAAAACGGGTATATATTATTATTAAAGTAGTGTTATGTGTATTTATTGGCGGGGTATTTCCATGCTATAAGCCGTGTCTATGTTATTATTATTAAAGTAGTGGTATGTGAATTTATTGGCGGGATATTTCCATACTATAAGACGTGTCTATATTATTACTAAAGTAGTGTTGTGTGTATTTATTGGCGGGAGATTTCCATACTATAAGTCTTGTCTCTATTACTATTAAAGTAGTGTTATGTGTATTTATTGGCGGGACATTTCCATACTATAAGACGTGTCCATATTATTATTTAAGTAGTGTTATGAGTATTTGTTGGTGGGACATTTCCATGCTATAAGACGTGTCTATATTATTATTTAAGTAGTGTTATGAGTATTTATTGGCGGGATATTTCCATACTATAAGTCGTGTCTATACTATTATTAAAGTAGTGTTACGTGTATTTATTGGCGGGACATTTCCATACTATAAGTCGTGTATATATTATTTTTAAAGTAGTGTTATGTGTATTTATTGGCGGGACATTTCCATACTACAAGACGCGACTATATTATTATTAAAGTAGTGTTATCTGTATTTATTGGTGGGACATTTCCATACTATGAGACGTGTCTATATTATTATTAAAAGTAGTGTAATGTGCATTTATTGGCCGGACATTTCCATACTATAAGACGAGTCTATATTATTATTAAAGTTGTGTTATGTGTATTTATTGGCGGGGTATTTCCATGCTATAAGACCTGTTTATGTTATTATTATTAAAGTAGTGTTATGTGTATTTATTGGCGGGACATTTCCATACTACAAGACGCGACTATATTATTATTAAAGTAGTGTTATGTGTATTTATTGGCGGGACATTTCCATACTACAAGACGTGTCTATATTATTATTAAAGTAGTGTTATCTGTATTTATTGGTGGGACATTTCCATACTATAAGACGTGTCTATATTATTATTAAAGTAGTGTAATGTGTATTTATTGGCCGGACATTTCCATACTATAAGACGTGTCTATATTATTATTAAAGTATTGTTATGTGTATTTATTGGCAAGATATTTCCATACTACAAGTCGTGTCTATACTCTTATTAAAGTAGTGTTATGTGTATTTGTTGGTGGGACATTTCCATGCTATAAGACGAGTAAATATTATTATTAAAGTAGTGTTATGTGTATTTATTGGCGGGATATTTCCATACTATAAGACGTGTCTATATTATTACTAAAGTAGTGTTGTGTGTATTTATTGGCGGGAGATTTCCATACTATAAGTCTTGTCTCTATTACTATTAAAGTAGTCTTATGTGTATTTATTGGCGGGATATTTCCATACTATAAGTCGTGTCTATACTATTATTAAAGTAGTGTTATGTGTATTTATTGGTGGGACATTTCCATGCTATAAGACGAGTATATATTATTATTAAAGTTGTGTTATGTGTATTTATTGGCGGGGTATTTCCATGCTATAAGTCGTGTCTATACTATTATTAAAGTTGTGTTATGTGTATTTATTGGCGGGATATTTCCATACTATTAGTCGTGTCTATACTATTATTAAAGTTGTGTTATGTGTATTTATTGGCGTGGTATTTCCATGCTATAAAACGTGTCTATACTATTATTAAAGTTGTGTTATGTGTATTTGTTAGTGAGACAATTCCATGCTATAAGACGAGTATATATTATTATTAAAGTTGGGTTATGTGTATTTATTGGCGGGGTATTTCCATGCTATAAGACGTGTTTATGTTATTATTATTAAAGTAGTGTTATGTGTATTTATTGGCGGGACATTTCCATACTACAAGACGCGACAATATTATTATTAAAGTAGTGTTATGTGTATTTATTGGCGGGGTATTTCCATGCTATAAGACGTGTCTATACTATTATTAAAGTAGTGATATGTGTATTTGTTGGTGGGATATTTACATGCTATAAGACGGGTATATATTATTATTAAAGTTGTGTTATGTGTATTTATTGGCCGGACATTTCCATGCTATAAGACGTGTCTATGTTATTATTATTAAAGTAGTGTTATGTGTATTTTTGGTGGGACATTTCCATGCTATAAGACGAGTATATATTATTATTAAAGTTGTGTTATGTGTATTTATTGGCGGGATATTTCCATACTATAAGACGTGTCTATATTATACTATATTGGCGGGATATTTCCATACTATAAGAAGAGTATATTTTATTATTAAAGTAGTGTTATGCGTATTTATTGGCGGGGTATTTCCATACTATAAGTCGTGTCTATACTATTATTAAAGTTGTGTTATGTGTATTTATTGGCGTGGTATTTCCATGCTATAAGACGTGTTTATGTTATTATTATTAAAGTTGTGTTATGTGTATTTATTGGCGGGGTATTTCCATGCTATAAGTCGTGTCTATACTATTATTAAAGCTGTGTTATGTGTATTTATTGGCGTGGTATTTCCATGCTATAAGACGTGTCTATACTATTATTAAAGTTGTGTTATGTGTATTTGTTGGTGGGACATTTCCATGCTATAAGACGAGTATATATTATTATTAAAGTAGTGTTATGTGTATTTGTTGATGGGGTATTTCCATGCTATAAGACGTGTTTATGTTATTATTATTAAAGAAGTGGTATGTGTATTTATTGGCGGAACATTTCCATACTACAAGACGCGACAATATAATTATTAAAGTAGTGTTATGTGTATTTATTGGCGGGGTATTTCCATGCTATAAGACGTGTCTATACTATTATTAAAGTAGTGTTATGTGTATTTGTTGGTGGGACATTTCCATGCTATAAGTCGGGTATATATTAATAATAAAGTTGTGTTATGTGTATTTATTGATGGGGTATTTCCATGCTATAAGACGTGTTTATGTTATTATTATTAAAGAAGTGTTATGTGTATTTATTGGCGGAACATTTCCATACTACAAGACGCGACAATATTATTATTAAAGTTGTGTTATGTGTATTTATTGGCGGGGTATTTCCATGCTATAAGACGTGTCTATACTATTATTAAAGTAGTGTTATGTGTATTTGTTGGTGGGACATTTCCATGCTATAAGTCGGGTATATATTAATAATAAAGTTGTGTTATGTGTATTTATTGGCCCGACATTTCCATGCTATAAGACGTGTCTATGTTATTATTATTAAAGTAGTGTTATGTGTATTTATTGGCGGGATATTTCCATACTATAAGACGAGTCTATATTATTACTAAAGTTGTGTTGTGTGTATTTATTGGCGGGAGATTTCCATACTATAAGTCTTGTCTATACTATTATTAAAGTAGTGTTATGTGTATTTATTGGTGGGACATTTCCATGCTATAAGACGAGTATATATTATTATTAAAGTTGTGTTATGTGTATTTATTGGCGGGGTATTTCCATGCTATAAGACGTGTCTATATTATTATTAAAGTAGTGTTATGTGTATTTATTGGAAGGACATTTTCATGCTATAAGACGCGACTATATTATTATTAAAGTAGTGTTATGTGTATTTATTGGCGGGACATTTCCATACTACAAGACACGACTATATAATTATTAAAGTAGTGTTATCTGTATTTATTGGTGGGACATTTCCATACTATAAGACGTGTCTATATTATTATTAAAGTAGTGTAATGTGCATTTATTGGCCGGACATTTCCATACTATAAGACGAGTCTATATTATTATTAAAGTTGTGTTATGTGTATTTATTGGCGGGCTATTTCCATGCTATAAGACCTGTTTATGTTATTATTATTAAAGTAGTGTTATGTGTATTTATTGGCGGGACATTTCCATACTACAAGACGTGTCTATATTATTATTAAAGTAGTGTTATCTGTATTTATTGGTGGGACATTTCCATACTATAAGACGTGTCTATATTATTATTAAAGTAGTGTTATGTGTATTTATTGGCGGGATATTTCCATACTATAAGACGAGTCTATATTATTACTAAAGTTGTGTTGTGTGTATTTATTGGCGGGAGATTTCCATACTATAAGTCTTGTCTATACTATTATTAAAGTAGTGTTATGTGTATTTATTGGTGGGACATTTCCATGCTATAAGACGAGTATATATTATTATTAAAGTTGTGTTATGTGTATTTATTGGCGGGGTATTTCCATGCTATAAGACGTGTCTATATTATTATTAAAGTAGTGTTATGTGTATTTATTGGAAGGACATTTTCATGCTATAAGACGCGACTATATTATTATTAAAGTAGTGTTATGTGTATTTATTGGCGGGACATTTCCATACTACAAGACGCGACTATATTATTATTAAAGTAGTGTTATCTGTATTTATTGGTGGGACATTTCCATACTATAAGACGTGTCTATATTATTATTAAAGTAGTGTAATGTGCATTTATTGGCCGGACATTTCCATACTATAAGACGAGTCTATATTATTATTATAGTTGTGTTATGTGTATTTATTGGCGGGCTATTTCCATGCTATAAGACCTGTTTATGTTATTATTATTAAAGTAGTGTTATGTGTATTTATTGGCGGGACATTTCCATACTACAAGACGTGTCTATATTATTATTAAAGTAGTGTTATCTGTATTTATTGGTGGGACATTTCCATACTATAAGACGTGTCTATATTATTATTAAAGTAGTGTAATGTGTATTTATTGGCCGGACATTTCCATACTATAAGACGTGTCTATATTATTATTAAAGTATTGTTATGTGTATTTATTGGCGGGATATTTCCATACTACAAGTCGTGTCTATACGCTTATTAAAGTAGTGTTATGTGTATTTGTTGGTGGGACATTTCCATGCTATAAGACGAGTAAATATTATTATTAAAGTAGTGTTATATGTATTTATTGGCGGGATATTTCCATACTATAAGACGTGTCTATATTATTACTAAAGTAGTGTTGTGTGTATTTATTGGCGGGAGATTTCCATACTATAAGTCTTGTCTCTATTACTATTAAAGTAGTCTTATGTGTATTTATTGGCGGGATATTTCCATACTATAAGTCGTGTCTATACTATTATTAAAATAGTATTATGTGTATTTATTGGTGGGACATTTCCATGCTATATGACGAGTATATATTATTATTAAAGTTGTGTTATGTGTATTTATTGGCGGGGTATTTCCATGCTATAAGTCGTGTCTATACTATTATTAAAGTTGTGTTATGTGTATTTATTGGCGGGATATTTCCATACTATTAGTCGTGTCTATACTATTATTAAAGTTGTGTTATGTGTATTTATTGGCGTGGTATTTCCATGCTATAAGACGTGTCTATACTATTATTAAAGTTGTGTTATGTGTATTTGTTGGTGGGACAATTCCATGCTATAAGACGAGTATATATTATTATTAAAGTTGTGTTATGTGTATTTATTGGCGGGGTATTTCCATGCTATAAGACGTGTTTATGTTATTATTATTAAAGTAGTGTTATGTGTATTTATTGGCGGGACATTTCCATACTACAAGACGCGACAATATTATTATTAAAGTAGTGTTATGTGTATTTATTGGCGGGGTATTTCCATGCTATAAGACGTGTCTATACTATTATTAAAGTAGTGTTATGTGTATTTGTTGGTGGGATATTTCCATGCTATAAGACGGGTATATATTATTATTAAAGTTGTGTTATGTGTATTTATTGGCGGGGTATTTCCATGCTATAAGACGTGTTTATGTTATTATTATTAAAGTAGTGTTATGTGTATTTATTGGCGGGACATTTCCATACTACAAGACGCGACAATATTATTATTAAAGTAGTGTTATGTGTATTTATTGGCGGGGTATTTCCATGCTATAAGACGTGTATATATTATTATTAAAGTTGTGTTATGTGTATTTATTGGCGGGGTATTTCCATGCTATAAGACGTGTCTATACTATTATTAAAGTAGTGTTATGTGTATTTGTTGGTGGGACATTTCCATGCTATAAGTCGGGTATATATTAATAATAAAGTTGTGTTATGTGTATTTATTGGCGGGGTATTTCCATGCTATAAGACGAGTATATATTATTATTAAAGTTGTGTTATGTGTATTTATTGGCGGGGTATTTCCATGCTATAAGTCGTGTCTATACTATTATTAAAGTTGTGTTATGTGTATTTATTGGCGGGATATTTCCATACTATTAGTCGTGTCTATACTATTATTAAAGTTGTGTTATGTGTATTTATTGGCGTGGTATTTCCATGCTATAAGACGTGTCTATACTATTATTAAAGTTGTGTTATGTGTATTTGTTGGTGGGACAATTCCATGCTATAAGACGAGTATATATTATTATTAAAGTTGTGTTATGTGTATTTATTGGCGGGGTATTTCCATGCTATAAGACGTGTTTATGTTATTATTATTAAAGTTGTGTTATGTGTATTTATTGGCGGGGTATTTCCATGCTATAAGTCGTGTCTATACTATTATTAAAGCTGTGTTATGTGTATTTATTGGCGTGGTATTTCCATGCTATAAGACGTGTCTATACTATTATTAAAGTTGTGTTATGTGTATTTGTTGGTGGGACATTTCCATGCTATAAGACGAGTATATATTATTATTAAAGTAGTGTTATGTGTATTTGTTGATGGGGTATTTCCATGCTATAAGACGTGTTTATGTTATTATTATTAAAGAAGTGTTATGTGTATTTATTGGCGGAACATTTCCATACTACAAGACGCGACAATATTATTATTAAAGTAGTGTTATGTGTATTTATTGGCGGGGTATTTCCATGCTATAAGACGAGTATATATTATTATTAAAGTTGTGTTATGTGTATTTATTGGCGGGGTATTTCCATGCTATAAGACGTGTCTATACTATTATTAAAGTAGTGTTATGTGTATTTGTTGGTGGGACATTTCCATGCTATAAGTCGGGTATATATTAATAATAAAGTTGTGTTATGTGTATTTATTGGCCCGACATTTCCATGCTATAAGACGTGTCTATGTTATTATTATTAAAGTAGTGTTATGTGTATTTATTGGCGGGGTATTTCCATGCTATAAGACGTGTTTATGTTATTATTATTAAAGTTGTGTTATGTGTATTTATTGGCGGGATATTTCCATACTATTAGTCGTGTCTATACTATTATTAAAGTTGTGTTATGTGTATTTATTGGCGTGGTATTTCCATGCTATAAGACGTGTCTATACTATTATTAAAGTTGTGTTATGTGTATTTGTTGGTGGGACAATTCCATGCTATAAGACGAGTATATATTATTATTAAAGTTGCGTTATGTGTATTTATTGGCGGGGTATTTCCATGCTATAAGACGTGTTTATGTTATTATTATTAAAGTAGTGTTATGTGTATTTATTGGCGGGACATTTCCATACTACAAGACGCGACAATATTATTATTAAAGTAGTGTTATGTGTATTTATTGGCGGGGTATTTCCATGCTATAAGACGTGTCTATACTATTATTAAAGTAGTGTTATGTGTATTTGTTGGTGGGATATTTCCATGCTATAAGACGGGTATATATTATTATTAAAGTTGTGTTATGTGTATTTATTGGCGGGGTATTTCCATGCTATAAGACGTGTTTATGTTATTATTATTAAAGTAGTGTTATGTGTATTTATTGGCGGTACATTTCCATACTACAAGACGCGACAATATTATTATTAAAGTAGTGTTATGTGTATTTATTGGCGGGGTATTTCCATGCTATAAGACGTGTCTATGCTATTATTAAAGTAGTGTTATGTGTATTTGTTGGTGGGACATTTCCATGCTATAAGGCGGGTATATATTAATAATAAAGTTGTGTTATGTGTATTTATTGGCCCGACATTTCCATGCTATAAGACGTGTCTATGTTATTATTATTAAAGTAGTGTTATGTGTATTTATTGGCGGGATATTTCCATACTATAAGACGAGTCTATATTATTACTAAAGTTGTGTTGTGTGTATTTATTGGCGGGAGATTTCCATACTATAAGTCTTGTCTATACTATTATTAAAGTAGTGTTATGTGTATTTATTGGTGGGACATTTCCATGCTATAAGACGAGTATATATTATTATTAAAGTTGTGTTATGTGTATTTATTGGCGGGGTATTTCCATGCTATAAGACGTGTCTATATTATTATTAAAGTAATGTTATGTGTATTTATTGGAAGGACATTTTCATGCTATAAGACGCGACTATATTATTATTAAAGTAGTATTATGTGTATTTATTGGCGTGACATTTCCATACTACAAGACGCGACTATATTATTATTAAAGTAGTGTTATCTGTATTTATTGGTGGGACATTTCCATACTATAAGACGTGTCTATATTATTATTAAAGTAGTGTAATGTGCATTTATTGGCCGGACATTTCCATACTATAAGACGAGTCTATATTATTATTAAAGTTGTGTTATGTGTATTTATTGGCGGGGTATTTCCATGCTATAAGACCTGTTTATGTTATTATTATTAAAGTAGTGTTATGTGTATTTATTGGCGGGACATTTCCATACTACAAGACGTGTCTATATTATTATTAAAGTAGTGTTATCTGTATTTATTGGTGGGACATTTCCATACTATAAGACGTGTCTATATTATTATTAAAGTAGTGTAATGTGTATTTATTGGCCGGACATTTCCATACTATAAGACGTGTCTATATTATTATTAAAGTATTGTTATGTGTATTTATTGGCGGGATATTTCCATACTACAAGTCGTGTCTATACTCTTATTAAAGTAGTGTTATGTGTATTTGTTGGTGGGACATTTCCATGCTACAAGACGAGTAAATATTATTATTAAAGTAGTGTTATGTGTATTTATTGGCGGGATATTTCCATACTATAAGACGTGTCTATATTATTACTAAAGTAGTGTTGTGTGTATTTATTGGCGGGAGATTTCCATACTATAAGTCTTGTCTCTATTACTATTAAAGTAGTCTTATGTGTATTTATTGGCGGGATATTTCCATACTATAATTCGTGTCTATACTATTATTAAAATAGTGTTATGTGTATTTATTGGTGGGACATTTCCATGCTATAAGACGAGTAAATATTATTATTAAAGTTGTGTTATGTGTATTTATTGGCGGGGTATTTCATTGCTATAAGTCGTGTCTATACTATTATTAAAGTTGTGTTATGTGTATTTATTGGCGGGATATTTCCATACTATTAGTCGTGTCTATACTATTATTAAAGTTGTGTTATGTGTATTTATTGGCGTGGTATTTCCATGCTATAAGACGTGTCTATACTATTATTAAAGTTGTGTTATGTGTATTTGTTGGTGGGACAATTCCATGCTATAAGACGAGTATATATTATTATTAAAGTTGTGTTATGTGTATTTATTGGCGGGGTATTTCCATGCTATAAGACGTGTTTATGTTATTATTATTAAAGTAGTGTTATGTGTATTTATTGGCGGGACATTTCCATACTACAAGACGCGACAATATTATTATTAAAGTAGAGTTATGTGTAATTATTGGCGGGGTATTTCCATGCTATAAGACGTGTCTATACTATTATTAAAGTAGTGTTATGTGTATTTGTTGGTGGGATATTTCCATGCTATAAGACGGGTATATATTATTATTAAAGTTGTGTTATGTGTATTTATTGGCCGGACATTTCCATGCTATAAGACGTGTCTATGTTATTATTATTAAAGTAGTGTTATGTGCATTTTTGGTGGGACATTTCCATGCTATAAGACGAGTATATATTATTATTAAAGTAGTGTTATGTGTATTTATTGGCGGGATATTTCCATACTATAAGACGTGTCTATATTATACTATATTGGCGGGATATTTCCATACTATAAGAAGAGTATATTTTATTATTAAAGTAGTGTTATGCGTATTTATTGGCGTGGTATTTCCATACTATAAGTCGTGTCTATACTATTATTAAAGTTGTGTTATGTGTATTTATTGGCGTGGTATTTCCATGCTATAAGACGTGTTTATGTTATTATTATTAAAGTTGTGTTATGTGTATTTATTGGCGGGGTATTTCCATGCTATAAGTCGTGTCTATACTATTATTAAAGCTGTGTTATGTGTATTTATTGGCGTGGTATTTCCATGCTATAAGACGTGTCTATACTATTATTAAAGTTGTGTTATGTGTATTTGTTGGTGGGACATTTCCATGCTATAAGACGAGTATATATTATTATTAAAGTAGTGTTATGTGTATTTGTTGATGGGGTATTTCCATGCTATAAGACGTGTTTATGTTATTATTATTAAAGAAGTGTTATGTGTATTTATTGGCGGAACATTTCCATACTACAAGACGCGACAATATTATTATTAAAGTAGTGTTATGTGTATTTATTGGCGGGGTATTTCCATGCTATAAGACGAGTATGTATTATCATTAAAGTTGTGTTATGTGTATTTATTGGCGGGGTATTTCCATGCTATAAGACGTGTCTATACTATTATTAAAGTAGTGTTATGTGTATATGTTGGTGGGACATTTCCATGCTATAAGGCGGGTATATATTATTAATAAAGTTGTGTTATGTGTATTTATTGGCCCGACATTTCCATGCCATAAGACGTGTCTATGTTATTATTATTAAAGTAGTGTTATGTGTATTTATTGGCGGGATATTTCCATACTATAAGACGAGTCTATATTATTACTAAAGTTGTGTTGTGTGTATTTATTGGCGGGAGATTTCCATACTATAAGTCTTGTCTATACTATTATTAAAGTTGTGTTATGTGTATTTATTGGCGGGGTATTTCCATGCTATAAGACGTGTCTATATTATTATTAAAGTAGTGTTATGTGTATTTATTGGAAGGACATTTCCATGCTATAAGACGAGTATATATTATTATTAAAGTAGTGTTATGTGTATTTATTGGCGGGACATTTCCATACTTCAAGACGCTACTATATTATTATAAATTTGTGTTATGTGTATTTATTGGCCGGACATTTCCATGCTATAAGACGAGTATATAGTATTATAAAAGTAGTGTTATGTGTATTTATTGGCGGGACATTTCCATACGACAAGACGCGACTATATTATTATTAAAGTAGTGTTATGTGTATTTATTGGCGGGAAATTTCCATACTACAAGACGCGACGATATTATTATTAAAGTTGTGTTATGTGTATTTATTGGCGGGGTATTTCCATGCTATAAGACGTGTTTATGTTATTATTATTAAAGTAGTGTTTTGTGTATTTATTGGCGGGACATTTCCATACTACAAGACGTGTCTCTATTATTATTAAAGTAGTGTTATCTGTATTTATTGGTGGGACGTTTTCCATACTATAAGACGTGTCTATATTATTATTAAAGTAGAGTAATGTGTATTTATTGGCCGGACATTTCCATACTATAAGACGTGTCTATATTATTGTTAAAGTAGTGTTATGTGTATTTATTGGCGGGATATTTCCATACTACAAGTCGTGTCTATACTCTTATTAAAGTAGTATTATGTGTATTTGTTGGTGGGACATTTCCATGCTATAAGACGAGTATATATTATTATTAAAGTAGTGTTATGTGTATTTATTGGCGGGGTATTTCCACGCTATAAGACGTGTCTATGTTATTATTATTAAAGTAGTGTTATGTGTATCTATTGGCGGGATATTTCCATACTATAAGACGTGTCTATATTATTACTAAAGTAGTGTTGTGTGTATTTATTGGCGGGAGATTTCCATACTATAAGTCTTGTCTCTATTACTATTAAAGTAGTGTTATGTGTATTTATTGGCGGGACATTTCCATACTATAAGACGTGTCTCTATTAATATTAAAGTAATGTTATGTGTATTTATTGGCGGGAAATTTCCATACTATAAGACGTGTCTATATTATTATTATTAAAGTAGTGTTCTGTGTATTTATTTGTGGGACATTTCCATACTATAAGACGTGTCTATATTATTATTAAAGTAGTATTTTGTGTGTTTATTGGTGGGAAATTTCCATACTGTAAGACGTGTCTATATTATTATTAAAGTAGTGATATGTGTGTTTATTGGTGGGACATATCCATACTATAAGACGTGTCTATATTATTATTGAAGTAGTGTTATGTGTATTTATTGGCGGATTTCCATACTACGTATTGTCTATATTATTATTATTATAGTAGTGTAATGTGTGTTTATTGGTGGGACATTTCCATACTATAAGACGTGTCTATATTATTAACAAAGTAGTGTAATGTGTATTTATTGTTAGGACATTTCAATACTATAAGAAGTGTCTATATTATAATTAAAGTAGTGTTATGTGTATTTATTGGCGGATTTCAATACTACGTATTGTCTATATTATTATAATTAAAGTAGTGTAATGTGTATTTATTGTCGGGACATTTCCATACTATAAGACGTGTCTATATTATGATTAAAGTAGTGTTATGTGTATTTATTGGCGGGAGATTTCCATACTATGAGTCTTGTCTCTATTACTATTAAAGTAGTGTTATGTGTATTTATTGGCGGGACATTTCCATACTTTAAGAAGTGTCTCTATTAATATTAAAGTAATGTCATGTGTATTTATTTGCGGGACATTTCCATACTATAAGACGTGTCTATATTATTATTATTAAAGTAGTGTTCTGTGTATTTATTGGCGGGACATTTCCATGCTATAAGACGTGTCTATATTATTACTAAAGTGGTGTTATGTGTGTTTATTGGCGGGACATTTCCATACTATAAGACGTGTCTATATTATTATTAAAGTAGTGTTATGTGTATTTATTGGAGGGACATTTCCATACTACACGACGTGTCAATATTATTATTAAAGAAGTGTTATGTGTCTTTATTGGCGGGACATTTCCATACTATAATACGTGTCTATATTATTATTAAAATAGTGTTATGTGTATTTATTGGCGGGACATTTCCGTACTATAAGTCCCTGTATATATTATTAATAAAGTAGTGTTATGTGTATTTATTCGCGGGACATTTCCATAATGTAAGACGTGTATTTATTATTATTAAAGTAGTGTTATGTGTATTTATTGGCGGGACATTTCCATACTATAAGTCTTGTCTCTATTACTATTAAAGTAGTGTTATGTGTGTTTAGTGGTGGGATATTACCATACTATAAGACGTGTCTCTATTATTGTTAAAGTAATGTTATGTGTATTTATTGGCGGGACATTTTCATACTATAAGACGTGTCTATATTATTAATAAGTAATGTTATGTGTATTTATTGGCGAGACATTTCCATACTATACGACGTGTCTCTATTATTATTAATGTAATGTTATGTGTATTTATTGGCGGGACATTTCCATACTATAAGTGGTGTCTCTATTATTATTAAAGTAATGCTATGTGTATTTATTGGTGGGACATTTCCATACTATAAGACGTGTCTATATTATTATTAAAGTAGTGTATTTATTGGCGGATTTCCATACTACGTCTTGTCTATATTATTATTAAAGTTGTGTTATGTGTATTTATTGGCGGGGTATTTCCATGCTATAAGACCTGTTTATGTTATTATTATTAAAGTAGTGTTATGTGTATTTATTGGCGGGACATTTCCATACTACAAGACGCGACTATATT
Source organism: Siphonodentalium dalli (assembly GCA_032622095.1). NCBI lineage: Eukaryota > Metazoa > Mollusca > Scaphopoda > Gadilida > Siphonodentaliidae > Siphonodentalium > Siphonodentalium dalli. Next base: position 24,456,798 of record CP136062.1, on the reverse strand, counting down.
ATTATTAAAGTAGTGTTATGTGTATTTATTGGCGGGACATTTCAATACTATAAGACGTGTTTATATTATCATTAAAGTAGTGTTATCTGTATTTATTGGTGGGACATTTCCATACTATAAGACGTGTCTATATTATTATTAAAGTAGTGTAATGTGTATTTATTGGCCGGACATTTCCATACTATAAGACGTGTCTATATTATTATTAAAGTATTGTTATGTGTATTTATTGGCGGGATATTTCCATACTACAAGTCGTGTCTATACTCTTATTAAAGTAGTGTTATGTGTATTTGTTGGTGGGACATTTCCATGCTATAAGACGAGTAAATATTATTATTAAAGTAGTGTTATGTGTATTTATTGGCGGGGTATTTCCATACTATAAGACGTGTCTATATTATTACTAAAGTAGTGTTGTGTGTATTTATTGGCGGGAGATTTCCATACTATAAGTCTTGTCTCTATTACTATTAAAGTAGTGTTATGTGTATTTATTGGCGGGATATTTCCATACTATAAGTCGTGTCTATACTATTATTAAAGTAGTGTTATGTGTATTTATTGGTGGGACATTTCCATGCTATAAGACGAGTTTATATTATTATTAAAGTTGTGTTATGTGTATTTATTGGCGGGGTATTTCCATGCTATAAGTCGTGTCTATACTATTATTAAAGTTGTGTTATGTGTATTTATTGGCGTGGTATTTCCATGCTATAAGACGTGTCTATACTATTATTAAAGTTGTGTTATGTGTATTTGTTGGTGGGACAATTCCATGCTATAAGACGAGTATATATTATTATTAAAGTTGTGTTATGTGTATTTATTGGCGGGGTATTTCTATGCTATAAGACGAGTTTATGTTATTATTATTAAAGTAGTGTTATGTGTATTTATTGGCGGGACATTTCCATACTACAAGACGCGACAATATTATTATTAAAGTAGTGTTATGTGTATTTATTGGCGGGGTATTTCCATGCTATAAGACGGGTATATATTATTATTAATGTAATGTTATGTGTATTTATTGGCGGGACATTTCCATACTATAAGTGGTGTCACTATTATTATTAAAGTAATGCTATGTGTATTTATTGGTGGGACATTTCCATACTATAAGACGTGTCTATATTATTATTAAAGTAGTGTATTTATTGGCGGATTTCCATACTACGTCTTGTCTATATTATTATTAAAGTAGTGTAATGTGTATTTATTGTTAGGACATTTCAATACTATAAGTCGTGTGTGTCTATATTATTACTAAAGTGGTGTTATGAGTGTTTATTGGCGGGACATTTCCATACTATAAGACGTGTCTATATTATTATTTAAGTAGTATTATGTGTATTTATTGGCGGGACATTTCCATACTACAAGACGTGTCTATATTATTATTAAAGAAGTGTTATGTGTATTTATTGGCGGGACATTTCCATACTATAAGACGTGTCTATATTATTATTAAAGTAATGTTATGTGTATTTATTGGCGGGACATTTCCATACTATAAGACCCTGTATATATTATTATTAAAGTAGTGTTATGTGTATTTATTCGACGGACATTTCCATACTATAAGACGTGTATTCATTATTATTAAAGTAGTGTTATGTGTATTTATTGTTAGGACATTTCCATACTATAAGACGTGTCTATATTATTATTAAAGTATTGTTATGTGTATTTATTGGCGGGACATTTCCATAATATAAGTCTTGTCTCTATTACTATTAAAGTAGTGTTATGTGTGTTTATTGGTGGGACATTTCCATACTATAAGACGTGTCTCTATTATTATTAAAGTAATGTTATCTGTATTTATTGGCGGGACATTTCCATACTATAAGACGTGTCTATATTAATACTAAAGTAATGTTATGTGTATTTATTGGCGGGATATTTCCATAATATAAGTCTTGTCTCTATTACTATTAAAGTAGTGTTATGTGTATTTATTGGTGGGACATTTCCGTACTATAAGACGTGTCTATATTATTATTAAAGTAGTGTTATGTGTATTTATTGGCGGATTTCCATACTACGTCTTGTCTATATTATTATTAAAGTTGTGTTATGTGTATTTATTGGCGGGACATTTCCATACTATAAGACCTGTCTATATTATTATTAAAGTAATGTTATGTGTATTTATTGGTGGGACATTTCCAAACTATAAGACGTGTCTAGGATTACTAAAGTAGTGTTATGTGTATTGATTGGTGGGACATTTCGATACTATAAGACGTGTCTACATTATTATTAAAGTAGTGTTATGTGTATTTATTGGCGGATTTGGATACTATAAGACGTGTATATATTACTATTAAAGTAGTGTTATGTGTATTTATTGGTGGGACATTTCCATACTATACGACGTGTCTATATTATTATTAAAGTAGTGTTATGTGTATTTATTGGCGGGATATTTCCATACTTTAAGACGTTTCTATATTATTATTAAAGTAGTGTTATGTGTATTTACTGGTGGGACATTTCCATACTATAAGACGTGTCTATATTATTAATAAGTAATGTTATGTGTATTTATTGGCAGGACATTTATATACTATAAGACGCGTCTATAATATTAATATTAAAGTATTGTTATGTGTATTTATTGGTGGGACATTTTCATACTATAAGACGTGTCTATATTATTATTAAAGTATTGTTATGTGTATTTATTGGTGGGACATTTCCATACTATAAGACGTGTCTATATTATTATTAAAGTAGTGTTATGTGTATTTATTGGTGGGACATTTCCATACTATAAGACGTGTCTATATTATTATTAAAGTAGTGTTATGTGTATTTATTGGCGGGACATTTCCGTACTATAAGACGTGTCTATATTATTATTAAAGTAGTGTTATGTGTATTTATTGGTGGGATATTTCCATACTATAAGACGTGACTATATTATTATTAAAGTAGTGTTATGTGTATTTATTGGCGGGACATTTCCATACTATAAGGCGTGACTATATTATTATTAAAGTAGTGTTATGTGTATGTATTGGCGGGACATTTCCGTACTATAAGACGTGTCTATATTATTATTAAAGTAGTGTTATGTGTATTTATTGGTGGATTTCAATACTACGTCTTGTCTATATTATTATTAAAGTAGTGTTATGTGTATTTATTGGCGGGACATTTTCATACTATAAGACGTGTCTATATTATTATTAAAGTAGTGTTATGTGTATTTATTGGTGGATTTCCATACTACGTCTTGTCTATATTATTATTAAAGTAGTGTTATGTGTATTTATTGGCGGGACATTTCCATACTATAAGACGTGTCTATATTATTATTAAAGTAGTGTTATTGTTGGATTTCCATACTACGTCTTGCCTATATTATTACTAAAGTAGTGTTATGTGTATTTATTGGTGGGACATTTCCATACTATAAGACGTGTCTCAATTATTATTAAAGTAGTGTTATGTGTATTTATTGGTGGATTTCCATACTACGTCTTGTCTATATTATTATTAAAGTAGTGTTATGTGTATTTATTGGCGGATTTCCATACTATGTTTTGTCTATATTATTATTAAAGTAATGTTATGTGTATTTATTGGCGGATTTCTATACTACGTCTTGTCTATATTATTATTAAAGTTGTGTTATGTGTATTTATTGGCGGATTTCTATACTACGTCTTGTCTATATTATTATTAAAGTAGTGTTATGTGTATTTATTGACGGGACATTTCCATACTATAAGACGTGTCTATATTATTATTAAAGTAGTGTTATGTGTATTTATTGGTGGATTTCCATACTACGTCTTGTCTATATTATTATTAAAGTAGTGTTATGTGTATTTATTGGCGGGACATTTCCATACTATAAGACGTGTCTATATTATTATTAAAGTAGTGTTATGTGTATTTATTGGTGGGACATTTCCATAATATAAGACGTGTCTATATTATTATTAAAGTAATGTTATGTGTATTTATTGGTGGATTTCCATACTACGTCTTGTCTATATTATTATTAAAGTAGTGTTAAGTGTATTTATTGGTGGATTTCCATACTACATCTTGTCTATATTATTTTTAAAGTAGTGTTATGTGTATTTATTGTCGGATTTTTATAAGAATTTCAAACAATTTGTAATTTTAACCGAATGAAAACGTGTATTTTCTTTGGCCTAATAGATAATAAACAAAAGATAACTCACTGAACTCAGAAATAGCGCTGAACTGTATGCATCTAGTATCTGGCTCACATTGACGGTAAGTTTTGGGGTTCAGTGACACATCTAGCGTTATGTGTATTTATTGGCGGATTTCCATAATATAAGACGTGTCTATATTATTATTAAAGTAGTGTTATGTGTATTTATTGGCGGATTTCAATACTAGGTATTGTCGGATTGATAAGAATGTCCAACAACTGTGGTTTTAACCCAACAAAGACGTGTATTTTCTTTGGCATAATAGATAATTGAAAATGAAACAAAAGATAACTCACTGAACTCAGATATTGCGCTGAACTGTATGCATTCAGTATCTGGTATGCAGTAAGTTTTGAGGTTCAGTGACACATCCAACTGGCCGTTCTCTTGGTGGCACCGGCTCCAGGCGGTCGTAAAGGTTGCAGGCTCCGCCATTACTTTATAGCAGACGTCATGTTGTTGGTTGTCGTAGTAGGGGTACTCCCCGTCGATGGTGTATACCCCGCGTACCCATCCCTCTCGACAGTTGAATGCTAGTAAAATAAAGTGATATTAAGCATGCGTTAACCATATTAGTACAGCGGCCAAAAGCCGAAAGTGGTCGGGTACCCATACCCACGGTAGAACAAGTTAAAACCAACTTTTTTAGAAGGAGAAATATATACTGTTGACGAAAATGTTAGTGAAAAATAACGGAATTGGTGGTGGCTATTCTCAAATCGACGATGAACGATACCCACCAGTGACTTTTCCCAGAAATTAACGATTTTGGTAAAGTGAGCCCTGCGGTTATGTCCTAAGTTATTTGCCCACATAGTTGTTGTTAAAATGACTACAAAATACCATATCTGTACCTGATATGCAAGAAGTGTTGGTTAATTTGGATTTTCGTGCCATTTGGAGCCGAAACATTTATTTTTTGTTGAAAAATCACTCTTTTTCAAAAATATTATATTTTTCGAACATTATCATTCAAACGGATATTACAATAATATTGAAATATTAAGTCCATATGGTGTAGTAGTTATCTGGCAAGCATATGAAGAAAGAAGTTAACAGAAATTTTGAACGGTTTGCGAGATATTGGATTTTAGCTACCCCTCCCCAAACACGTTTTTGGTCGAAAAAAATACATATTTTTGATAATGACAGTACAAACATTTTCGAATTGATCTGAATGGGACCCAATATGAATCTTGTACCGAAAGCGTTGTCCAGAGATGCCGTTTAATCGATTTCAGATGTGTTCAGGCTTTCAGACCCCAAGTTACAACAACAACAATTATTTTAATGATAACAGTTAATTTTGCATGCATTAACATCGATGTTAAGTACTAAAACCTTTGTTATAAACAACACGTGACCAACTATATAATTCATATGGCTCAGTAGTTATCTGAGCATCACCAGTAGAAAGAATTTGACAGAAATTGTCAACGGTTTTCAAGATATTGGAATTATGTACCGCTCCCCCGGACGCGATTTGGTAGAAAAACCTGGAAAAACTACATATTTCTAAATTATTCTAATGGGCATCTAATCATTATTCGTGTGATGGAAACCTGATCGGTAGACACCGCGAGCGTGATTTTAGATGACCTCAGGTTTCCAATTAAACCCCAGTTACAACAACAACAACAACAACAAAACATTTGATTTATGACATGTAATTTTATATTAACACATATTGACTTTGAGGAACTAAAGTATTTGTTCTAAACAACACATAATATAGACTAACATACTCATACAGAACAAAATCATTGTTGCTCCCCGCCCTGTTTGATGTCCTGAACACACCACGAACTGAAAAAATATGATCTCAATATTAAGAATCATGTAACTATAAAGGACAGTTACATAAGGAAATATACAATGTTTATGGATGGGTTTGTTCCAGAAACAGTGTGGCACTTGGCTTGGCAAATATGAAGGGCGAATTTGCTATATTTTTCGAGAACACTCTACCCAATTTAAAGACTTCAACGCAATACGAAATTAAGCTATATGATCTCTAATTCTCTATATTAACTGAGTGTGACGGGAATGGAGTACTATCAGAGAATACATAATTTGTATGGATGGGTTGTGCATGTGTCGATTTACACAAAGTGGCTGATAAATAAAAAAGACGAATTTGCTGTTTTAGGATCCCCCTACACAATTGTAGTGTTAAAGTTGAACAACTCACGAACTGAAATGATTGCTGTAAATGTTAACTGAGGATGTGGGCAAAAATAGTAATATCGGGGCGCATACATGATGTTGATGGATGGGTTGGTTGGATCCCGAAAGCCTTTAGCACTTTACGAAAATCGGATGACAAACGCCAAAGGTGAATATTTTTTGTTTTGTTGGACCCCTTTATATGCCCATTTAAACTCTTGAACACACCATGCGCCGAATATTCATGCTTTTATTATTAAATCACAGTGTGAACGAAAGGTAGTGCTATCAGGGAATATACATGTTATATGGGTAGTTTGGTTCCCAAAATCCTAGGGTACTTTACAAAAGGCGGCTGGCAAAAACCAAAGCTGAATATTTTCTTTGAGCACCCTACCCCATTTAAAGTCATAAATACACTAATGGATGGATATGTTCTCAATATTAACTGGGGTGTGGTCAAATGGTATGTAATTCAGTAAATATACCTCTTCAGTGCATGATGGGTGGGTTGGCTTTCCAATGTCTGGGACACTTTACACAAAGTGGCTAGCAAAGAGAAGGCGAAATTTCACTGTTTTGGGTACCCATAACCCTTCTAAACTATTTAGCACACTGAACCGAATCTGTATGCTCTCATGTATTATTTACAATTTGTATGGGTGTTTGGTTCTCGAAATCCTGGAACACTTTACAAAAGGCGGCTGGCAAATACGAAATGTGATTTGTTAGGCCACACTACCCCATTTGCAGTCTTTGAATACACGATGAACCGAAAGGATGTGCTCCCATTATTAACTGCGTGTGTAGAGAAATGGACGATATATATTAAAAGAGTATAGTATACCAGGGTTGAATGCCTCGGTCACTTTACAAAAAGTTGGTGAAAGAGAAAGGCGAATACTCACTGTTTGGGGTGGGGGACCCCATTAACCCATTTAATATCTTGACCAGAACTGATGTTATATTCTCTCATACTTAGCTGAGTGTGTGATCGAAAGGTATTGCTATTATGGAATTATTAATTGATATATGGGTGATCTGGTTCCCCCGAAATCCTGGAACACTTTGCAAAAAGCGGCGGGCAAACAAGAAAGACGAATTTTCTATGTCTTGAGGACCCCACTATCCAACTTGAAGTCTTACAAAAATTATATGCTCTCAATTTTAACTGAAGTTTTGGATAAATGGGATTATTATCTGGATATACGAATCTGTTATGGATGAGATGGTTCCCGAAAGCCTATGGCACTTTACAACAAGTGGTCGGCAAACGAAAGGGCTAAATTTCACTCTCAGGGGACTACATCCCTATTTGAAGTATTGAACACACCACTAGCTCAAGGCATAAGCTATCCATATTACCCGAGATTGTGACCGAATGGCTGTTCTGTCAGAAAAGATGCAATGGTCTCGTGAGCCCACCGTTCGCGAAAACACTGTGGCACCTTGCACAAAGCAGATGGCAAACGATGAAGGCGAATTGTAAGGGACCCCTACCCCATGTAAACCATTGAACCTACCACGAACTGAATGAATGTGCCCTCAGGGTCAAACGACGATCTGGACAAATGACTATTCTATTAAGAAATACACAATTGTTATAGGTGGGTTAATACCCGACAGTCAGGGACACTTTACAAAAAGCGACTGAAACATAAATAATGCGATTTTTCAATGTTTGTATTACCCCCTTCCCAATTTGAAGACTAGAACACACCACGGACTGGAACGATATATCACCATTGACTGCGTGTATGGACAATGGCGAGTTAGTTGTACAAGGACGTACACAATGTAAATAGATGGATTTGGGTACTGAAAGAATGAGCACATAACGAAAAGTGGCTGGAAAATAAGAAAGGCAAAATTTTGAGGACCCCTACTTTATTTGAAGTCTTGGATGACACCACATGGTGAAATGATATGACCTCAATATTAACTGAGGGCTTGACCAAAGGTTATTTTTTATCAGGATATACATATGTGTTGATTCCCGAAAGTCTGCATCATGTGGCACTCCACAACAAACGGCTGGCAAATTTTCACTGTTTTATGTACCCCTACCCTATTTGAAGTCTTGAACACATCATGTACTGGAGGGATTATGAATTCAATATCAACATATATTGTGGCCGAAACTATGCGATATATAAGGCTGTATTGGTTCCGACCGCATGTGGCACTTTACAAAAAGCGGCTGGCAAATAACAAAAATTCAATTGTAACTGTTTATGTGACAATTACGCTATTTTAAATCACGAAAACACCATGAACTTGATGAACATGCTCCGAGTTTTAACTCAGTCTGTGGAGATATGGTAGTTCTATCTGGAGGTGAACAATTTATCTGGGAGAGAGATTGTATGGGGAAAATTAGGATGTAATCCAGTTGGAACTGATTGGATACAATGATATACACATAGTTTCGTTGGAGCTGATTGGACGCAATGATACACAGCTAATGTTGTTTTCGTCATTGATACGTCCGTTGCCGTGAGATTGCAGACGATCTGGTGGTGGTAAATTTCGCGCTCAGCAGGGTTTCAATGCTTTTCACGAAGTTTTAACAAATGGCAGCGTTATGAAAATCGCTTTGTTTTCGAGATAAATGTCTGAACCCCATCAACTATTTTAATATTTTCGCGATGACTGAGTTGCTGTACATACAAAAGCGTAGTTTCGATAAAATTAAATTCAGTATGGTGCATAGAAGTTCAGACTTAGGACCACTGATTCCAATAAGTAATGATATGCTTTTTCTATTTGCCACTTACTGTATGTAATAGCAATTAAATGCGTTGTTGTTGTAATTTGGGGTATGGAAGCCCGAGCACATCTTTAATCACTTACGCAATCTCCCCGGGCTCCATTTTCAGCAAAATAATTATGTTGGGTGCCAGTATGATCAATTGGGAAATTTGGTAAAGTTCTGAACAAAAATATGTAATTTCTTTTACCAAAAACGTGTTTGGGGAGGGGTAGCTAAAATCCATTATTTCGCAAATTGTTCTAAATTTCTGTTAACTTCTTTCTTCATATGCTTGGCAGATAACTGCTTCATCATAAGAATTAAATATTTCGGCATTGTAACAATATCCATTTGAATAAGAATGTTCGAAAAATAATATTTTTTTGAAAAAGTGCGATTTTTCAGCAAAAAATAAAAGTTTTGGCTCCAAATGGCAGGAAAATCTAAATTAACCAACACTTTTTTTCATATCAGGTAGAGGTATGGTATGGTGTATTAATTTTAACCCCAACAATATGGGCAAATAGGCTAGGACATAGCCACAGGGCTCGCTTTACCAAAATCATTTATTTCTGGAAAAAGTCACTGGAGGTTATCCTCATCGTCGATTTGTCAATAGCCACCACCAATTCCGTTATTTTTCCATTTCTGTCAAATTCTTTCTACTTGTGATGTCCAGATAACTACTGAGCCATATGAATTATATAGTTGGACACGTGTTGTTTATAACAAAGATTTTAGTACTTAACATCGATGTTAATGCATGCAAAATTACCTGTTATCAATAAAATAATTGTTGTTGTAACTGGGGGTATGAAAGCCTGAACACATCTGTAATCGATTACACGGCATCTCTGGACAACACTTTCAGTACACGATTCATATTGGGTCCCATTCAGATCAATTCGAAAATGTTTGTAATGTCATTATCAAAAATATGTATTTTTTTCGACCAAAAACGTGTTTGGGGGAGGGGTAGCTTAAATCCAATACCTCGCAAACCGTTCAAAAATTTTGTAAACTTCTTTTTTCATATGCTTGTCAGATAACCAATACACCATGTGGACTAAATATTTCAATATTGTTGCAATATCCGTTTGAATGGTAATGTTCGAAAAATAAATTTATTTTGAAAAAGAGCGATTTTTCAACAAAAAATAAATGTTTCGGCTCCAAATGGCACGAAAATCCAAATTAACCGACACTTCTTGCATATCAGGTACAGATATGGTATGCTGTAGTCATTTTAACACCAACAATGTGGGCAAATAACTTAGGACATAGCCGCAGGGCTCACTTTACCAAAATCGTTAATTTCTGGGAAAAGTCACTGGTGGGTATCGTTCATCGTCGATTTGAGAATAGCCACCACCAATTCCGTTATTTTTCACTACCATTTTCGTAAAGAGTATATATTTCTCCTTAAAAAAAAGTTAGTTTTAACTTGTTCTACCGTGGGTAGGGGTATCTCGAAAACAAGAGCTCTTTTTCGATTTGGCCGCTGCACTATATTTCTTTACTGAATGTTAATTAAATGGAACCAAGTCACTTGTAATGGGTAAATGTGCCAACAAATATATAAGTCTGTAAAAACATAACCACCAAGAATATTAAAAACATGGAGAATATAATTTTCAGATTATTTTTCATGCTTTTAACTATCAAGTTTTGAGTAAACTTTGGTATCTTATTGGACTAATTGGAATTTTATCGTTAATTATACTATAACATTAATGTTTACATATGTTTACATATGTCCCTTTAGGAATAGTTTCTTTCGGAAATATTCAGATAATAATTATAACTCCAACAACGGCAACTTAGTGAATATAGGAATAATTATGCGCTTGTATTATTATATGTTAGTATGTCTGTCGACTGATTATATTTCATTTTGAATATTACTCCGGTAAATTATAATCCATTCCAATGCGTTTATTTCTGATGGCGGAGTCTATTTAGCTTCAACTTCTGGACAACAAGTCGGACAATCATAATCGACCTCCATGCATAATTTTACTAAGCAGTCTACATTGCTAAAGGGTCTCACGTGCGATACAATAATGTTCGACATTTATACGAACGTCGCTGTATGTTACGGTCGTCATCACCTGCTCGAACAGTTATATACGAATGTCCCTGTGTGTTACGGTCATCATCACTTGCTCGAACAGTTATATACGAATGTCCCTGTATGTTACGGTCGTCATCACCTGCTAGAACAGCTCTATACGAATGTCCCTGTGTGGTACGGTCGTCATCACCTGCTAGAACAGCTCTATACGAAGGTCCCTGTGTGTTACGGTCGTCATCACTTGCTCGAACAGTTCTATACTAATGTCCCTGTATGTTACGGTCGTCATCACCCGCTCGAAAAGTTCTATACGAATGTCCCTGTATGGCACGGTCGTCATCACCCGCTCGAACGTTTATATGCGAATGTCGCTGTATGGTACGGTCGTTATCACCCGCCCGAACGGTTCGACCGTCGCACCTTGGTTTACTATATATTCGTCTGCTTATGTTTCCTAAATATCCATCCAAATGAATAACTCGATAGAACGACACAAGTGTGTGCAATAACGTTAGTTATTATGTTTACGCACAACTGTCGTCACGCTGTTGGACCTATCCGCAGCTTTTGATACTTTAGACCACTCTGTCATGCTTAAACGACTGGAAGAGAACTTCGGAATCAGCGCAAAAGCACTGTCTTGGTTCCAGTCCTACCTTACTGGACGTGTTCAGATGGTACGAATCAAAGATTTATTTTCTGACAGAAAGTCTCTTAAGTTTGGAGTTCCTCAAGGTTAAGTATTAGGACCGGTTATCTACACATTGTATACTCTACCTCTGGGAAACTTGATTCGGAAACATGGACTCAACGTACCTATGTACGCGGATGACACGCAAATTTACGGTTCTGTCCCTCCATACGGCCTGTCGTCTTTAATAAGAACAGTGGAATTTTGTGTCTCTGACGTCAAGAGGTGGATATTGTCTAATAAGCTTAAATTAAATGATGACAAAACTGAAGTAATTGTGTGTCCCCCAGCCGGAAAGCATGAACCATTCATAATTAGTAGTTTGAACATCGGTGGATGTGAAATTGAGCCTACAACTTGTGCGAAACATATCGGTGTCAACATTTCAAATTCGTTATCCATGGATGCTCAAGAACAACACTTTTCCCGCACTATATTAATTGAACTTATGCGCCTTGGTCGTCTTCGCCCATACTTAACAATGTCTGCGGCGAAAAATGTTGCTTCTTGTAGTATGATGTCAAGATTGGACTATTGCAATGCACATTTCGTGGGAAGTTCACAGGAACAATTAAGTCGTCTGCAACGTCTACAGAACTCAGCCGCGAGGATTGTAATGCGTGTCCCGAAATCTACCCATGTTCCTCCAATTTTTAAAATCCTACATTGGCTCCCGGTGCGCGCGCGAATTGATTTCAGGTTGGCAACGTTCTGCTATCGTTACTTTCATTCCTCTGCTCCAGCATACATCTCGGACCTTCTTACGTTGTATGTATAACCTCCGTTCCAACGAAAAACAGCTACCGGCTGTTCCCGTGGGTAAATATAAGAAAATTGAACGTCGTCTGGTCACACAAGCCGCACCAAGTATTTGGAACTCCATCCCTCTCGACATTCGTCCACTCAGAAAAATCAGAGGCCGTATAGGTATTCTGGAGTGCCTACGGCGGTCTTTGGTAGTCCAGAGCACCAAACTGACGCTGCGCTGGTATCCCAGGATCCCACAGAGGTATGTAATACCAACAGAGCTGTGCAATTAGCATAATACGACTCGCAATCGTATCGATTACAGGTTGGAAGTTTCAAAGCGCTGTTATCTAGAGTTACGGTTCCTGCGATCGCAGCGCCATTCGCACTTCTTTCTTTGTTTTCAAATCATCCGGACGAAAAATAATACCATCAATGGCGGTCCTTGTGGACAAATGGACTTTGGCGGATGTGTGTAATTGGCTCACTGACTGCGGTTTGGAGGAATTAGTTGATTCATTTAAAGGTTTGTCTTATATCATTATTTCTTTTCGCCAATTTCGGGCAGTTTTTAATTTTACTATGATTTCACTGTTTTCAGACTCGGCGACCAGAGGAGTGTGTTCGACACTCAGACAATATGTCTTGGAGATCCACAAACCGATGTAAATTAGATCGTTCGAGTTAAAATAGATAAATCGGTCTATTTCCTAGTCTGGGCAAGTTTATAGAAGGACTATTTTACAAGTACGGTGTCAAGCAATAAAAGAGTGAGATTATCAAAAAAGATCACTAATTATGATTCGTACAAAATAATTCGGTTTCAAAATATATACATGTAATTATTCTATTGATAAATTAAGTTCAATCTTTTATTAACCCTTATCAGTAGAGTGACTTTTGGTATTTTGATATTTTCCTAAAAATACACCCGATAGTGAGGGTAGGGTACGAGTATGAGTACGTCCGACACCAACCATTGAAGGCACCCACAAACATTATAGAAATACAGTATTATACACAAAAACTAAATATTATTATTTCTAAAAGATTGAGCGTAATTCAACATTTTAGAACAAAATACTAGTAGGTACAGATATTCGCCCCAGCGTAAAAGATTCAGCCAAATATGTTGTCCGAAGAGTACATCCGAAACCGTGGAATTGCCCACCTGTGGTCAGGTCACTACTCCCAATACGGTCTCAGTTAATGAGCAATTCGCACATGCGCGGCATGATGTCGTCCGAAGCTTTGATTTTGCGAGATTTTATACCCTTGCTTCTGTCCGAGCCGGTAATTAATCATGTATTCGCTAATTGCTTCAATGGTGCGATCTCATTATCATATAACTGTTGTGTCAGTATAAATCGGCGCGTTTGTTTTAATTCAGCGCTCATCAAATACGAAGTACCAAAAGTGTTGTGGTACTCCGGAGTACCATTCAGGTTTGGTACTCTGGAGTACCAAAACCTCATTTGGTACTCTGGAGTACCACAATTTTGGTACTCCGTGTGGGACAGCCGGAGTACCAAATTTGGTACTCCGGAGTACCTGGAGTTTTTAGAGTGTCCTTCACATTCTCTTGACATCTTCAAGCAACGACTTAAGACGCACCTCTTCAAGATTTACCCGCACACAACTAGTCGTAGATAGCGACATTGCATCACGCTATGTATTCATTGATTGTATATCTTCTAACTTATGTACATGTATATAACCTGCATATAGAGTCCAAAGCGCTTCGAGCTACACCAGGGATGAAGCGCTATACAAATGTTATATATTATTATTTTATGTTTTTTGCACACACTGAAGATTGTAGCTTGTAATATATTGTAATTTAGGTCGACATTGTATTATTTTAATTGAACAAAGGTGTGCTTTATGTAGACTATACCTCATAATTTACTGAATAAATGTGCTGTTAAAGTGTAGTCGCCGATGATTTTGTTGACGTAATCGGTTTGGTCCGAACATTTTTATTCAACTTTTGAAATATTCTGTATTTTGCTGCATTTCGGAAAAATAAAGGAATGATGACTATGCAATAATAAACTATTCCTATGGGAAGCCAAATGGACATTTAATAAATAATTGAGCTTAAGCGCAATAAGGAATCCCTTATTGCGCTTAAGCGCAATAAGGGAACATCTAATTGTGCTTAAGTGCAATAAGGAAATTCCTTATTGTGCTTAAGCGCAATAATGAATATTCTTCTTCCGCTTGAGTGCAATAAGGAATATTCTTATTCCGCTTAAGCGCAATTAGATATTCCCTTATTGCGCTTAAGCGCAATGAGGGATTCCTTGTTGTGCTTAAGCGTAATTACATCCTTATTGCAGAGGGGTGATCTCATGTGGGATATATTACATCCTTATTTGCAGAGGGGTGATCTCATGAGGGAGATATTAATTGCGCTTAAGCGCAATTAATATCTCCCTCATGAGATCACTCCTCTGCAAATAGTAGAAATATCTTATATCTATATTTGCGAATGTCTATAGAAATTCACAGGGGACCACCTAGATGGCAAAAAAAGAGGTATAATAGGGGTAACTTTTTACGAGAAAGGTAATGGTAAGGGTTATAATTTTCAAAAGTGACGCCGTTGTTATCAGGGGCAGAAAAGGGGGAGGGGCAGCCGATTGCCGACAAACATATATATATAATCATCCCCATAACATGAGGAATCTATTGGTGTGGTTTATATATTAGCGCCGAATTCCACCAAATTGATGCACATTCTTCTGAGATCTTCTCCATGATACAAGGAATCGTATTGTGTGATTTAAAGACGCCAAATTGGTGTCGTTGGGATGATAGATTTGGGGGCTGCGGTGTGTGGGTACTATATATAAATCTGATAAGAATTGGTATAGTCGCCGATTGTCACGAAACTTATACAAATTCATTCCCATAGTATGAGGTGTCTAATGGCGTGGCTTAAAGCTGTCAAAAGTGGCGTCATTCGAGTCAGGGGTGCACTGAAAGGGAGAGGGGAACCAAAATTGATACACAATATTTTGAGCGCCAATTTCCACCAAGTTAGATTAGATTCCTCATATCAACACATTCTTATCCATGATATGAGGAATCTAATCGTGTGATTTTAAAGACGTCATATTGGTGCTGCTTTGGTGATAGATGGGGTGTGGTGGGGTGGGAACTAAATTTGATATAAATTTGTTTAGTCGCGGATTAGCACCAAACTTACAAATAATAATCTCCATGATATCAGGAGTGTAATTGTGTGGTTTAAAGTTGTCAAAAGTGGGACCATTCGAGTCAGGGGTACCTAGAGGACACAAACATTGATAAACAATATGTTTAGCGCCGATTTCCACCTGATTGATACATATTCTTCTCTGTGATACGAATAATCTAATCATGTGGTTTAAATGCGCCAAATTGGTGCCTTTTAGGTGATAGATATGCAATGGTTGCCCTAAGTTTGATACGAATTTGTATACTCGCCAATTTTCATGAATTTGATATATATTCATCTCTATAATGAGTCTAAGTGTGTGGTTTAATGATGTCAAAAGTGGCGCAGCTTGAGTCCGAAATAGGGACGGGAGGGTCACCAAAAACTTATACAAATATGTTTAGTGCCAATTACTATCAAACTCATACACGTTCTTCTCAAATGATACAATGAATCAAATATTTGCGAATATCTGTCTGTGTTCTATATATAACTTTAAGGGTACAATCGAGATGGCACCAAGGCGGTCGAACAGGGGTAACTTTTTACAAGTAAGATAATGGTGCGGGTTGAAATTTTCTAAAGTGACGTTGTTGGTGTCAGGGGAGGGGCTATTTTTAGCACAGATTTCGACCAAATTGATATATTATTCTTCTCCGTGATACGAGGAATATAAACGTGTAATTTAAAGACGCGAAATTGGTGCCGTTTGGGTGAGAGATGGGGAGGAATAACTATGATAAGAATTTGTTTAGTTGCCGATTACCACCAAACTTACATATAATCATCTCCATTATATAATGCATGCATGAGTCTAATATACGTGGTTTACATATGACAAAAGTGGCGCGGTTCAAGTCATGCGTGAGGGGAGTTGCATTCGGGTCACGGATGGCGAGCGGAGATTCATTAGCATTTATAAGATTGTTCAATTTGCCGATATCCAACAAAGTTATTTATTGTCATCTCCCAGGCCATCTCCATGTCGTTCTAAGGCGTTTTTGGCATTCCAATTTCACAATCTTGACAAATGGTGACATAATTAAGTCACTTGAACAATTATATCTTCTCAACTGTCATATTTATATGGGGACGGGAATCAGGACATTCATATAATGAACTAGCAAAACAGATACATAGAAGAAAGCATTAAAAGTATATTTACCATTCTGTTTAAGAGATACATATATTCTTGCAAACTGAGGGACATTGAACCGTCATAGGAGTGCATATTAGAATAGCTCATGTTGATATTATAACACAATTGAGTCTGTCCCATTCAATATAGTTTCCACACAAAAAGTTACAATTGCCAAGAGATATGGAAATGTAGAGCAGGCCTGTTCAAAAACAGTGGTCACAGTGTGCAGTCAAATATGGTTACATCTGAGATAAAGGAAAACGCAGTTCGTAGCACATGACTTTTCAGGATCCTCCAATATTGACATCATTCTGACAAGGGTTTATCTTCCCGATACAGAGGATTTCTTTCATTTTTTAGAACAGACTCATCGCCTAACATAAACAACTCAAAATATCGCTTTGTCGGGCACATGTAGCTGCTATACATGCATAGCATCAATTCTTTTAAACTGAAAATGATTAGCCATTATATAGCTCCAGACCATATCTTCAAAACATCTGTATCTTCATGAAGATATGATAAACTAGATTGATTGATTGATACATCTCTATGTAAAACACAATTGTCGTCTTTTATTTTTTCGAACTAATGTGTTTATGATGTTGATGTTTCATGCTATAACGTCTGAAGTATACGCAGTTGTAAATAAATAAATACTTCTTTATTGGTGGGACGGATTAAACGCGATAAACAAAATGATAATCGCTCCGATCTGACAAGGTGAGCCACTACTTATATTCCATGTGTAAGAATCATGTTTTGTGATGCCATTTGGATATACAATTTATGAGAATACGTGTAACACTTTGAGAGCAAGAGTATTCTCTATTCCCATCAAATATCCCCAGAGAGTTTCACATCACATTAACATGGGCAACGCCGGGTAACCCTGCTAGTCCTATATATGCTCCATCCATTGTACCATGGACTACACCATTTGAATTATAGGGAGTTTATGTAATGTGGCTAATTGCGCTTAATCTCAATAAGGAATATTCCTTATTGCGCTTATGCGCAATTAGTTCTTATTGCGCTTAAGCGCAATACGAATATTCCTTATTGAGCTTAAGCGCAAAAATATATTCCTCATTGGACTTAAGCGAAATAAGGAAATTACTTATTGCACTTAAGCGCAATTAGATCTTCCCTTATTGCACTTAAGCGCAGTAAGGGATTCCTTATTGCACTTAAGCTCAATTATTTATTAAATGTCAATTTGGCTTCACATATATTCCAGTTAATATTTTTGTAACTGTATCTATTCAGTATAGATATGGTTAAGAAAACGTACTTTGTCCGCATGTCCGGAATATCAGCACTCCGACGATCACGGCGAATAGAAATCTGAAAACAAGATGTTTAGAGATTATCAGGCAATATCATTCGAAAACAAGATATATAGAGATTATCAGGCAATATCATACGAAAACAAGATATATAGAGATTAACAGGCAATATCATACGAAAACGAGATATATAGAGATTATCAGACAATATCATACGAAAACAAGATATATAGAGATTATCAGGCAATATCATACGAAAACAAGATATATAGAATTATCCATATCCAGACCAGGAACCTACATGCACTAATGAAAACCATCGCTTCATTCGTTCGGGAACCTACGTCACTAATGTAATCCGACCTTGATACGTTCGTGAACCTACGTCACTAATGTAATCCGTCATTTCAGACGTTAGGGAACCTATATCACTAATGTAATTCGTTCCTTCATACGTTCGGGAACCTACGTCACTAATGTAATACGTCCCTTCATACGTTCAGGAACCTACGTCACTAATGTAATACGTCCCTTCATACGTTCAGGAACCTACGTCACTAATGTAATACGTCCCTTCATACGTTCAGGAACCTACGTCACTAAATGTAATTCGTCACTTCAGACGTTCGGGAACCTACGTCACTAACGTAATTCGTCACTGCAGACGTTAGGGAACATACGCCACTAATGTAATCCGTCCCTTTATACGTTTAGGAACATACTTCACTATTGTAATCCGTCACTTAGGACTTTCGGGAACCTACGTCACTCATGTAATCCGTCACTTCAGACGTTCGGGAACTTACATCACTAATGTAATTCGTCATTTCAGACGTTCGGGAACTTACGTCACTAATGCAATCCGTCCCTTCATACGTTCGGAAACCTACGTCACTAAATGTAATTCGTCACTTCAGACGTTCAGGAACCTACTCCACTAATGTAATTCGTCACTTCAGACGTTCGGATAGCTGCTATCTGGAACTCATGCAGGGGTTTAGTTGGATATTTGTGGCAGGATTTTGTTGGGTCACATTGTTGTGACAGATCAAATTAGTTTAATCTTGTTCCGTGTTTCAGCCAATCATGTAACGTTCCCCAAATTTTACATTTTGAAAATATGCCTCGCCTGATTCATGACAGAAAAAGCTATTGTTACTCAATAGTAATAGTTCGAAGGACATAATAGACTTAGATTTTCACGAGCTAGACTTGTGATCATAAACTACACATTTTGTTAACAAGATTTTCAGTTTATACAGCATAACTTCATATTTTAGCCGTTTTGACTGAAAGCTTTGTGCCATTTTTTAAAACTATTTTTGATTCGTCTTGAGTTAAATGCGACGTTTGTTTCAGCATTTGGTTTTTAGAATTAAAGGTAAACAATCCGATTCGATGGTACACATAATTCTAACAACAACCTTTCTTAAAATGCTGCTTTCGTTATCAGAATCGATTAATTGCCAAAACAATAATAATGCGAACCACTGTCAACTGTAGTATAAAATTGTCCCAAAGGTGTTTTTAACAACATTTTGTTCAACCCAATTTGTCATCGGGACTATGTCGGTGGGCATTCGTTGAATATTTGCCAGGCCGCCAAATATTCCAGATGGTAAAAAATAACAGATTTCAAAAATCGATATCTGATAACTCTGAGCTTTGATGGGTGGGTTCCTCGACTCGAATCTAATAATTTGTACACCCGAAGCCAAAGACATAATAATTTAAAAGCGTTAATTCGGATTATGCATCTTTAAACTCGAGTCTAATTCGAATTTAATTCGATTCGTTGGTACTCCGAAGTTTGTTCCTATTGGTAGAGTTCCCATGTCAGTGTGTGATGCAAGTTTGATCGTCAACTTTGGTAGTCAAATTCCGCAATGGTAAATGAAAATTCTAATTTATCGACGTATAACAGATGCATTTCGTATGCATGTTTCCGTCCGTATGCTGGCACCATAGGAGTATCTGTGAGAAAATGCCTGCAAAACATGTTTTGCAAACTTGTCAGTAAACAAACCCTTAGGCAGAATACATTATCTAAGGACATTATCTTGACTTTCGAGTAACTGTTGACATTTTGTAGACATGTCTATGACATATCAGTTCTTAGGCTCCAATTCATCTCGAGTTGACATTTTTGAAATTAGATACATAGAGAGGAGATTTACCAGGCTGCAATTGGAACTATTATTTGAATAGCTGCTGATGTCACCAAGCCTAGATTAGTGTGCAGGCTACACATAATTCCTTATATGTCTTAATTTTTCCGGATTAGTCTAACAGTTAGCTCATTGTCTAGCGTTATTGCATACCACATTTGTTCGTCTACTGGAGCATACTGTTCTATACTACTGAAGGACAAGCAGACATTTTACCAGACTTGGAAACTTTAGGTGTTGTGTGAGTAACATATTTAGTCACCTGAGTTGATAGATAGGCAAATAATTCACTGATCGACTCATTAAACAGATGACAGTTATTGTCTAGCTACTGATAGTCACATTAATGTTTGAGACAGTTGTTCGCCTTTTTCCCAATGCATGCACATACTTATTTAGATTTAAAGGTCTTATTTACATCAGGAAAAGTACATTTATCTCAGTTTTACATTTCTCGAAGCTTTTTATGTTTACAAGACTGTTGAAGTTTACAATCTCTTTGATGTATCGATCAGCCGTTGTTTTACAATATCATGTTCGGTTTTATCAATAAAGATCTAGTTTATTCTAAAAATAAATTTTCATTTCAAAAGCTTTTTATTTGTTAAGACTATTGAAATTTATACTCTCAATGTTGTTACATAAGTTCATCATGGAAAATCTAAATCAGTTGTATATTTTATGAACTGTTTTATTTATAAGATTGTTGAAGTGAGACCACCAACCCCGGCAAACCTAATTTATTTCAGTTATACATATTCTGAACTGCAAGATTGTTGAAGTACGACCACCTTTCTGCAAAAATGTGTAACCCCCCCCCCCCCCTAGGTAGCGCATAGCGTTGTAAAAATCAGGTGATCGGGTTCGTGTAGTGATTGGAACCGGTGCCGTCTAGACCAGATTACGACGACGGTGACCTAACCCCCTTGGATATATATGGGAACATTCATTAAAAAGCCATTACATCGAGAGTTGAGCTTCGATCGTATCAATGTGAACATGACAAAGAACGGATATCTATACCGTTATCAGAACAGCACAATGCACTTCTTCCGAAATTGTATTCTGTGACGATAGGATTACACATGCATGCGTATTGAAATGGTATGCATCAGATTTATGAGACACTGCCTGAATGTGATGGTTCGATGCCTGAATGTGATGGTTCGCTGCCTCAATGTGATGGTTCGATGCCTCAATGTGATGGTTCGATGCCTCAATGTGATGGTTCGATGCCTCAATGTGATGGTTCGATGCCTCAATGTGATGGTTCGCTGCCTCAATGTGATGGTTCGATGCCTCAATGTGATGGTTCGATGCCTCAATGTGATGGTTCGCTGCCTGAATGTGATGGTTCGATGCCACAATGTGATGGTTCGATGCCTCAATGTGATGGTTCGCTGCCTCAATTTTGACACATAATTGGCTACCTTTGATGATCTTGAGTGCTAGTAACAATTATTCGCATAAAATATGTGTTGCCTGCGAATGTTATTGTTCTACTTTTTTATACAATCTAAAGCTGAAGCGAATAAGTATGTTTTCTATAATAAGAGATAAAAGCGGCGAGGATCTGGAGAAGAACACCAGCAACAGATAATCCTTTGCGAAAAAGGTTCACTAGTTTCGAATTAAGATTATCGTTTGTTAGGACATGTGTGTGTAAAGAAAATATTTTGTACATTTGCATGTATTTGACCACCCGTAATTTGATGGTCAAATGGATGGATATTTAGACAGAGTATTCTTCCCTGTTCTATGCTGCTATTTAAAACTTCTTGATTATATCTGGCTTCAGATCACTAACGACATTAGCAGTTGAACACTTATGATATTCATCGATCTGCTTAACCATTTCAGTGCCAAGTCCGATTTTTGTATCAACCCATATTTCCTTGATCATTTTTCAAATTTATTGATTATAATAATGTGATACATTGATGGAAAGAGCTCTAATTAAATTGGGTCATTATTGAGTGGAGCACATCCAGTTATCTCAGGACAACTGATATGATGTTCATAATATATTAACAGGATAAGTTTGCTATATATAGATTTCTCCAGTTAATTATTAAGTATTCCCTCAAAACTTATTGACCATGATGTTATATATATATACTTGAGGCTTCTGTTTAATCTAAAGCAAATTAAATCACCATGGTATTGCAACTTATATATTCACCCTCCTACATGCACCAAAATAGTGTTATTTGGGCTAAAGAACAATAGAACAGTGTTTGTCTAAAGTTATCAAAATAACTATTAGAAAAAAAATTGCAAGGTTCCCGACCACCCCGCCCTGTGTGCGGAATTTGTTGTCAGAACCACCCTGTCTGGACCTCGCCAAAGTCTCGCCAAAGACCTAATTCATTTGACTCGTTTTGTAAATTCCGCTATAAACTGGGGACTCGGTGTAGATCCTCTATATATTAAAGGTACTCAATCCGACCAGGCGGTTCCCATATCATCATGTTACAACAACAACAACAACAACATTTCTTCCAAATAAGCGTGAGCTATCAGAATCGATTAAATTACAACAAAATAATGCTAAGTGCTGTCAACAAAGGTATATAATATCCCAAAACGTGTTATTTATCAACATGTTGATCGACGAAATATGGCCGTATCATCACTTGGGTATCACTCAATTTGTGCCGTATTACCACTTGATTTTAGAGTTTTAGAGTTATCCATCTTCATCCGCAATGTTGTCCAAGAGCGTCGGTTTGACGGTTTTTTTCTGGGCCACAATTTAGTACACATTTCGAGAAATAACAAATTTTTTAAATCGATATATGATCACTCTGAGCTTTGATGGGTGGGTTCCTCGACTCGAATCAAATATGTTTTACCCCGAAGCCAAAGAAATAGTATAATTTGAGCGTTAATTCGGTTTATGCATCTTTAAGATAATGTCACGGTCCGAGTGTAATATTCTATACCCAGTGCATAATGTCACGGTCCGAGTGTAATATTCTATACCCAGTGCATAATGTCACGGTCAGAGTGTAATATTCTATACCCAGTGCATAATGTCACGGTCCGAGTGTAATATTCAATACCCAGTGCACAATGTCACGGTCCGAGTGTAATATTCTATACCCAGTGCATAATGTCACGGTCAGAGTGTAATATTCTATACCCAGTGCATAATGTCACGGTCAGAGTGTAATATTCTATACCCAGTGCATAATGTCACGGTCCGAGTGTAATATTCTATACCCAGTGCATAATGTCACGGTCAGAGTGTAATCTTCTATACCCAGTGCATAATGTCACGGTCAGAGTGTAATATTCTATACCCAGTGCATAATGTCACGGTCAGAGTGTAATATTCTATACCCAGTGCATAATTTCACGGTCAGAGTGTAATCTTCTATACCCAGTGCATAATGTCACGGTCAGAGTGTAATATTCTATACCCAGTGCATAATGTCACGGTCCGAGTGTAATATTCTATACCCAGTGCATAATGTCACGGTCAGAGTGTAATATTCTATACCCAGTGCATAATGTCACGATCAGAGTGTAATATTCTATACCCAGTGCATAATTTCACGGTCAGAGTGTAATCTTCTATACCCAGTGCATAATGTCACGGTCAGAGTGTAATATTCTATACCCAGTGCATAATGTCACGGTCAGAGTGTAATATTCTATACCCAGTGCATAATGTCACGGTCAGAATGTAATATTCTATACCCAGTGCATAATGTCACGGTCAGAGTGTAATATTCTATACCCAGTGCATAATTTCACGGTCAGAGTGTAATCTTCTATACCCAGTGCATAATGTCACGGTCAGAGTGTAATATTCTATACCCAGTGCATAATGTCACGGTCAGAGTGTAATATTCTATACCCAGTGCATAATGTCACGGTCAGAGTGTAATATTCTATACCCAGTGCATACTGTCACGGTCAGAGTGTAATATTCTATACCCAGTGCATAATGTCACGGTCAGAGTGTAATATTATATACCCAGTGCTGCGTTGGAACAGCAGGGAATGTCGGTTAATAAATCAGTCTTTGAAACGGCAGAATCACTGGGGTGGATACTTGAAGACATACACAAAACAATGGCCCGTTATGGGTCAATTCAAAAGAAATATGTTTGAATATTACTGTGTATATTTTAGAGAGATTCTCACTGATGAATGTTCAAAAACGGGAAGTAATAAATTACGGACTGAAGTATATGAAATAGAACCTTACCTTCTTCACATAACATCCTAGAAAATATGATATTTGTTACTAGGTTGTGAATAATTAATCATCTATTCAACTAGAGGTGATATATGAGATTGGTCAGATTGAAAATATTCGAGTCATTATAATGGGTAGCATACTGTATGACTATGGAATGGGTGGGTTAATTTTCTTCTTATCTGATCAATGGAAAGATACAATGCCTGTAAACAGTGGAAATATAATTAAAGTTATGGCTAAAATATTCAAAACCATTCAATCGATACCAAAATCTATACAGGTGAAGAATGTGTCATGATTAATACGGATGTGATTATTTATAGAGTGATCGTGTGAAAAATATTTAGTTATCACATTGTGTCAACACGATTGGTGAAGGGTGTTAAGAAACCAAATGACCCTCACTATGCATGTTGTGTTTGTGTTATCATAAACTATGCCAGAACTATAAACATAATCGGTGGAAATATTTCAGCTATCAAATCGGATAGTAAGGGGCTAATCTTACCCAAACTAATGAACTGATACACACAACATAGTCTATAAAAAGCATGTCATTGGATTTAGAAACCCATACCCATACAATAAGTTGAAGAATGTATCATGATTAACACGGATGTGATTATTTAGTTATCACATAGTAAACAGGATTGGTGGACGATGATAATATTTTAAGCAAATAAACCAAATGACCATCACTATGCAGGTTAGGGGTGTGTAATATTTGAGTTATCAAATCGGATAGTAAGGGGCTAATCTTACCCAACACAAAATAGTCTATAACAAGCATGTCATTGGATTTAGAAATCCATACAAAAAGTTTATATTATCCTGCAGCTCAAATGCAATCGAGGGAATTTCAAAATAAGACATTTCCTCTAATGCTGAATATTCAATTGGTCATTTATTGAAACCCTTACTGAGCCGGGTTCAACGTGAAAGCGATAATTTTATATCTGTCTATCGGATAATATGTGTCTATGGAATGGATTAATTTTAATCCTAAATCCATGCAAGTGAAAAGTGGATCACCATCAACCTGGACATAGAATAGGAGAATGATCAAATGAAAAACATCAGAAGACAATATGATGTGTGGAGAGGGTTAATTAGTTCCAATTACATCATATGCTGGAACTAAAGAATGTGTGGATTAATTGTTTTCTAAGATAAGAGTGTCTTTAAACGATGTTTGTAAACAGCAATGTCTGTAAAACATCCCTACATAAGAACAATGGACTATTTCTATTTATTCTTTCAGAATATGTGTCTTATAGAGCGTATATTAACTAATGGTATGAACCTGTTTCAACAAGGGGGTTGACTTAATATTGTACAGGAAACAGAACTGGAATAGAGAGTCAGTTTGACAGATAATAAACAAGGTCTGCTAGCCACCACTGATCAGCATGTACTAGCTGTGCCCATAGCGAATAAATAACTCATTCCAATAATACACATGTTATGTGTGGTGATATATTATCTTCAAATTCATAGTGGCAAACAGGTATTTTAATTACTTGAATTATAAAGGACAATAACTATGTTATAATATACCGGAACTCGATCTGTATTTAGGGGTGAGAAATTCATATACAAAATTGGTATCGATCAGATGAAAAAATGTTTGAGTCATAGCCGCTTGCGTAAATTCTAAGTAAAACAAGAGTGAAAAGTGTTAATTAAACAATACCGAAAACCATACAGACGAAGAACGTGCTAAGAAAAACCTAGTAAGAAATATGAGGCAGATTAGAAGAAATATGTTGAACTTATTCCATCGGATAGCATGTGTGTGAAGGGTTAATTATTTTCTAAACCGATCAATCAATCGATACCAAAAATATACAGGTGATGGGTGTGTCATCATAAACCTACATATCAAATATGAACACAATCGGACAAAAAATACTTAGGTTATAGCATCGGATAACACATGCCCATGTGTGGATACAAAGTGTTAATAACTTTTAAACCGATCAACCGATCGATACCAAATAGTATTTTACGTGTGAAAATGCAAGGGCGAAATCACCAGGGTGAAATCACCAGGGTGAAATCACCAGGGTGAAAACACTATGGTAATATGAGCGATAATTTCATTTCATAATAACACATTATATACGCAGCTGGAGTGTTTTGTATCTTTTTGCGAGAAGAAAATATATAGAGGATATCTACACTTTTTGGTTGGATATGGGAATTATCTCATGAGTAAAGACAAACAAAAAAATGAATTTCCACGAGTGGCTCTGCCACGAGTGGAAATTCATTTTTTTTTGGTCATCACGAATGAGATAATTACCATATCCAACCAAAAAGTGTAGATGTTCTGTTTATTATATACTCCGCTCAGTTGGACCATGACTCAACTCGAAAGAAGAGTAAAAAGAGCAAATGTTTATACCCAAGCACAACCATGATAATGAGCTTGTGCATATAAAAATAGTTCCATTTTTCAGACAGATTGGTTGAGGGATAAAGGGGTTAACATCATAGTATATTTAACAAAATAATTTAATTGATCATATATCACAATATTTTTAACCTCAACACTCAGGGACTGTTAGCTTAGTCTTCCATCAAGAAACCTAATCACTTTTAATTTTAGCGCGGATGGATACGAGTGAGATTAATATTATCCATCATGACCTGGGTGTGTGGTGGAAAAATCTCACCCGAGGGACCAGATATATATATCTGGCCCCGAGGTTGAGATTTCTCCATGCCCACATCCCAGGTCATGATGGATAATTGTTCTCCCAACCCAAGAGCCTCATTCCGATTTTTTGTTTTATACAAATCATTGGCAGATTCCAGTAGCTTTATAACGGTATATCTGGTAAGAAATATAATGCTATATTCGTGATTATCTGGGATGATTTCGGTATATATCATACTGTAAAAATAAAGCGCGCCATCCGTGCTCGCAGGGTTAATACGTTAAAGTGAAATCGACACGGTCTTGTGAAATCGACATGATACGTCACATCGTTGCACCTGCACATATACGCGCGTATTGATATGAAGTATAAACAACTAGGCTAATCGATTTTGTCATGGGAAATGCCCAGATCGGTACCATTGGAAAAGGAAACATGTGAATATATCACAGACAAATGTTAGTTAGGCGCGATCGACGATTTATTGCTACGATGACAACATTGCTGTTCGAATGTGGAACTATTTCGTTCGTCATTTGGGAATCGGCTATTGTTTACGAGTTACGAAATGCGCATGCCAGTTTCGCTTTGGGGTGGGGGGGCTTTTGTTTTTGATGGAATGTGTTCGCACAATTAGTCGCTTATATTGCATGTTGTGCAACTATGCGTCTGCAAGTGAGGTTATGTTGAAGGTTCTTCGTGTTTAACATGTTCGAAGCGTATCTCCATGTGTATTAGCGTCCACGAATTCGTCCGTATTGATTTACTTGAAACGCGAAGCGTAACTGGTTGGTCGCCATTGTTTTAGTTCACACAAAACATGATAACGGATTAGCTCTTAATTAGATCAGTAAAACATTCACGTGGGTGGGGTGAGATAGATGGTCACGTGTTATATGAGACAGTGAAATCTCACCCAGCTATCTCACACGGGCTGCCTGTGCTAAAGTGTGTAGGGGGTGGGATAAATCGATATCTCACTAGACGGATAACTGTTTGTATCTGATGCAAAAATACTATTATTTGATAGTTTAGCATATAATATGTTTCGATATGTAATCAGTGCAAAACAATGGAGTATCCGGCGTCATTCACAAAAGTTAACAAACTGAGGCAAGAATAGTGTTATAACTATATCACCTAAGTCATGACGTGTTTAACACATTATGTAATCACATGTGTCACCCATGTCCTCCAATGTGTTGTCTCAAATGATGACTGAAATAATCATGGTTAAAATACGAGCCCGAAATCACCAGGGTCAAGGGTCAAACACATGACTGAAATAATCGTGGTTAAAATACGAGCCCAGGTTTTGAACATGTCCGGAAGGGTACACAGGTTTTGAACATGTCCTGAAGGGTACACAGGTTTTGAACATGTCCTGAATGGTACACAGGTTTTGAATTTTCGTTCTAAATGACGTTTAGATTTCGTATCTGCCATGATTTATGTTAGAGAATAATTGTTTATGTTCCAAAGAACATTAAAATGAACTGAAAATAAACCGCTGATAGTCGACAGACTTTCAGAAACACAGTTTAAGTAACTGTGTTAGTGCCGATCACAAACCCTGTGTACCCTTCAGCACATTTGCAAACCATGTGTACCCTTCAGCACTCTTCTTGGTGAGAGTGACCCCTTCAGCCATAGTGTAAGCTGATAGCGGACGAAAAATACCACGGGGAATTTTGGTTA
The DNA here is from genome assembly GCA_032622095.1 of Siphonodentalium dalli. Taxonomy (NCBI): domain Eukaryota; kingdom Metazoa; phylum Mollusca; class Scaphopoda; order Gadilida; family Siphonodentaliidae; genus Siphonodentalium; species Siphonodentalium dalli. Next base: position 24,427,783 of record CP136062.1, on the reverse strand, counting down.
AAAAAAAATACCAAGATAAATTTACGTGGGACCAATTCATTGTGGTAAAATATACTACGGGTATTTGTTATAGGGGAGACCCTTCTAATAATATAAAAATAAGTTTCCGGACCCCTGGGAAATGCAAGTCTTATCGACTTATGTCTGCCTTCTTATCGACTTATGTTCTGCCTTCTTATCGACTTATGTCTGCGTTTTATGACTTATGTCTGCCTTCTTATCGACTTATGTCTGCCTTGTTATCGACTTATGTTCTGCCTTCTTATCGACTTATGTCTTCCTTCTTATCGACTTATGTCTGCGTTTTTATGGACTTATGTCTGCCTTCTTATCGACTTATGTCTGCCTTCTTATCGACTTATGTCTGCCTTCTTATCGACTTATGTCTGCGTTTTATGACTTATGTCTGCCTTCTTATCGACTTATGTCTGCCTTCTTATCGACTTATGTTCTGCCTTCTTAACCCGTCCAAAATACTCCTCTGACAAAAGTACCCCCTAGGTATCAAATTTCGTCGAAATTCCGTAGAAAGACGCGATTTGACCTTGAATTGACCATTTTGAAGATCAATGCCAGGTCGGGGTCACGATTTGTCCCATCCAAAACACTCCCCGAACAAAAGTACTCACAGGTATCAAATTTCGTCGAAATCCGTCTCGCATTTTCCCGGCCATTGCTAACAAACAGACAGACAGACAGACAGACAGAAGTCCCAAAATATATAGTAGATATATATAAAACTAGAAGGTGACCCGACTTCGTCCGGGCTTTGACCTTGAATTGACCATTTTGAAGGTCAAGGTCAGGTCGGGGTCACGATTTGACCCGTCGAAAACACTCCCCCGATAAAAGTATCCGTAGGTATCAAATTTCGTCGAAATCCGTTAATTGTTTAATTTAATTTGAGTTAATTCTGCCTTTTTTATCAAGAGACATGATGGTACCCGTCCCGTGATGGTACCCGTCCCGAAAGGAGGTACGTTTGTGGGTACCTGTTTCAAGGTGAAGATCACCTCGGGCGGAAAGCCCTAAGTACGTCACACAACACGGTCATGTCTGGATACAGTCTTACACGCACACGTCCAGACCCATACGTGATAATCACATTACACACATACGCTCTTTATCGACGACACTGCGCATGCGGATACGAACGCTCTTTAACTATCAACGCGATTAACCCCACCGTGCCAATGGCGGTAATGTTTGTGACTGGGGTGGAGAATGGGTGCTCTGACGTTCTCAGAAGCGGTGCGATGCCACTTCATCTGTGATTTTACCCTTAGATAGGAAGTTTGGGCTCAATCCGTCCGGCAGTTTTCGAGTCCATCACGAACACACACACACAGACAGATCTTCCAAAATATATAATAGACTAGCCGATGAGCCCGACGTTGTTTAGTGTATGGCAGGCCAAGCAGAGCATATAAAGCTCTCGAGATGTGTGATCATTACGAAGTGATTCCCGGAAATATGTATTATTCATGGAATAATTACTGTGTAAAATAAATTAAAGTCATGTGGAACAATCCTCTGTTTGTGGTAAATATGAGATTAGAGAATGAAGACGCTATTTTCATAAATTTTATATCCAAATTGGCAGACGACGTCATGGATCTCTATACTGTGGTTACTGTGGTTACTGTGGTTACGGCCGCAGAGATTATACTCCACCAGTCAAAAATAGGAACTTTTTGATGTTCAGATAGGGAAGTTAAAGGGGTTCTTACATTTTTTAACAATTATAAAAAATAATATAGGCCAATGCATTCTCTTATATATGTGAGTGGACCTATGGTCGACTCGCATATATAAGAGAATGCATTGGCACAGGGTAAATGTAAAGGGATAATATACGCCATTTTCAATAAATTCCCGGTGATAACAACGATCTAATATCGATAATATATAGAAAACTAAGCAATTTGAGTCGAAGATGTATTATGTATTATTTTCATAAATTTTATATCCAAATTTGTAGACCATGTCATGGAATTCATACTCCACCAGTCAAAAGCCTATAGGAACGTCTTGATGTTCAGATAGGGAAGTTAATAACATTGAGAAAAAAAAACATTGCGGGCAATATACTTCTTAGTCCATACATGTTCCTTAATAATGTATTTCACAGTAGGAAAAGGTCCCAGCTCGAGATTGCATGATTTAGGTGACTGTTGAGCCGAATTTGCTTTGCATCACTATAACAATATTGGAATTTCTCCATGGTGATCAGTTAAATGTCTCAGATAATAAAAGTCAGAAAAATAATTCAATTGACCATCCCTACTGTGAAAATTATTAAGGAACAGATATTAACAAATAAATATATTCCCTGCGGTGTTTGTTCGTTGTTATCAAGTTCCCCGCCAGAAGAGATCATAAGAGAACATAAAAAGTTTCCAGGTTTAAAACGGATTGAATATGATCTCATTGAAAGTGATGACAGTCACCAACAGGACATTTACAATATATATGCCACAGAAGCAAACTGAAGGGCCGGTTTTGTATAAATTATCAAAAGGATGATAAATAAATGAAAATACAAAATTATATTAATTTTTATGTTACTACTTTTTACATGAAACGTCATCGCATGCCTTATATATAGAAGCCGATGTTTGTTTTGCGTCCCATTTGTTGATTTAAGTATGTTTTGTCGATGTTTTGGATCATGTTATAAAACAGATATGCCATAGCACAAGCTAGCAGCATATCATTAATCATGACTGGTTGCTTTCGAACAGTAAACCCCTGATGGCTATAAATAGATCCGACAGTACTGCTGCACTTATTTGATCAATTCAGTACATGGAAATCAGTACATGGAAATCAGCCACTCAATTTGCCAGCTTCTATTCCTAACTTCTACCAATCGTCAACTAACTGAGATATGCCTTTGTTTGTCCTAAAGGGACGAGTATTTGCTAAAGCGTTGGAACAAAGCCCATCGATATTGAGGGAGGAACTATTTCGTCTGGCGTCAGGTCACATGGGTAATCACACTGACAGCATACGGCCTTTTCAGGTAAAACTTCCACCCGGTTGGGTCGACAATTATTTTGCGCACCCACCCTCCCATCCAATATTCCTGCTTCCGTTTTGGGAGGTGCACCCCTTGTGCTAACGCCTATGCTTAGTGTGTTTCAGGTCTAGATATGGGATCGTAGACCATGACCCCATGGTTGGCGCTTGGGTGGGACAAAAAAAGGGCCTTCACCAATGACAAGAAAGCTGAAGGTCCATAAACATGTTTTCGACTACCTATTGCTTAATTGATTAATACAAGGTAGTCATTAAGGCAAACATGTCTTGTTATTAATAACAACCATGTGGGATAAATAGAATCTTCAACTCGACCCCATTTTATAGCGGAAATTACAAAACTCGTCCAGTAAATTAATTTACTGGACTCGTTTGTAAATTCCGCTATAAACTGGGGACTCGTTGTATACAGATCCTCTATTTATTGTCATTGCCTATATAATTTTAACAAACATATAATACTAAACAAATATTAACTTTCAACTTTCCTTATACTGTGTCTGTATTAATATATCCTTAATGTTTTAACGGGATTTGGGTTACCGGACAAAACCATTTACCGGACAAACTGACTATAACAGAGACTGTTATATACTTTTGGGAGTGGGGCCATTTTGTTACGGGCACCTGTGCATACAGTACGTAAACGAGCAATTACTTATTGCAGAAAGGGTCAGAATATTACGTTTTCAACTTTTCGATGAACAAAGACAAGTTCCAGTCTATCACACGAAATTCGACAACATTTAACTGTCTAATTTTCCAGTTTATAGAAGTAAAACTACATTTTAATGAATGATTTTCGTCTCAAATTTGATATAACTGCTTAGTGAATGAACATTGCTCTCTAGAGTCGTCTATCATTGTTTTTGCGATTCTCGTGTCTGTTTATTTGCGGGCACTCAGTGTCTTGTTGAATAGACTGGTTCCTGATCGAAGGCTGCACAAATCTGAAAACGTATCAACCATACCCCCGATCCAACACTTAGTCTTAAATTGATCATTATGCACTTTGAGTCGTTTCATATTTTGCACATCGACCTCAGATCACCCTACCGATTTCCGAAGAAGATATAACCTGACAATATTGAAAGGCACATGTTTGGACATTTTTAACATTATCACGTGGTTGCATTATCAGAGCACAAAACCCCAAAATAAGCAGCCTTTTGATGTATAATTCATTACGTGATTGAATATGTAAAACGGTAACCAGCAGTGATAAAACTGAGTTCACTATTATGGTACCAGCATTAATATGTAACACTTTCGATAACTTGATTCAAGAGAGCAAAATAAAAATTCAATGACCTTGTTCTCCAGTAAAAATTTAGTGGTTGGACAAGATCCTTGAAAGCGATAATTAATAATGACATGTCTATTTAGATGCCAGAGAAATTTGATCTCTGTTTCATTTTCTACAGGTTCAACGTTCAACGTTGGTTCGATGTTGCGCCACCGTCAGTGCCTGTGTCAAATTACACCATTTTCGGAGGGGTTCATGAACTTCAGTCATTTTGTCGCCTATAGCCGGACAGACAAACAAGAAAACGAACAAAATTGAGTTTTATTAGTAAAGGTTAATGCTATAATGACACTCCTGTGTGACACCCCCCTCAACAACCCCACCATCGCTAGTGTACGCCCCTGGCATCGGCACAAAACTGGCCAACGTCGCCTTAATATGAATCTAGCATTCGGAGTTTTACTTCGAGTCGGCTGCACTTTCAAGAATGAACAGTCGTCAAGCCAGCAAATAGCGTGTCTGTCATTTGCAGAATGAGGTCCCCAGAGGGTGAATTTAGTGATGCTATCCCGCACAGCGGGTTAGCATCACCAAATTCACCCTCTGGATACCTCATTCTGCTTAGGCCTCATCTTCTGGGAAGTATCTATATTATCAAATTAACATTGTTTTTAGTTACATTTCCCTTCCAGGAAGTTTCTATATCCCCTAATTTGCAGAAGATAAATTTCATAATTGAGGTGCCCAATGGGTGAACATCATCAACTTCAATTCGGGAACTTCAATCTGATCCTAGGTCTGCAATAGCAGTTGAGGGCCTTAGCAGAATGAGGTCCACAGAGGGTGAATTTAGTGATGCTAGCCCGCTATGTGGGGTAGCGTCATTAAATTCACCCTCTGTGGACCACATTCTGCAAATAACAGACACGCTATTTGCAGGCGTGACAGTCGTATAGGCAAACTAACTTCATTTATATTATTCAATTAAGGACTTTGCAAACCCAATTTTCCCCAAATTTGATGGCGCCAAAATAAGTGATTATGTTCAGTTTTATTAGTAATCACAGCAACCAAACCCATGTATGCAACAGTTTAAGAGCGTAATTCATGGTGGATTATATTTGAAATACAAATGTGAAATTTATGGGTTTTTAAATTCTATTTTTTCGAACCCAAATTCAACAAACATAAAGTCAATATTAAAGAAAAAAATATGGGTATGTGTACTGGATACTGCGAAGAATGATTAACAATAAACATACACTCATATTTTGTGCGTGTTTTTTTTATTTTTGCTTGGAAGCAGTTATTTACAAATGGTAGATGTCATTGCTCAATAATGATGTATGGAAGCTGAATTTGATGGGTCAAGTTAATGTTCACTCGAGCCATCTGGGATTATTATCAGCAGGTGCTGATCCGTGAGAATATTATCTTCTGATTGGTGACCTAGTTTCTAGGCTACAGGGTATACCCAGATTGAGGATTACACAATTTTTTTGTCAAGAGATTCATAACACGCGACTGTCCACAGAATATTAACACAACTGGGACCTCTCAACCAGCAATGATAGGCCCGTTCCAAACGACGGATTTTTGTCGACTCGAATCTAGTTGTATTAAATCCGTCGGTATTGCGACTGCGGTCAATTTTGTTTCAGACTGACGCATCTTCGTCGCGTCGAATCTACTACATCTGTCCATTTATCTAAAGGTGCACTCCCGGTTACCGTCACAAAATGGTCACGCGTAGATATAGAGGCCTAGATATCACGGTGGGGAATCACATGGTTTCGAGTTGATGAGTATATATCACGGATTCAAAATGGCCGAGTCGATCGAAAACGTGACCAGGAACGAGGGAAAAGGTATTAAACTATGATGTGACTAGTCATGTGCCTATCTATAGATAGCAGATTTAGTCATAATGCACTGAGGCCAAATTGAGGAGTCAATTTTCGCTGGGGTCAGCTCAGTACACAATCGGCACGAAGCCGGGGTCAACTCAGTACACAATCGATTTCATCATGTCACCAGGGTGTTGTGCAATACCTGAATGCGGACTGGCTTCCTAATTATCAACGCGAGCCTCAATGTCAACAATATATGTACTCATGAATAAATACGCGCCTTCGCTACCATACACAATGACTTCTCTTCCAAAATAATGATGTTGACGTGTAGTGTCATCACCACAATCCGTTAAATTATAAACCAAAGACATTATATAAATATAGTATAATTTATTCGATATATAATATACAATATAAACAAAATTTCTAGAAGCCATATATGGTAGCGTTCTATATTCATCCTTTATTACACGCTTATCAAAGACCAGCTGGTAGTCTTTGTCTTGACGCATTGTTAATATCTTACAAGAATCGTGATCACGAACAATCTTGAAATTATCAACCACAGTCACTTTGTCTTTTCGGTCACCCGTAATCATGGCTTTAATAGTGTCGAAATTTATCTTCTCAGAATTTGTATAGTTAAGTGTTATCCCTCGTACTTTACACACAGTTTGGAACTGGCCATCCTTCTATGTCCGGTAAGCGTAATTCTTAGGAACACCTGTAATGAAGTTCTTTATCCTCTGCCCTGGCGCTTCATCAATCAAATCACCAAGATAGTCTCCCAAAGGCGGTTCTGAATCTCCATATTTTGATGAAAACACAATAGAGTCCGTGTCTGTATATAGTGCTCCACTGCACAGTTGCTCCAAATAACTATATAGCTTCAATCTGGCTTGAGTCGTGGTATATGCTGCTAAAACCACGTTGGTTCTACCAGACAATTCCACAAATTCATCGGTATGTTTCCATCTCATTTCCACCATTTCATCAGTAACAAACTTTACATCTGTAACTTCCTGGCGATCACTAGTCAACATATCGAAATATACTGCGGGATCAGTGACGTACTCAGCTCGTGGCATATTGGCACGCTGTCCAAGTTTCCCCCAAAAGCTGTTCAGCATTAGCTTAGCCAAAGCCCTTAACCCAGGATTTTTCTTTATATCGTTATACTCCAGTGAAACACCCTCCTTCTCGAAATACTGGCTTATATATTTTCGCTTGTCCTCCTCAAATAAACACCAGTCTGGCCACCCACTCGATTCTTGTTTCAGCTTCATAAATTTGTTTATATACCCAGTAAAAAGTCCTCCTTGCTTGCTGGCTTCGTCATACTGTTCTACTCTTTCAAAATGCCACACCTCATATATTTGTTTTTTCACATAGTTCTTCTCTAAGGCCTTCTTAACCTCGTCTGTCACCCAAGTTCCAATGAACGCACGTTAATTCTCATTATGGTTGCATGGTGTCTGTTGTTTGGTCTCTGCGCATGTCCTACATAAGGCAAATAGTAATTTTCCATTTATTTTCGCTGGTAACACAGGCATATACAGACCTCTGGGTGGTAAAATTTTACACTTTATCAAGCCTTCATACGCTGTAACATCTCCAAACTCTTCTGTAATAATTTCAGGGTGTCCAAGAACATATTGTCCTGTCTTGTTGATGTATGCATAACGCGATGTCACATCAAAATATTTAATTTGTTCACTCTGCGATCCTTCTTTGTATAGTTTGAACGATTCCGTCCTACCTCCATAGAAAGCCTCTCTTGGTTCCAAAGGAGTCACCACATCAATTTCATCAACACATGCTTTTATGTCTGTATTCTTTATTATTTCGTCTTTGAAGTCACATTCCCACTTGTATATATACGTATACCCTTCATTTTCAATATACCGTTTCTTATCCAGAGTCTTCTCGTGCAGGTCACCCATAGACATGTTACTCACAGTGTTAATAGTTGTCCTAGAATAGCACATGGGACACCCATGCCAGAAACAGCCATGGTACTCTAGAACCACCCTCTCTCCATCTTTGGTCTCATAATATCCAGCCACCATATACGATCCTATCTTCTTTTCACCACCATTTCGCGCATCCTGAATGCGATGTCCTTCTGACTTTATGATATACCGTATCCAAAGCATAGCCATTATAGAATGTTTCTCCATAGGTCGGTATCCTTGTGTAGGAATAATTCCAATTGTGTCCTCTTCCAGAAACATTGTCCTGAAAACCAAATTGCATGCAGCCGCAATGGTAATACAGGACTCAAATGGATCTATCCCTCTGCACTCTGTATCTGTCAATGTAATATTCATAAACATCATTCTAAATTTCAAACAAAAGCGTCTCAATATGTCAACGTCGGATCTACAATAGGTCAGCAACTCATCTTGTAACTAAAATGTGTCTGTTTTGTGGTTGTCAAACCATTCCAAGAAACAAGCCCTATCGTGATCTTTCATGGCATCAGGGTTGTAGTATTTGATGTCTGGCAGGTTAGTGAGTACTGCATTCTGATTCTCTTTCGTATTATACAAATGGGCAAAATATCCCTTTCTCAACTCATTAATGCCAAACATTTTTGGTAAATTAGCAAGAGCTGATGGAATAAAGTTAATCGAATCGATCATCCGGATTTTGCATGCTGGAACTTCCACAGACATATTCTTTGCACCATTCGGTATAACTTTAGGCAGTATTGTATTCTGGTAGAGGTAATTGAGAACTGGAAACGAGTCGTATCCTGTGAAGTTATGACACAATACAGTCGCACCTGTATGTTCTTCGGAAAATAGCCATTTACAGAAATCTTCTATAGTGTTATCTCCTTTAAATACCATTTCATTTTTTCCACAGTGCTCATATAAGCTGTCTGGCATGACGTCATTATCAACACATTTTGCACACACCTTATGTGCTACACATAAATTGGGTCGATGTTCGAACGATCCACATCGCAATTTCAAACAATTCTGACATTTCCCACTCTCAGGGTCTGGCTTATATCCTTCGAGGCATTGGACCAAATCATCTTGTGTACACTCGAAATCAAAGAAGATATACAGTTGTTTTTCCACCATCATGGTTGAAAATATATTCTCTGTACAAGAGGTAGAATCTGTTTGCTGTACTGGTGTCATATAGCACTGGTGGTCGACATCGAAGTAAACATTACACGTTTTGCAGTAAACCTCTCCGCATATATGTTTCTTCTTGTGCATTTTCGTTTTGATAGTTTGATCACATATTTTGCATTTGTAATATGTTTGACAAGTGGTTTTGCCTCCTTTAGCCATTTTCTTATGAAGATCATAGCATTCTTTACCTTGAAAATAGCGATAACAGTCATTGCAGTATAACCAATGACCGTCTGATTTTTCGTGAATTTTGTGGCACGCAGTACAAATATTGTTGCACTTGTGTTTTTCTTTATGATCGTATCCTTTCTGGCACATGTGGCAATAGTAATTACGACATAGAAATGCTGGCATGCTGGTAATAACATCATAATGTCCATCATGTAGGTATAGATAGAGCTTCTTCTCTGCTTCAGGTCCTATAAATATTATGCTGTTGAAATGTTCCTTTGATACCACATGAAACTGATAGTTGTCCAGTACTCTCTGGAACCTTTTCACATCTTCTATGTCGCATTTATCTAGAGGGACGCCAGCTTGTAGGTGTAGATCGGTAGCCATTTGCTTCTGTGGTTCGAATCCTAGTCGCATATTATTCCATTTCTCGTGTCCATCCAATTTGGCAATTGCTTTCACTATAGCCCTTGCGCAACAGAGATTGTCCGTATTCTTTATTTGGATAAAACATTTTTTTGTCCTTAATCATCTTGTCCAAGTCCACATATAAACATCTTTTTTGGGCACCACCGTTATGTGCTTTCACGTGAAGTTTATCAATTTCCAATGCACTGTCCAAGACGAACTGCTCATATGACTGTAAGACACGCTCGATTTCTGACAAGAACCTGTCCGTTGTCAGTTTCTCCTTCCTCATGAATGGCAATGTGATAGGGAAGTCTAATTCTGGACATTGTACTATCAGACGAATCAAGTCACGATTTTCTGCAAACTTGGTCACATCTTGTATTATTGAAGTGAATATTCGCCTGAGCGTCTTTAGAATTTCCACCAGTCCTATGACCTCAATATCCTTAATTGTCACAACGTACTGTGTACTGGTGGTTTCGAATTTAGGAATGTTAGTCTCATGTTTATTCTCGAGAGTGTAGAACGATCCTGGATTGTCTTCGCTCAAAATAGCGCGTTTAGGCGGCGGCCCTTCAATATTTTTGTTAGCCTTTCTTTTTCCTCCACCAGATTGATTGTGCTGGTCTCGGTGCCGGATAAGATTGTCTGGTCTACTAAATACTTTCCCACATTCATCACATTGATGTTGTGTACTATCTTGGTGACGTTCCTCGAGCCGTTCAAGATTAGTCTTTCTCCCAAAAGTTTTGTGACAAATATCACAAGTAAATCGATCCCGGTGTCTTGATATACGACGATGTTGAAGTAGCGAGCCCAGCTTCGTAAAGTGTGATCCACACTGTTTGCAATTATACCGCTCTGACATCTTACCCATTCGTTTGTCCATTTTCGAATGATCTGAAATAAGAGTGTACACATTGATATTTTGAAATGTAGTCACTGGTGATTGGTCAGTTAATAATGGAGCACACTGATTCGTTAATTTAATTTACACATATCTATATAATAGGGTGTGCATATTGAAATCACTCATAATTGCATTGACATTTGGATAGGTAGGTTGTGTTGTAGCCAATGTGATAAATTGTTATCCAGTACAAACAACACGAAGAGACAGCCTGAACTAGTGAACTAGTCTTCCTTGTTTCTGTTCTATATAACAATAGGTGCATAGAAGAACGCTCGATTTCACTGATTATATAGGAAAATGAAGTATCAGTGTGAAGATTGCTTAAGTGTCTATGCTTGGCAAGATAGTTTGAAGCGTCATATCAAAGTTAAACACACAACTTCAGAACAACAACAACAACAACAAAAACAACAACAACAGCAACAACAACAAAAAGAGCAACAACAACAACAGCAGCAACAACTAGGAGTATATGCGCATCAAAAAGAACTATGTCATAGGGATTATGACTTTCAGTTCAACCACCCATTTACTATGATTGTCTCAGGACCAACTATGTCAGGAAAATCGTATTTCGTAAAAAATCTACTGGAGAAGAATACTACCAAAATCAATCCACCTTCTCAAAGAATTATTTGGTTATACAAAAGATGGCAAAATCTGTATGACGTTATTCGACTCAATGTAACACCTGGTGTTGAGTTCATTCAGGGGATTCCAATGGATATAGAAAAGGATACATTCTTTAACCCTTTACCCAACAGAATGGCCCTGTGCCAATGCATTCTCTTATATATGCGAGTCGACCATAGGTCGCCTCGCATATATAAGAGAATGCATTGGCTTAACACATATTAAAAATGATAAAATTGTCAAAGAATGTAGAAAAATATTATAAAAATTGTTTAAAAATGTAAGAAATTTTTTTAAAATTGTTAAAGAATGTAAGAAATAATGGTAAAAAGTGTTAAAAAAAGATTTTTTAGGCCAATGCATTCTCTTATATATGCGAGGCGACCTATGGTCGACTCGCATATATAAGAGAATGCATTGGCACAGGGCATAACTGTAACTATCACAATGTGGTCAATGAGCCGGTTCCAATGATATCCATATTTGTATGGTTCTATTGAGACAGACCGAAGATAATTTAGGCTGTTGCAGCTTTATATGGCCGTTTTTGGCCGGTTTGTCGGGTAAAGGGTTAATCCTAATGTACGGAATATCGTTGTACTGGATGATTTGATGACGTCACTTAAGGACCCCAAAATTAGCAATTTGTTTACAGAAGGAAGTCACCATCGGAATTTATCTGTCATAACATTGGATCAAAATTGATACCATAATAAAGATCCGACACAAAGGCTGAATTGTCAATATCTGATACTATTTAAAAATCCCATTGACAAGCAGAGTATTACGACGCTCGCTCGAGAGATGTATCCTACAAAAAGTGCCTACTTGATACAAAAATTTGAGGATGCTACAGAAAAATGTCACAGTTATTTACTCGTTGACCTGAAGCCAACAACCGCCGAGGATGAACGATTGAAAACAAACATATTTGAATCACGTGACACGAATATACCTATAAATTATGACGATTCTCTAACTAAACTCCATAACACTACTGACAGTCAGAAGGGACAGAGCAAACTGACGTGTGAGGAAGTATATGATACAAATATGGCAAATTCCGTGATGACTGCGGTGCATTGTACGAAAATATACACGATCTTCAAAGGCATGTGAAAAACTGGTGCCCAGAAAAACATGATGTGCCCAAGAAAAGGAAACTAGATATTGAAAATATACCAGATAAACGACAGAAAACAAACCATTCGATTGTGTACCCCAATGGCGACGATGAGGAGGCTGTATATAACGAACTTAGAAATCTGTGTAGACAGAACAATGAGGCTATGTGGTTGGAGAAAGTTAACAAGTACAAAGACAATGGATTGTCAGACAAAGACGCCGAAACAAAAGCTGAAACGAAAATGGAGTTTGAAGACATGAAAGAATTCACAGCAAAATATTCTAACTTGATTCTCCATATACTTCAACTGCAACACGGTACAGTGCACAACCAAGTTATGGATGACATTTGTGAATTTATGTCTACAGTACGCAATGTGAAGCGTGCTATATCATTGGCTATTAAGAAGAACAAAGACCTAATAGCAGATTATTTTTATCCAATTGAAGAGGACGAATCAGAAATTTCGGATGGCACCAGTGAGGACGAAATGTCGACAGGCTCAGATGACAACAGTGGTGTAGATAAAAACGAATATAAAAAGTGGTTGACGATACATAACAGCATATGTAACATAGTTGTGCAAGTGGAAAGATGTCTTCCTGGGAACAATATTTGAAGGATATTTACTTCAAATCCACCAAAACCAGCCAGTTTATCTGGACCAGACAAATTATACCAGTTTGTGAAAAAGGACCACAAATTTGATATCAGCATAAGCGAGATAAGGAAATGGCTACAAAACCAAGAACCATACAGTTTACAGCGACCTTACAGAAAGCCAAATAGGACACACATAATCGTGGCAGGACCTGATGATCAATGGTCTGCAGACCTGGTGGATATGGTAAAGCTTCGGTTTCAGAGAGAGCAATTAAAAGTATCAAAACCAAACTGTACAGACAAATCACCCGGTTTAACACAACCCCTTCTGCCCCTTTGATCTAGTGCCCCTGATCATTGCCATTACTATATATAACTACGCACCAGAAATTGGTTTGTGGTTTTCTCACAGATTACCCCTCCCCCTTATTAATGGATAAATAACCACTGTTGGAGTATGCAGGAACATCCTTACACATGTACCAACTATTAATGCATGTGGCTACTGAGTGGTAAGAAGCAGGCATGGAATTGTTGGACCCTAACACTCAGCAGGGTCACATACATGTATACTTCATTAATAGTTTCAGTAGCATCCAAAATGGTGCTATGTCCCTTTCCCCACCATTTTAGTCGAGACAGAGCACAGCAGCCCGTACATGTGGTTGTAGCAAGTAAAGCCAAATTCGTTCTGCAACAAACAATAAAACCCATACTATCCCTTATTGTTTCGTTACCTGAGCTGTCCTTTCGTAACGTCTGACTCAGACAACAGCCGTAATTATAATGACGATATATCAAAATTGATCCGCTTTTATAGATCTAAAGGCATTAACCCTTTACCCAACAGAACGGCCCTGTGCCAATGCATTCTCTTATATATGCGAGTCGACCATAGGTCGCCTCGCATATATAAGAGAATGCATTGGCTTAACACATTACAAATTATAAAATTGTTAAAGAATGTAAGAAAAAATGGTAAAAAGTGTTAAAAAAATATTTTTTTAGGCCAATGCATTCTCTTATATATGCGAGGCGACCTATGGTCGACTCGCATATATAAGAGAATGCATTGGCACAGGGCATAACTGTAACCATCACAATGTGGTCAATGAGCCGGTTCCAATGATATCCATATTTGTATGGTTTTATTGAGACAGACCCAAGATAATTTAGGCTGTCGAAGCTTCATTTGGGCGTTTCTGGGCGTTCTGTTGGGTAAAGGGTTAAAGGGGGAGTACATTAATTTGTACACAATCCTAAAATTGTTAATTCCTATCAAGTAATGAACATTTTCGGCTGAATGTAATATTGAGATAGAATTGTTATTCATAATTAAAACCATTTCCTATGTTCTTATTTCCACCAGTTATATGGATTGAATTTCATAAATGGCAAATAAATCTGTTTTAACCACAGATGAAGAATATGGACGCGCCCTTAAGGCTCATACCATCTATTATTCAGCCTTCAACTATGTGCATCGTAGCGGACATTGTTTTGATGGATCCTCGCACCAGTGGAGCCACTCTACCATATTCTTCATAAAGAGTTACGAGACACGACGGGTGCAGCATCCAAATGGCATCATATGTCTCTTTAATATACCATTTAGTCGAGAAGAGTCACTGAAGCACATACCCGTCGCAAAACATAGCCATATATATTTTTTAATAAAACAAAATTAATCAAAAGTGAATATTTTACACACTCATTTGTTACCTTTTGTTGTGCTGTCCTCCTTTTCCAGACGTTCTGCGTCGACACAGTTGAGTACTCATCGATATAATATCTAGCCTGCCTATTAACCCTTTACCCAACAGAACGGCCTTGTGCCAATGCATTCTATTATGTATGCGAGTCGACCATAGGTCGCCTCGCATATATAAGAGAATGCATTGGCTTAACACATATTAATTGTTAAAAAATGTAAAAAAAAATTATTAGTTTTTTTTAGGCCAATGCATTCTCGTATATATTCGAGGCGACATATAGTCGACTCGCATATATAAGAGAATGCATTGGCACAGGGCATAACTGTAACTATCACAATGTGGTCAATGAGCCGGTTCCAATGATATCCATATTTGTATGGTTTTATTGAGACAGACCCAAGATAAACCACAAAGTGGGCCACTTATATAATGTGATATAGGGAGTACTCATCAATATAATATCTAGCCTGCCTATTAAGCAATTGAAGTAAAGAGAATAAGAACGCAAATAGTGATTACTCCCACGTCAGAATTTGTTTTCACTCAATACTGTATCAGTCTAACACACACAGGTGTTGCGATAGGACGTGTTTTCCGCTTCCTCTGCATACAATCATTACGCCACCTGTGGTGTATCTAGCTGCTGAGATTTTGATATTGCGTGGTGGACAGGGCGAATGCATTGTGGGGCTTTTATTTATTTATAGAGTTGGAAATTCCGTTTATTTAAAAGTCGGAACTACGCGACCAGTAGGCCAAGTCCAGTAAAACGGTTCGTTATAGGTGCTGGTTGTTATTGTTATTTTAACGGAATTCTGAGTTGGTCATTCGCGAAACCAATATATTTTATATTCTATAATTAAAACCGTGGGTATATAATATATGATCCTCTTTATGGATATTGTAGGAAGGTAAATTTAGCTAAAGCGGTGGGATATCTTGCAAGACAACACATTTCGGTTTGCGCTATAACAGCTCAATGTTTTAAGGTGTTACACAACGTCTGATAAAAAGAGTTCTATCTGGAATATTCACACAATTTTTTCAGAGAACATGCATAGAGTAAACATAGTCCTATCGGAATATCGTAAAGTAATTCCGTTTAATTCGGGATTAATTAACCCTCAGACTGCCGAAACTGCCGACAATAAATTCGCTTGTTTGTGTCCCCCGAAAATCAAACTTGCCTGTTTAGAGGTCCCATTTTCGTGGCTAATGGTGATAGAATCACAATTTTTCAGTCAAGTTCATGGATAAATTACATTACACTTAATCGGCTTATGTCCGCGGCCATAAACCTGCGTTTTGATAACAATTTATTTGAGACAAACTGTTGCGCGGGTATCAGTCGGCGCTTATCGGTTGAAGTTATTATGATCGTGCAGCCTGCACGTGCAACAAGTGTTCAAATACAACAGAAAACAAAATACTATGTCAAATAAATAACGTGATCAATGGACAGACAAGTTTCATTTCCGTGGGACACGAAAAAGCGAATTTAATGTCGTCAGTTTCGGCAGTCTGAGGGTTTTAATTAATCTCCTTTATGATATCCCGATAGGACTATGGTTACTCTATGTTCTCTGAAAAAAAATGGTGTGAATATTCCCGATAGAACTATTTTTATCAGACGTTTTGTAACACATTAAAACATTGAGCAGTTAGCGCAATTTTCTGAAATTTCGGACTATTTCGTCTATAAAAATATGATGAGCAACTGAAAATGTTTTTCAACATTCTGGAAGGGGTATATGTCCATGGTATATATGTTTAAAATTTCACGCATAAACTATGACAGATAACAAAGTTATAATTAGTTTTATAGGCCCACCATAAATCCCCTATAACAAACGCATGCCTCCGTAAGCACATGGCTTTGCTGTGGATACTTTCGTTCCCAGCATGCATCATTCTCGCTATCTGTAAAATGTCTATGAACAATGGCTGCATGTGCCATGCACTCTTAGCTTTGATCCGCATTTAGAAGCATTCTGGTGTGGCGAATGAGAAACCTGCAGTAATTTATAAGCCGTAGTTCATTGTAATAATTTGAAGAATTACTTGTCTTAACGGAATTCTGAGGCGGTCCATTCATGTAACCAATATATTTTATATTATGATTTATATTTATGACTAATAATACGATCTTGGTGGCGTTACCATTTCTGACTATGGTTTTCTTGTATCAGGTATATCGCTGTGTTTACTTTAGCATACAGCGCTAATACAGATATATATACAATATAGTGGCAATGTATATTGTGTTCATGCGATGTTATTTGAGTCGTCTTGATAAGGGAATTAATTTGAGGAATGAGTATATGAGATTGTACAATATGGTGTAATTGGACCATCCTCTATAATTATACACGTACAGGGTTTATGCAGTATATGACGTGTTTGCTTTAACAATAGACGACAAGTATCAACCTGTGCACCAGCAATATGTGGGTATTCCCCCAATGTGTTTACAATTACAACTGCGCAGTTATTTAGGGTATATAATTGTGACAGGGATTGCACAACACCCTGATGCAAATATTGACATGATGAAATCACATCGATTGTGTAGCGTGCTGACCCCGGTAATGGGTATACCTACTTACGTTGTTGACATTGAGGATAGCGTTGATACATTAGCAAGCCAGTCTGGATACAGGTATTGTACAACACCCAGGGGCCTGTACTATAGATTTACAATTGCCGTGTTTCAACAGGTGTACAATGTTATGGGAGGTACACGGGAGGATGAAGTGCAATAGACCACTGTATTGTAATAGAGTAGATTATACCCGTGTGCGCATTACCGATGGGTGATTGAGTTTGATCAGAATGGTATTCAATATAATACTCCAGCAATTTTGCATGACAACCCAACTAGAAATTGAAATACATCTTAAAACTTGAATTGCTGGAACTGACGATAACCATTGATGACATATAACACAGTGCACGGACGGTTGCGGCGTACTCACTGAGCGATTATTTAAAGGATACAGATTACCACTAATACAATTGAACACGGATTACCCATGGACTAGCGATAACATATCAATGAGTGTCTCCGAGGAATATTTTTTTTCATTGGTCAATCAAGTCACATGTGGTAAACCTATTATTTTATTGGTCACCATGCATGTAAACGAGGCGTTGCAAGAAGTCGCCTTTTCACTGTAAGAATAACAGTGGAGGTCTATTGTAATCGACACCTTCTGTGTGCCCCACATAACCTTGTACACCTGTTGAAACACGGCAATTGTAAATCTATAGTACAGGCCCCTGGTGACATGATGAAATCAATTGTGTACTGAGTTAACACCCTGATGATACCCACCCTGTTTGGTGTCAGTCTAGACAGGTTGACCTACATTCTCTGCAGTACATGGAGTTTGACCTATATTCTCCGCAGTCTAGGCAGTTTGACCTAGGTCATCATAGGTCATGACCTACTTTCTCGCTAATTTACATAATCCTAGGTCATCATATGTCATGACCTATTTGAGGTCAGGTGCTAGATGATATGTAGGGCACCGCTTTCGGTCCACCATCGTATAATGAACGGAATATTATCTACATGTATATCACGTGATGATCTCGTTGGGGTAGCTTCAGTCTTGAAGGGACACTAGGCTCTCACTGGGGATGATTATTAAAGTGACACTCACTATGGATGAATGTTAAAGTGACACTCGCATTGAAAACTCCCAAAAAGTTCAAAAAGGTCAAAAAGTTCAAAAAGGTCAAAAAGTTCAAAAAGTTCAAAAAGTTCAAAAAGTTCAAAAAGTTCAAAAATTTCAAAAACTTCAAAAAGTTCAAAAAGTTCAAAAATTTCAAAAACTTACAAAATTTCAAAAATTTCGAAAAACTTCAAAAACTTCAAAAACTTCACAAATTTCACAAATTTCACAAATTTCACAAAAACTTCAAAAATTAAACTAAATTCAGGATTTAGTCATAAATGTGACCCGCTATATCAAATCCAGTTTGACGATGAATGGAAACAAGCCATATTTGTGACTAAATCCTTAACCGCCGCCGCCGCCGCCACCGCCGCCGCCGGCGGCGTGGCGTTGACATGCGCATTACGGCCGCCGCCGAAAACGACCAGATTTTAATTGTATTGTTTCAAGTTGCACAGACACAATCATGTGCATATGTTTACTGATTCAAACTAACTGTACATCAGAGGAAGCAATTGTCCAGTCTGCCTTCAGCTGGATATATAGGACGTACCCACTGAACCTCAACATAATTATTACGCAATTTGGAAAGAGAAGTAAGATATTTCGATAGATTCACGAGATGTCGATACAAATGCTTATATATATACTCTCATATTGAATTCACTCATAATTGCATTGACATTTGGATAGGTAGGTTGTATTGTAGCCAATGTGATAAATTTGTATCCAGTACAAACAACACTAAGAGACGTTGTGAACGACAGCCTGAACTAGTTAACTAGTCCACCACGTTTCCCTTGTTTCTGTTCTATATAAATATAGGTGCATAGAAGAACGCTCGATTTCACTGATTATATAGGAAAATGAAGTATCAATGTGAAGAGTGCTTAAGTGTCTATGCTTGACAAGATAGTTTGAAGCGTCATATCAAAGTTAAACACACGCCTTCAGAACAACAACAACAACAACAACAACAGTATCATCAGCCACAACAACAACAACAACACCAACAACACCAACAACAACAACAACAACACCAACAACAACAACAGTATCATCAGCCACAACAACAACAACAACAACACCAACAACAACAACAACAACAACACCAACAACAACAACAGTATCATCAGCCACAACAACAACAACAACAACACCAACAACAACAACACCACCACCAACAACAACAACACCACCACCACCAACAACAACAACAACACCAACAACAACAACAACACCAACAACAACAACAACAACACCACCAACAACAACAGTATCATCACTGACTAAATCCTTAACCGCCGCCGCCGCCAATTTCTTTGCATGCCATAGGATTATGTAGTTGCCGCCGCCGCCGCCGCCGGCGGCGCGGCGTTGACATGCGCATTACAGCCGCCGCCGCCGCCGCCGCCGCCGCCGCCGCCGCCGCCGCCGCCGCGGGCGGCTGGTCGACTCGCATATATAAGAGAATGCATTGGCACAGGATAAAAAAAATCCCGACTTCCGACTGGATTTGATATAGCGGGTCACATTTATGACTAAATCCTGAATTTAGTTTAATTTTTGAAGTTTTTGTGAAATTTGTGAAATTTGTGAAATTTGTGAAGTTTTTGAAGTTTTTGAAGTTTTTAGAAATTTTTGAAATTTTGTAAGTTTTTGAAATTTTTGAACTTTTTGAACTTTTTGAAGTTTTTGAAATTTTTGAACTTTTTGAACTTTTTGAACTTTTTGAACTTTTTGAACTTTTTGACCTTTTTGAACTTTTTGACCTTTTTGAACTTTTTGGGAGTTTTCAATGCGAGTGTCACTTTAACATTCATCCATAGTGAGTGTCACTTTAATAATCATCCCCAGTGAGAGCCTAGTGTCCCTTCAAGACTGAAGCTACCCCAACGAGATCATCACGTGATATACATGTAGATAATATTCCGTTCATTATACGATGGTGGACCGAAAGCGGTGCCCTACATATCATCTAGCACCTGACCTCAAATAGGTCATGACATATGATGACCTAGGATTATGTAAATTAGCGAGAAAGTAGGTCATGACCTATGATGACCTAGGTCAAACTGCCTAGACTGCGGAGAATATAGGTCAAACTCCATGTACTGCAGAGAATGTAGGTCAACCTGTCTAGACTGACACCAAACAGGGTGGGTATCATCAACACCCGGCTTCAAGCCGATTGTGTACTGAGCTGACCCCAGCGAAAATTGACTCCTCAAATTGGAATAGTCATAAAACACTAGCGGACACTACCTATAAGTATGTCTATGACTACTAGCCTCGACCATTGTGTATGCGTGCTACTCACCAACCTCGAAACCACGTGATTCCGCACCGTGTATATAACGGAATATTATACACATATACTAAAATACAGCACAAATTATGTATATGTATGTGCGCGATGACAGCGCGAATATATGTGCACATGTATATGAGGATGTATATAGTACATATAGGTATATAATATACTATAATAGGGGCTACAAATAAATGTTATATAGTGCAACCATTTGCCATGTATGCGTATACCATGCATATATGTAAATAATGGTATATACGAATTATTATAAATCATATACTACAACCCCAACCCCTTATAATAAGTAATACCGGTATATATGAATTATTATAAATCATAGGCTACCACCCTCTAACCCTTATAATAAGTAATGCCGGTAAATATTAATAAGTGGTACCACCACTATCCCTTATAATAAGTAACACCGGTATATATGGATTATTATAAATCAGTGGCTACCACCCCTATAGCTTATATTAAGTAATACCGGTATATATGGACTATTATAAATCAGAGGCTACCATCCCTATTCCTTACAATAAGGAATACCCGTTTATGTGAAGTATTATAAATCAGTTGCTACCACCCCTACCCCTTATAACGGTATATATGAATTATAGTCCGTGGGCCAAACAAGATATTTTTCGAGTTGGCTGCACCCCACCTCCAACAAAGGTTTAAATATATAAAATTAAAGGTCATCATATGGGGCATCAGATTTTGCTTGTTGCCAGTTTCAGAAAGTGTCCCAAAATAGATTTTTCAGGGAAGACAACTCTTACCCCTAAAATAAATTGAAAATGTTCTCGAGTACAAGTGTCGGAGCATAAACAAAATATTGCGAATATAAACTGCACAATATATCGTTTATATTAATAAGAAATGATCATAAAATGACACGAGATACAAAACTGGACTAATTTATGAGCTAGTTAGAAAAAATTGCGATAAATATTTTGAAATGGCCAAAAATTACTTGGATTTTGAAAACAATTGTCATATATAAATGGCTATAACTTGTGAACCACATGGGCTATTGATCCGCAACATGGCTCAAAAATTGCTCCAGTGCCATATCAAATCTATTTTATGAATGGAATGCCAAGATTATTTTGTAAAAATGTAATATGAGCGTAAACTGAACCCCACCCCCTAAAATATAAATTTTGCAGAAAAATGAATTACGTAGTTTACACTTAGAATGATGCATGTCAAGTTGGTTTTAGAAGCATAAACTGAAACACTGTGGAGAGTGATGAAGAGAATTATAAATAACGGTGTCTGAACGTGATATAAGTTTAAAATTTGAATTTCGTTTATGAAAAAATGAGAATTTTCACTAATTTTAGTAAAATTTACAACATTGTGATCAAATTTTGATAGGCTATGGTAAAACCTAACACGAATACTGGTCTATAATTATTAAGTTCATAAAACCTCATACGATCATCTTTCTGGCAACTATTTCATAGATTTTTCACTTTGTACTTGAATTGTTACGGAAAGATTATATATATATATATATTTCAACTGAACACATATGGCTACAAAGGCTTATGAGTGAGACTTACGTTATACAAAACGGTGTTTTCTTATTTGTGTCGCGCATGTCGGGACAGTGATCATAACTGACAATAGATACGACATTACACGCGCTCCATATTTGACAATAAGTTTAGGATGGCATCCAAAACGGCCAACAAAATCGAAATTGCTCACACTTTCCGTTACAAACGTGACTGAGTTCGTTATCCGGGACAAGGGAATTGTTAACCATGAGTTCACTGGTAACCGTAAAAAACCCCGAAGAACCCTACTATTATTTCAATTAATTTAAGCTAATGAGTAATTGATTGTCTTAAGGACTATATATACTCATTTAAATGTTTTCTCACTCTGCTCATCCTATGCGTCGTCAAAATTTACATTATTTCGGTTATTGTAGACATTATCACATACATCGTTACATCGTTAGTCTGCGGTGAAACAAGACCATGTATTAGATTAACATGAATCTTTGCAGCCAAAGCTCAGTAGTCACAGTAGATCGGGATGAGGTATAATCCGTCTGATGTGTAGGACCCAACCAAAGAGCGAACAGCCAAGGCTGTCAGGGCATGGTACACCAGGCTGGGGAGTTAGTATGATGTGCCAATCACTGATATAGTTCGCACGAAGATGTTTTAATCTTACGGAGTCTGTGTCTGCTGGTGGTAGATGTGTTCCAGTGTTCGGTTACACAATATAAGATCGTGTGTGTTAATTTGTCGAATTGACGACATTATGGATCACCATAATATAGCGCACATGCAAACACTTGGTAGGACATATAGTGCCACCGTCAACATTAATAGATTGCACAAATTGATGCAAAATGCACATCACATTTTAATACTTTTGACTACTAAGTCAAAAGGGTGCATGTTATATGTGTTTGTGGATGTCATAGCCTGTCAATGCGTGAATTGGAGGCAAGGTTTCTCACACCTCTTTGAAAATACTGTCCGCTATCTCGTTCACGGAAGACACATAACCTATTTTTGGTTTCAGTATGAAGAATTATCCTAGGTCCTATTCATCGAGAAACATAGCATTCTAGTATTTCGACATGTACGTCAAGGGAATAAAACAAGAACTAGCTTCCGACCGAGCCGTGTTGCATTGGCTACATGTAACAGCATACCTTTATCCGCTTCATCGTGGTAACATACTAGAACGAGATCAGGAACTAACTCCAAGCGAACATCGCCATTCACGGACTGTATCACGTGACATTCGACCCCATGGCAGACATATAACTCAGTGTTTTTGAAACCGTATGTAGATTCGATCTGCACTCGACCAATCGCGAAAAAATAGAAGCCTGTCAAGGAGTCTTTGTTAACACCACCTGATAAATATTTGGCATTGTCTGGAACTGTGTCATGGACACAGGATATGTGAAGCCTTGCCTGGATACCATGATTGTATTCTCGGGTTGCAGGAAAAAGGTAGCATAATGACTTATGCTGAAAAAAAAGTGCAATGTATCATACTATTCGACAACTTCAACAATCTACTAATATCGATGATGACCTATTTACATCCTGCTAAGAATTTGTATGTGCTTTATGTGACAAGCCGACATGTATTCAAGTCGATGAATTACGATAATTTTTCTCCTGTTGTAAAACGAGAACAATAACACCAAATGCAGACTTCTTTAATAAGCAACACGTTTTTCGTGCAAACTATCAGGCAATTACTTGGCACAATAACTCACACCCATTCTGGAATGCCATGTCCTTATAACCCAATGCAATTTGGGCTCCATATATATCCCTACGTTGTGTGGCATATATAACCTTAGCCCTGTCTACAGTGCAGGAGATACATGTTTATGGTTATATGATAACAACACTAGGCATAGAGACATAAGGTATCCCTAAAGTATGTCCCTTTACCTATATGCCCGTTTGAGTGTCATGTAAATAATGCTATCCACTGGACGCAGAGCGGGAATAATCAGCACCAAAATGCACATGTATAAGAACGAATCTATAACCAATGATGAAGCAAGTTTCAGGCGTAATCATGATCGGCTAGTCCACTTTCATTGTCTCTTTCATGCCCGCCGGGTTCATAGGATAGATCAACACCATGCTACTATTATAATCTTCGTATTGTTAACAATTCCAAATGTTGACCAGAATACACCCACAAGCTGGGCAGAAACGTAACAGCTAAATAGAGTAAAAAAAATCCTAAAAGTCCTGAAGAACTAAACCTTCTAACATGCAGTGTATCGGAGTGCCCCGAGTGGCCCGGTCCGTCACTCAGGGCTAATGTATAATCAAGCCATGGGAGTCCTGCTTCTCTCTCTCAAGGTTGAAGATAGGTCTGGCTAAAATGGCCCCGCACCAGAAGTACCGGTATAGAAAGCATAGTTACCGTGCATGAGATATATGGGTGCATGAGATTATATGAGATTGGTTTTCCATGACGTCCATCGGTGGTCGCTGCGTGAGGGGGCCGGAAGTCCTACACATCAACAATGTATTGATGGCACTTCATCCCTATCCAAATGCAGTTATGCAACTACTGCGATCTGCAATTGGCTACAATGATTAATGCGAATTGTTGTTATTTGACCGCCGACATGTCAGGATGTACTGGTGTATGAAATGTGAGGATATCTGCATGGAATAACCGAAGTAGTGCCAATTTTGACTTAACTGGCTACCCTGAGGATGAGCAGACTTATTGGCCATTTCCGTCAATCAATTACTCATCACAATAAATGAGTTGAGACAAGATGTTAGAGTTCTTTAGTTTGTTGAGGAGCACCAGTGAATGCATTTCTTAATGAACAATTCCCTTAACCCCCATATGACGAACCCAGTTAAATTTGTGTTGTAATTTTGAAAATCTTCGATGTTATTGGCCGTTTTGAACGCCATCTTAAAATAATTATCAAATATGAAGTGTCCGATGATGTATATATCGTCATTTGTCTATGTCACAAAATGCGCCATAAAATAAGAAAATACCTCCCTGTAAACCGTGAGTCTCACTCATCCGCCTTTGGTAGCCATATGTGACCAGTTGAAATATATATATATATATAGAATATCCGTATAGTTTGACGAGATGCTAGGTTTATTTTCGCGAGTATGATTCAGCAAATGGGGGACCGAGCTTTAGCGAGGTCCCCCATTTGCTGAATCATACGAGCGAAAATAATCCTTGTATCTCGTCAAACTATATGGATATTTTTTTATCCATCGCCAACTATTGTTTAAAAGTCGTTATAATCAATTACATCTTTATAAATATGGAATTAACGGCGAATTTCGTTGGAAAATATTTAAAACAATTAAAAGTTTTTCGGTCGGCAAAGTGTTAAAATAAACTCATTAATATTCATAAGGATGTGACCTGTCAATCCCTACGCGAGTGATGAGGTCCCCAACTCACAACTCGACATTGGGCGACGTTACGCTGCCAAGAGTAAGTCCTATCTACCCCACATCGAAATAGAGAACAATTATTCGGGGAACCACCCACAATATGCCCTCAGTTGTTGTAATAATAACTGTACAAGTGTGCGTTTTAACATCATTTTCAAAATATCATGAATTCAAGTTTACTAGAAGTTAACATTTCGTTCCACATGTCTGTTCAAAAATACAAAATTCTACTTCCGTCCGACACAAAATTTAACAATCACAAATTAATTCTTGTGAGGATATTTATTGTTCTTGTGTAATGTCACGTTTATTTTGGAGCTGGACATGTGTATATATACATGTTGGATATGGTGACAGTGTTACTATGAAACAAACTTTGGAGCGCTGGCTGAACAACATTTTGCAAAGTGTTGCTGCTGACACTACTGTTTATTTGTGACAAATGTGCGCTGTTGGAAGAAACACTGGTACTGCACACAGGCAAAGAACTGCTGCTAGTGTTACTGCCACAAGTAGGAATACTTATGCTGTTGATACTGATAGGAACTGTTGTCGAAGATGGAGCAGACACTGTCATGGCTGATGTCGAAGATGGAAATTCAAATCTGAGTGAATCGATAGTGCACACACCGGTACTTCTATTTTCTGGAGGAGGCACACTAACAGTCGCACTAGGTGTTAGAGGAACAAACTGAGAACGAGACACATTTACACCACTGAGAATGTGCGAACAATGCTCCTGTTGCTTGTTACTGATGCAAGAATAGTTGTTGATTGATGTCAAATTTCGATGTCCTGAGATGTTTGCTATATCTGTCGCTTCGATGTTATTTTCCCTCAGCTTGCTGACCAAAGTTTTCCTGACACTCGTATTAGTGAAGCGCTTTCCTGTACTGTTTTCTAGGTGAGTAGTCATTAACGGCATGATGTTTTCAAGCTTTCTTTCACCCACAGACTGCTTTCTGAACCATGGGTCATTTTCAGCAGTTACTGGCGTCGTCCGCGTAGCAATATAAAATGGATCATCAATGTTGTTGTAACCAAATGGACGCTTTGACGCAAAGAATTTGTATACTTGTACTGGATCATGACCATCATTTGTTCCTGTTGCGTACATTCTTGGGGGCACATCTCTTACATTGCGAACATCTACTCCAGTTCTGGTTTTGGTTTGCCGTTCATTTATTTGTATATATTCGTGCCCATCTTCATCCGTATTTAATTTAACGTCACCCCATGCCAAATTTCTGTGTTCTGTTTTCCCACGAAGTCCGAGATGTAAAGTGTTATTGAACCACAGGGTGTTTAGTACTGCCTCGGGGCTTGAAATTCCCAACTGCTCACTTTGAAATAATTGACTTATTTCTGAATCGGTCAGTCGATCTGCCTTATGTGGCCTATTGCCACGGCCGGATTTCTTAAGCTGCTTCTGCTTTGCCAAAAGTGCCCGTCTGGTAATATCAAAGCAGTCATCTTTCGCAATTGATTATCGTTGTTCCGTATTTGTGTCTTTTTAGGTACCGATCCACACTTGACATGATAGAGCGAAGAGATGATGGTTCAAATTCATCCCCGTTCCTCTTGCGAACACTCAGGAGGAATTTACCCAGGACCATATCCAATTCCGACGATGGGATCTCGTGAAGTTTTCGATATTCACCGGTTATTGTCAAGTACTGTTCAAGGATGTTCAAATCATATATTTTTTTAGTGTATTTCTGTTTTCCTGCTCATTTCGGCCAATTTGGCCGGTTACTTCATGTGAGTTTTTCATCTGACGTGTGTGTCGGAATAATGATGTGGAGGATTTATGTAAATGTTAGCCCAAACTACATTTCCAAGTAACGATGGTTTTGTTGTTTTTGAGGAATAATACCGCGTCAGATGAATTCAGCCCAAATATGTTAACAGTTGTCGTGTAAAACATTCGGCAGTAAGTTAGCGTTATTTAGTATTTGTGGATGTCCTTTAACATGGGGAAAATAGACTACTGCGCTTGAACGAGCATGTGAATTGTCGTTTTTAATGTATAGCAACTTTATAATCAATAACAGAGGCATTCTCTGTCAAATAAGGTCGCTCTATTTACGATACCAATTGGGGAACTTTGAGAATTAAATTACGCGTAAACTTAACCTGCTGCAAATAGAAAAGGTGTCGGAATCGGCGTACTCGCCTCAGGGCTAACTCGCCCCAATCGGCGAGTGCCAACTCGGAATAAAAGGCCAACTCGGAATAAAAGATGCATACGGGGTGTTATATGGCGTTTGGTCCGTTGTTTATCAATGAATATTATTGACATTTGGTGTATATGTCCGGGCTGGGACATGGAATACAACAACGTTTGAATTGTTTTTAAATTTACAAATTTGTTGATTTTATTCATTTTGTTTTCGTTCTGAAACACACTATAAAGTGTATATAATATAATAACGAACACGAGACATACATAATTTATAAACTGTTAACAAAAGATATCAAATTCAATACATGACAAAGATGACTCAGTGGAGTTTATAAAGTGAACATAAAAACATTGAGGTAAGAATCTTTTTAAGGAATGCAACTTTATTTAATGATAATAAACACATAAATTAAAATAACAAACATGAGACATACATGATTTATAAACTGTTAACAAAAGATATCAAACTCAATACATGACAAAGATGACTCAGTGAAGTTTATAAAGTGAACATAAAAATATTAAGGTAAAAATCTTTTTAAGCATTACTAAACCGTTTAGCACAGTCCACTTCACTCATCCGATCATCACTAAACTTCATATTTATCTTGATATTGATCTATCAGATGAGAGCTATCAAATATTTTTTTAATTTTATAGGAAAAAATGGTCGCCAGCGGCCATATTGCATTTACGTTATATGTTATCGCGTCATGTCGATATCTAGTATTAGTTAGAAATTTCACCTTTCCAGATTCATAATTGCTCCATTGACTGTAACAGATGGAATTATTCCCCTCTTCGGATAGAGTGTCACTGAAACTTTATTTTGTCAGACTGTCTGTATAGTCACTGATTATATATGGCAATAATCTGTAATAAGATGTAGCACTATTTTATTTTATATTTACATGCAGTGCTGTTTTTATACAACAATTCTAATCCCCCCTAGATCATCATGTGATCGACCATACATCGCGCGAGGACCTGGTTGAATTAAGGGGGGTTTTATGGATAACTTCTGTCCTCAAGCTAGATTATACTTATGACATTTAATGGCATGTTTCTAACGTGGAGGGTTAGATATGCTTGAGACACCACCACTCTTCAATTCACACCAAGTTATCAGCTGTCATATTCGGATATTAGAACCCATAGCCATGATATATGGTTTATTTTGTGTATACTAGTAATATTGTTATTTTCAGTACCTTTATATACCAGTACTGTGTATAACAATGCATATAAATTAATCCATGTATACATGTATATTGATTCAACGGATTCAGTGGTTTTGTCCATAAGTCTATCAAATATGCGGGGAAAACATGGCCACAAGCAGTACACCCTGTTAAATTTCGAATTTGAATCAATTGGCGCACCCTGCAGCCAGCTTTTATTGGAGAACTTTTTCTCACGTGGATAGTTTGGGTCACCGCTAGATGTGAGCCATGTTTTGTTCTCAAGCTGTCCTTGTGAAGACATCACTGCCAGCAGTGATC
The DNA here is from genome assembly GCA_032622095.1 of Siphonodentalium dalli. Classification (NCBI taxonomy): domain Eukaryota; kingdom Metazoa; phylum Mollusca; class Scaphopoda; order Gadilida; family Siphonodentaliidae; genus Siphonodentalium; species Siphonodentalium dalli. The sequence continues at coordinate 24,398,285 of CP136062.1, read as the reverse complement.
TGGAATTTTACTATTTTTATGGCTAAATAATTTGGTTGATCCTACAGACGACACCCCTTGTCCGATTGTCACCAGATTCCACAATGATCTTCTGGATAACCAGGGTGAGAGTAATCTAATTTTCCCGAATTTCGTTAAAAAACATTACCACAGGCAGCAATTTGTTATCTTACTGTTTGATCCTCTTTTGCGTGACTGAATTGTTTAGCAACTGTACAGTCATATCCCTCATCTGATAGTCACCACACTTTATATTGATCTTCGGGCTGACAACTAGATGGGAGCTATCGAATGCTTTGAATTTTTTTGGAAAACATTGTCGCCAGCAGTCATCTTCTATTTTGGTTTTTATATACATGTATATCTCTTCATTCGGATAGTCAGTATTACGTAGGTACTTCAACTTTCCGCATTCCTGTCATCATTTGAAATATAAAAATTTACCTGATACCATGCACCCTTCAAAATTTGTTTCGTCGTATCTATTTTAATGACCCGTATGGTAATATTGATACAGATATATTTGTCAAACATTTCTTTGTACAATATACAGGTATTTAGTTTGTAACTAAATCTAGAAATATATAATAGTAGCTGGTGGACCCTACTTCGTCCGGGATGTTCCCCTCTGATTTTCGGAGAATTGCGCGATTTAACCTTGAATTGACCATTTTAAAGGTGAACGTCATGTCGGGTCACGATTTGACCCGTCCAAAACACTCCCCGGACAAAAGTCACGACAAAAATACCCGTCGAAATCCGCCCGGCTTTACCCGATTTGACCTTGAATTGACAATTTTTAATGTCAAGATCAGGTCAGGGTCATAATTTGACCCACCCGAAACACTCCTGGGACAAAAGTAACAGTAGGTATTATATTTCGTTGAAATACTTCCGTTTTACCAGATTTGACCTTGAATTGATCTTTTTGAATGTCAAAGTCAGGTCGGGATCAAGATTTGACCCGTCCAAATAGTCCAGAAACATGCCTACATCAGCACGTTCGAGAACATGGTCCCACGTGAAATTGGACCCGTCCATATTGCTCCCGGGATCGAAGTAGTCCTACACACAATTTTTTAGTCGGATCGGTCAAGGTCCAGAAACATGCATATGAACGAGGTCAAGTTGACACGTTAAATACCAAATCCGAGTCGGATCAGTCGAGCAGTGTTAGAGTCTATAACACATACACACATGCATTCATGCATACACACATACATACAGACAGGTGTTCCAAAATGTATAATCGATAGCTACAACAATTCTATGGTAGATAGTTCACGGCCGACCTGATGCATGCATCTTAGTTTTCTTGTGAATGAAGTCATTCTGATTTTGATCGGTGACATCACTAAACCTTTGGAGTGTGGGTATATCAAATTGTTCAGAAATGTTCATATATGGCAGTGGCACAGTAGGTCTGCTAGGCTCCCTAGAAGGCTCAGTTACATTCAAAACTGGTTCAATTTCAACAATGTTATTACTTGTTACCGGTAGATCAACAGTTTCAAGTAGAACAGGTGTGACATTTTGATTGTTGTTGTTGGAATTTTCTGAAATCCGATCACCATTATCCTCAGACTCAGGATACGGAGCTAGGAACATTCTTTCTAAATCTTCTTCAGACATTTCATCGAGGAGTCTGATTTTGAAAATCGGATTTGTATATCCCGTTGATTCTGCCATGTTTACAAATTCATAAAAACTTTATGAAAACGCCGTGCGCTTTATTTTGACAGTTCGCAACCACGAGGCAGACGGCATGAATTGTTTACGTTTTGTTATCGAGGCTGGCTTCAAACTCATTGTTTTACACAAATAATTACTAGCTCTGTATGTTTAATAGCCAATAATTTAGAAATAAATGTTCGATCATACTTTATATTTCATTTTATAACCCGGTTTTAGATACAGTTTGATGAAAACTGGGTCATGTCGCTTAAAATAGAATCGAAGCGAGCGTATTATTGGATGGCACCTTGTGAACTCTTGCGGGGTCAAGTACTTGTAGTTCCGAGCACATGCCTTTATTTTGATAGTTGAAGTAGCCGTTTTTGCTATATTTTAGCACGTGCTAAAATAAAGCTGTGGTTTATTTTGCAGCCTTTATCTGTATAGTAGGCGACAAAGGTGATGGATAAATATATATAATCGGCTTTGTACACAAATTCAAATAAAAATTTAAAAGATACGAAATAGTTGACAAAAAAGTGATCATGTGATGTTTTATGAATTTACAAATTCTGGACTAGTATCCTCGTGTGATTTTCCATACCCCTATCAAAATTGCATCACAATGTTGTAAAATCTTGAGAAATTAGTAAACAATTACCATTTTTCACCATTTCCCCCCCAATTTTCATCTTAGAACACGTTCGGACAAGGTTCTTTATAATTCCCCTTCATCAATCTCGACACTGTTTCATTTCATGTCCATAAAGCCTTCTTTGCATGCGGAATTCTAAGTGTAAATTCTACAATTAATTTTTCTGAGAAAATTATATTTTAGGGGGTGGGGTTATGTTTATGACCACAGCGCATTTTCACAGAAATATAATTGGCATTCCATCATCAAAATTGTTTTGCTAGGTCTTTGGAGCAGTTTTTGAGATTATGTTGCGCGTCAATAGCCCATGTGAAGTTATAGCCAACTATATGTGACACTATTTTTCAAAATCCAAGCAATTGTTCGCAATTTCAAAATATTTATCGCAATTTTTTCGAACTAGCTTATACATCAGTCCCGTGTTGTATCTCATGTTGTTTTATGGTGATCTATAATTAATATAAACGATGTCCTGTTCACTTTATGACCGCAGTCATTTTTTTAGACGCTAACACTTGTACTCGATGAAATTTTTACTTTATTTTAGGGGTAGGAGTTGTCTTCCCTGAAAAGTCTATTTTGGGACACATTCTGAAGCTGGCAACAAGCAAAATCGGATGCGTCATAATTTGATATATAAAAAACCTTTGTTGGAAGGGGGTGCAGCCAACTTCTAAACTAGAGGCTTTCTGAGAATTGGCCCACGGACTATTATTATAAATCAGTGATACCATATCCATTATACGATGTGAGTCAATGACATGCCCTGTTGGTTGAGGAATCAAACTATCAGAATACCTAAGCAATGCTTAGATATAGCATATATATAATCTCTTCTTTATAATAAAGAGAGCTTGCGACAAATGATGTCATGTGGGTATTTCCGCAGATAAGGGGAACTCCCTCATTATTATATCATTATTATTCGGACTTCGACATCGTTCGGCTCTTCTCGTCACATGTATTAGATTCGAATCCTCAAAAATCCGTCGTTTGAAACCAAGACGGATTTCAGACGCATCACCGACGCAGATTCGTCTGAATTGGACGGAGATCCGTCTGTGGTGCGTCTGACACGGATCTAATTGTTTCAAACGTCGCATTTTTGACGCATTTAATACAATTGTGGGTCTGGTATTAGATTCGAGTCGAAAAAAATCCGTCGTTTGGAACGGGCCTTAGGGAGTTACTCTACCCTTTGTAAGCAATTGGTTCTCAGTGTTTGTTATCAAAAAAGGGTTGATAAATATCGCAGGGGCCTGTAACGCGCTCCGCTGCCCGCACCCTTTTTGCATTACCCATATACGCCAACGATAAACGCGCCTGTTTCATGTTAATAATACTACACACCAGTCCTTTGAGTACTATTAACATTATGCAGGCGCAATATGGGATTAGATATGACAGCGCCCAATGTTTATCTTAAAAAATGAGAAATAATTTAATGGATATTGCCAAACTGGGCATATATGTAATTAGCCTCATATACCACAAAGGAGCACGGCGGGTTAGTGTGATTGACAGCTCAAAAGATCATCTCATTGGCCTTAAGGAAAGACACAAAGGTACATATGTCATCAAGATTATCACAAAGGCGCATGGGCGTGGTTTACTCTCTGTCAAACGCCGAAGTCGTGCGGAATTGGATTACATGTTGTCACAAACAGGCATGGACGTGGTCTTTTAAGACGCGTGTTGGTAATTATGATCACATCGTGCGTGAATCGGATTAGGACCAGACAAATGGGCAGTGCCTAATTAAACATTTGCGCATGTGCCTAATAACACATTCACGCATGCCATAAATACATTATTCAATGCGCAAATGTCGGTGCTGTAATAAGATTATGCTACATTTGCGCATGCCATATATTGAGTAATAATTAACGAACTACAACATTTTTGTCACATCACCATTTATTTGGGCTTTGGACCGACAAGTTAAACTTGGCTGGGTTAGACATATGTTTTTTGTTTTCAAACTGGACAATTTAATTTTTTTTAGCATATACGACCATCAATGACAATTACATACATCAAATGCACAATCTTATAATAACGCCGACAATTCACTTTCATACAAGGTAATATCAAAGAAAATGATTTCTGTATTGAATTTAATTGTTCTAGTTTTACGTATATTTATGACTAAAAGGCCCATATATAATATATTGTACTGACATGTGCAATCATAATATATTATCATAATCCGCTCAGTTATTTTTTGCAGTCTCTGCTTTGCCGCGATTTCTAATAGCCAGAATTGGTTTATCACATGATATAAACGCTCTTTATTATTTCCATATCAGGAAAACTAAACAAACGCCAGAAAGGTAACTTTTTTTTGCTATTGTTTACATTGACAAATTCAAGTTACAAATTTATCTGGAAAGGTGCATTCACAAATAACAATTATAATAAGTGTGGTGTATGTTAATCTTACATTTCTGATACAATTGGACGTCGAGACGTATTCGGGTTGGGTCGCTGACTTTTTTTCAGTGGTCTCAATGCACTTTTCATTGTGAACAAAATGAACTACAAAGAACTAAAACACATCATTTACGAACATAGGTAAAACTATTTATGAGGAATTGTATCCCGCGTATACTTGGCTTCCTATGTTTTCGCCGCAATCGAATGGGTTGCGCAATATTTAATTACCTGTCATAAATAAAGCGATGTTCTACTCAAATTCATAATAGACTTTGTCGAATAGGCGCCAAACACATTAGCATATAAAACCAGCATCCGGAAGCCATATTAAGAAAGCTGAATAGAAGCCTCATTTATTCCTGGTGAAAGTTAAACACCACTTAACGACTCGCCTAATACTCTCACCTAACGCGTGGAATGTCCAAGTTAATTGCTACTACCAGTGAAGCAGGTAAATAAAATTATATATTCATTTGCAAAAACGTGTTATTGCCAATACATTGATTTGTAATGCCAAAAAGTCGGTCATATATAAGGTGAAATGTAGCATTTTTCAATTCCAAAAAATAGAGTTTGATTTCTACAACTTTAAATACATATCAGATAACTGTCAACTAATTATTTGAACATATTATACTTTATGTTGATTGTCATGCGCAATTTCCACTCTGCGCATGCGTTGGTTTATAAGACATGCGGGTGTGTGGATATCCGCAACCTCAATAGAACTGTCAGCGCCTGCGGGTTGTCAATAAAAGGATCACGTTACCGCAGAGCACACAATGCTCCTTTGTCGGCTTAACTACGGCAAACCCGCCGTGCGCCTTTGTGCAAATCCCGGTATATTACATACCTCAACTGGGGGACATGACAATCTGCGGGATGGGAAGGGATATGGGACAAAACGACAATCTGCGGGACAGAATTTCAAATTGCGTGGGACGGCCGATATCTCGAGGAATACAGGGCGTAGGGGGCTCATTTTGGTGTCTAACGAAAGGCCCACATTCGGCCTATCCACACACATTAACTCCGCCACTGACCGGACACTGGAAGTTACATTATTCGGTCGACAACTGACCTAACATAAAATGCCACAAACACGAAAAACTGCGTTCGACATTAATGTTTACAATTTAGATTTCTCGATGAATACGCTAGCAAACAACAAGTTTTAGATATCAAATAACGCAGAATATTGTAATGGTGAACACGCAAACACGCGCCGATAAATCAGCTAAAAATAGACTCGATGTTTACAATTACAGGATCGATTTCAGCTGGTATATTCAATATAATGGGGCGTATAGAGTATCAACATGTAGGATTAGACACAGTGAATGTATTTTTTTCCAAATGGGTCCACTACGCGGTGAAATTATTGCAGAAATTCGCTCCAAGAAAGAGCGCTACTTTTCTCGTAAAAAATAGAATGGCCGACTGAAGCCGTTCTATCGTTCCAACTAAGCCGTTCTTAGCAGCACTTCATCAACAAAATACGAATATACACCATGTATCAGAAGACATATCAAATGTAATCTTTAAAAGGTATTTGCGCTTTTCATTTGTTATAATTCACACTTATTTTTTATTTTAGTTGTGATTAAAAGCCCAGGCCGGAAGCCGGTGTCCGGCGATTACAAGCCAAGTTACAAAATAAATTAACTGGTTTGAATGCATAAATATGTCAATGGTCAGACTGCTCGAAAGAATATTCAAATCAAATAGTGCTTATAGACTTAAAAACATATGTGTCCGCCAGTCATACGCGGTGAAGTTCTCATATTATCTGCTGGTCATACGTGTGGGAGGTTCTCATATGAACATATTATCTGCCGGTCATACGCGGGGGAGGTTCTCATATGAACATATTATACGCCAGTCATACGCGGTGGAGGTTCATATTATCTGCCGGTCATACGCGAGGGAGGTTCTCATATTATCCTTCTGTCATACGTGGGGGATGTTCTCATATTATCCTCTGGTCATACGTGGGGGAGGTTCTCATATGAACATAATTTTTTTTATCCGCCGGTCATACACGGTGGAGGTTCATATTATCCGCCAGTCATACGAGAGGGAGGTTCTCATATTATCTTCCGGTCATACGTGGGGCAGGTTCTCATATGAACATATTATCCACCGGTCATATGCGAGGGAGGTTCTCATATTATCCACCGGTCATACGTGAGGGAGATTCTCATATTATCCTCCGGTCATACGTGGGGAGGTTCTCATATGAACATATTATCCACCGGTCATATGCAGTGGAGGTTCATATTATCCGCCGGTCATATGCGGTGGAGGTTCATATTATCCGCCGGTCATACGTGATGGAGGTTCTCATATTATCCTCCGGTCATACATGGGGCAGGTTCTCATATTATCCCCCGGTCATACGTGGCGGAGGTTTTCATATGAACATATTATCCGCCGGTCATACGCAGTGGATGTTTATATTATCCGCCGGTCATATGCGGTGGAGGTTCATATTATCCGCCGGTCATACGCGAGGGATGGTCTCATATTATCCTCCGGTCATACATTGGGGAGGTTCTGATATGAACATATTATCCGCCGGTCATACGCAGTGGAGGTTCATATTATCCACCGGTCATATGCGAGGGAGGTTCTCATATTATCTCAAATCAAATGACGATAATATGAGAACCTCCACCGCGTATGCCCGGCGGATAATATGTTCATATGCAAATCTCCCCCGCGTATGACCGGCATATAATATGAGAACCTCCCTCGCGTATTACTGGCAGATAATAAAAACCTCCACCGCTTACGACCGTCGAATGAACATATTATCCGCCGGTCATACGCGGGGGAGGTTCTACATGAACATATTTTCCGCCGGTCAAATGCGGGGGAGGTTCTCATATTATCCGCTGTCATACGCGGTGGAGGTTGATATTATCCGATGGTCATACGCAAGGGAGGTTCTCATATTAACTGGGGTCATTCGCGGGAGGGGGGGAGGTTCTCATATTATCTGCCGGTCATATGTGGGGGAGGTTCTCATATGAAAATATCATACGCGGTGGAGGTTTATATTATCTGCCAGTAATACGCGAGGGAGGTTCTCATATTATACGCCGGTCATACGCGGGGGAGGTTTGCATATGAACATATTATCCGCCTGTCATACGCGGTGGAGGTTCTCATATTATCCTCATTTGATTTGAGATAATATGAGAACCTCCCTCGCATATGACCGGTGCATAATATGAACATCCACCGCGTATGAACGGCGGATAATTTGTTCATATGAGAACCTCCCCCACGTATGACCGGAGGATAATATGAGAACCTCCCTCGCGTATGACCGGCGGATAATATGAACCTCCACCGCGTATGACCGGCGGATAATATGAACCTCCACCGCGTATGACCGGCGGATAATATGTTCATACGAGAACCTCCCCCACGTATGACCGGGGGATAGTATGAGAACCTCCCTCACGTATGACCGGTGGATAATATGAGAACCTCCCTCGCATATGACCGGCGGATAATATGTTCATATGAGAACCTGCCCCACGTATGACCGGAAGATAATATGAGAACCCCCCTCCCGTATGACTGGCGGATAATATGAACCTCCACCATGTATGACCGGTGGACAATATGTTCACATGAGAACCTCCCCCGTGTATGACCTGCGGATAATAAAAATTATGTTCATATGAGAACCTCCCCCACGTATGACCGGATCATAGTATGAGAACCTCCCCCACGTATGACCGTAGGATAATATGAGAACCCCCCTCGCGTATGAGCGGCGGATAATATGAACCTCCACCGCGTATAACCGGCGGATAATATCTTCATATATTTTCATACACCTGATATCGCTTCCGATTTCCCCATATCGTTACGGTAGACACGCCCGTGAGTCAGTGTGTTCATAAACTTATGAACGTAACGTGACGTAACTTCCAATGTCGTTCATAGGTTTATGAACACATTGGTCCCGGAAATCACCGGAGATGGTCGGACATGAACGACTGCTTGAGTATTCAGCACATCCGGATTTGGCAAGCAATTTGTTTTGGTCTATAATCAGTGTTGTTACCCTGCACCTATAAAACTCATCTCCTCTGATTACACAACCCACGACCTCACAAATATATCATAATGGTAGAACGGCGTGTTGTCAATTTCTTATCATCCACAACCGAAACTTAATTGTTAGTTTCAGATATTACATTCTTGAAATCAACACGTCTACATTCATTACAAGCTAAAGAAGACATTTCGTCATATGTCATATACTTTACTATGAAATTGCGTTTTTTTTCCCCGCTCTCCGTGAACGGATTCTCACAATGTTTGGTTTTATAAAAAGCGAGGATTCGAACTGTCCGAACTGAACTCCATACGTGCATTTAAAGTTTAATAAGTAGTGGGAAAGACAGACAATCCTAGTTGGTAATGAATTTAAGTATATAAATATAAATAATAAACGGCGGATTCAACGTGATTATGGGTTTTGACTTCGGGGTTCATGCAGTTTGCTGAATTTTTCTCGCGGTCAAAATCCCATGACCACATTGAAACCGCCGTTCATTTCTTATATGAGAACCTCTCCCACGTATGACAGGATGATAATATGAGAACCTCCCTCGCGTATGACCGGCGGATAATATGAACCTCCACCGCGTATGACTGGCGTATAATATGTTCATATGAGAACCTCCGCCACGTATGACCGGAGGATAATATGAGAACCTCTCCCATGCATGACCGGAGGATAGTATGAGAACCTCCCTCACGTATGACCGGCGGATAATATGAACCTCCATATTGCACGTGTATGACGGTGGATAATATGTTCCTATGAGAACCTCCCCTGTGTATGACCGGCGGATAATAAAAATTATGTTGACCGGCGGATAATATGAGAACCTCCCTCACGTATAACCGGCGGATAATATGAACCTCCACCGCGTATGACCAGCGGATAATATGTTCATATGAGAACCTCTCCCACGTATGACAGGAGGATAATATGAGAACCTCCCTCGCGTATAACTGGCGAATAATATGAACCTCCACCGTGTATGACCGGTGGATAATATGTTCATATGAGAACCTCCCCTGTGTATGACCGGCGGATAATACAAATTATGTTGATATGCCCATATAAAAATTTACCATGGTAAATATTGGTGTTTACCTATGTATACCCCTGATAAACCCCGGTACATATAGGTTTTACCCTGGTTTCACCCAGGTCACACCCAGGTTACACCCAGGTAAATCAGGGATTTATATAGATTTACCCTGGTGTTTTCTATATATGTTAGGTAGAAACCCCAGTTTACCCGGGTTTTTACGGATATAATTTAGAAAGACGCTGTCACACCCGGGTATTGAGACCCAGGTTATCCGGAGTATTTACACCCAGGTATTTACACCAGGGTTTCGCCCAGGTATTTACTACAGTGTTCACCCGGATATATACACCTGTGGTATTTTGTTAAATTGTATAATCTGCACTTGAAGTTACCTTATTTACCCTTTCTATATTACAGCATCATTGGCGTGTAGTTACCTTATTAACCATTATATATTAAATCATTAATTGACAGTTAGTTACCTTATTAACCCTTTATATACTAAGTAACATTGGTGAGTAGTTACATTATTAACCCTTTCTATATTAAAGCATCATTGACGTGAAGTTACCTTATTAACCCTTTCTGTATTAAAGCATCATTGACATGTAGTTACCTTATTAACCCTTTCTATATTAAAACATCATTGATGTGTAGTTACCATGTTAACCCTTTCTATATTATAGCATCATTGACGGGTAGTTGCCTTATTAACTCTGTATATACCAAAGTATCATTGTCGTGTATAGTTACCTTATTAACCCTTTTTATCCTAAGTACCATTGGCGTGTAGTTACCTTATTAACCCTTTCTATATTAAAGCATTAATTGACAGGTAGTTACCTTATTAACCCTTTCTATACTAAATATTATTGGTGAGTAGTTGCATTATTAACCCTTTCTATATTAAAGCGCCATTGACGGGTAGTTACCTTATTAACCATTTTTGTATTAAAGCATCATTGACGTGTAGTTACCTTATTATAACCCTTTCTATATTAAAGCATCATTGACGTGTAGTTACCATATTAACCATTTCTATATTAAAGCATTATTGCCGGGCAGTTACATTATTAACCCGTTCTATACAAAGTGTCATTGGTGAGTAGTTACCACATTAACCCTTTCTATATTAAAGCATCATTGACGTGAAGTTACCTTATTAACCCTTTCTGTATTAAAGCATCATTGATGTGTAGTTACCTTATTAACCCTTTCTATATTAAAACATCATTGACATGTAGTTACCATGTTAACCCTTTCTATATTAAAGCATCGTTGACGGGTAATTGCCTAATTAACCCTGTATATACTAAAGTATCATTGATGTGTAGTTCCTTATTAACCCTTTCTATGCTCAGTAGCATTGGCGTGTAGTTACCTTATTAACCCTTTCTATATTAAAGCATTAATTGACAGGTAGTTACCTTCAACAACCCTTTATATACTAAGTATCATTGGTGATTAGTTACATTATTAACCCTTTCTACAATAAAGCATTATTGACATGAAGTTACCTTATTAACCATTTCTGTATTGCAGAATTATTGACGTGTAGTTACCTTATTAACCTTTTCTATATTAAAACATCATTTACGTGTAGTTACCATGTTAACCCTTTCTATATTAAAGTACCATTGACGGCTAGTTGCCTTATTAACCCTGTATATACCTAATTATCAGTGTCGTGTAGTTACCTTATTAACCCTTTCTATACTAAGTATCACTGGCGGGTAGTTACCTTATTAACCAGTTCTATACTAAGTATCATTGACGTGTAGTTACCTTATTAACCCTTTCTATATTAAAGCATCATTGATATGTAGTTATCATATTAGCCAGTTCTATATTCAAGCATCATTGACGGTAGTTACCATATTAACCCTTTCTATATTAAAGCACCATTGGCGTGTAATTACCATATTAACCCTTTCTATATTAAAACATCATTGACGTGTAGTTACCCTATTAGCACTTTCTACATTAAAGCATCATTGACGTGTAGACTGTAGAACTTTATCTTATTAACCCTTTCTTTATTAAAGCATCATTGACATGTAGTTACCTTAGTAACCATTTCAATACTAAAGCATTATTGATGGGTAGTTACCTTATTAACCCTTTCTATATTAAAGCATCATTGACAAGAAGTTAAATTATTAACTTTTCTATACTAAGTATCATTGCTGTGTAGTTAGTTACCTTATTAACCCTTTCTATATTAAGACGTCGATCATTGACGGGTAGTTACTTTATTAACCATTTCTCTATTCAAGCATCATTGACGAGTAGTTACCTTATTACTTGAAGTTTATTTTGACAGTATGACAATACACTACCCTGGACAAATGAAGCAATATCATACTTTATCTAACAGCCTAGCTATAACTAGTGAACATTAAACTGACAAACAGACAATTTTCAGGGCCATTATTTAATATTAAAGGGATACAAAATAAAGGTATTTATAATTATCAGTAAGAATTATTCTCTAAGTGATACTTATTATTTCAAATAAATGATTGCGTATATTATAGTAGACCATATACCAACAGGAAAATATTAGTGAATACAATTATTGTGTTTCTAAATTCGTTTCGTTTCTGCAGCCAAATTACAATCTTAACTTTTAGTTACCTGGTTACCGGTACTTCGAAAAGAAGCGCGGAGAATTCCTTGCGGGGGTTTTGAGTTAATTTTGTCGCGAATCAACGCGGATTGACAGAAGGAAATTGTGTATTGGCTACAAACGGATAAACTGTGGACCTATATATAAGATTCGCCGATTTTTCCGCATGGATGTGCGCAAATATCGAAAAAGACTGAATTTCATGTGACAAAAAATATTTCAATTCCCGGAACAGTAAGAATTAAGGTACGATTACGAAACGGATCAACAATAGTATTGAACGGTACCCGGCCATCTGCCCATAACCAGAATATTCCCGCTGACACATCTGTATGACCTGGTATATTTGTATCACATGAAAACCACTGATAGTGGACATAGTGCATTGGGATTGAATTGAAAAGTAATACATGTATATTGTAATTTGTAATTGTCACGCTACGACAATACGCAAAATTGAATTTGTGGTACCAGTACAAGCATGACGCAGTGCCAGTGGCCTGCTCATGCACCTGTCCAGAAGAAGAAGAATTGAGAAGTTTGATCTACGATAGTAAGGGGTCTGTAGTTCGGTACATGTAGTCATACTGATAGTGATAAGCCTGCTGTACAATAATAATACTTTTGCTGTTTTACTGGTCTTAACTGAGTACTGTGTCAATGTGACATTGTTAATTCAGTTCCACTCTAATGTACATTAACTGGCAATGATGCATCACTATTAAAGGCACCGGTAATCCCTACATACCAGGAGGACGCGGCGTTGAAACATGGGACAACAGTTGTTACACGTCAAAGAAAATTATCAACAAGTGAACGTCATCATCAAAATTGCAAATTAAAACACGGCAACGGTAATCCCTACATACCAGGAGGACAAGGCATTGAAACATGGGACAACAGTTGTTACACGTCAAAGAAAATTATCAACTAGTGAACGTCTTCATCAAAATTAAAACACACTGCAGATGAATGTTTATACATGTACTGTGCAGTCGAAATCACCTGGACCTTCATGGTAACAATTGTTACAATTTACAAATATTTAAGGATTATACTAATGTCAATTTGATGAGTAGATGCGTGACTGATAAAAAGAATTAGAGACTCCATATTTACTCGACAGATAACAGTATACGATGCCATACAGTTGTTCCATAACACCTCAACCTTTGGTGGATAACAGTAAAACTAATGAAAATGATGAAAGCCAGACTCAACATCAAGACTACAAGTGACGGTTCAATGATTTTGACTCCATCAGATGATATTTAGGCGACACCAATTTTTAAGTCTGGTTTACGATAATGTGGGGAGAAAAAAGGTAGATGCAGGAGGGGAAAAAATAAAAATAAAAAAGATTGTCCCCCGATTTATATCAAGTAAATCGTGGAATTTTACATAAATTTTACAAAAATTGTGAAAAAATGTTTTTTAATGAAATTCTGAACCAAACAAGACATATCTTGTCATGAAATACATGAAAATATGGATCTGTAAATGGTCATAATCAGAACCGGATGCGACAGCACATGAAAATCAGTACGCGTGTAAAATATTTTGGGAGAAAACAAGTTTTATTTTTTTTCATGAAATGGACAAAACGTTGTAGGAGGTGTTCGTAAAACAGACTTAAAAATTGGTGTCGCCTTAGGCTCATGTTAACACAGGTTCACATATTCTCAAAATAATTGTCTCCCTCAACCGTACTAGTATTTATATTTGATAGAACCTCATTGAGACCATGTTGAAAAATTACCATCAATGCAGTTCCAGTGTTGACGCAATGCGGTCATGTTACTTCAAACCAGTTGCAATGTTCCTTAGCATGGTAATTCGTGAAAATAAATGTTATATGCAACTTACTCTCGGGGCTCCAAATAAAAGTGCAGGCCCAAATAATAGGGCAGGGGGGGATTCCAAATTCTGAGCAAAACATCAACTGTGGTTAACCAAATAATTGTTATAGCAGGTTCAAGTATATGAGTCAACATGTAGTACAGGTACATGTATGAATCATGTGGTGTTTTGGTTTGCCACATACTTGAATGTGTACTCTTGATTGCCTAATAAACATACATGTACGATTATTAAAATCGAGGTAAAATTCCCACCTGTACGATCGTTATTTGGTCCTGTACGTTTATTAAATTAACCAAAAGAAATAATTCACCAATCTTAAATTGTGTTATCCATAGATAAATGAACTCTGATTGTTGACAGTGTTCAGCACACTGTAGATTCACAGACCTGAATATCCATCGAAACTATTTCTGTCACATGGCATCAGTAAACCAGTCAGATGGTGCGTATTGTTGGGATGTATGGTACTAATATTTCCAGTCTGTACGTTTATTCCGCCCTGTACTATTATTCAGTTACGCGACATTTTCCAACCTGTACTTTTATTAGGCACTCAAGAGTACATGCAAAAGTAAAGCCCATCATTTTTACATCAGAATCATATAGAAATCTTGAATTTGTGCTGATTTAAATTTTCATAGCTTCAAAATATTAATAAACGTGCAGACCCAAATAAGCACTGTGCAGGGGGGGGGGGGCGGATTACCCAAGAAAAATAATAAACGTGCATGCATGTTTATTTGGAGCCCAAGAGTAAAGAGGTGGAGGTGAATGTTACATGTAAGTTGTTATTAACGAAATGGAACGATGCCTTTAATAGGTTCCACCAGCAATAAATCGCGACTTCTTTATATTGGCCTGACAGATTGTTTTTGTTGGCGTCATGCCTGTCGACCATTATTATGGCCACATATATTGTCATATAACAGCGATTTACGATCTGTCTTGTTGGCTCATAATATAAATAAGAAATTGGCCATGTGTTCGTATTTTTTAGTACAAACGTCCTCATTAATTGTGTCCCTCGACTCCTCATGTAGTTGGTCAAGTCACTTACATGTATGTACATGTACAGAGCACTCACAAATTTCTTGGAAAAGCGACCACATGTTCGAATCTACTTTGCGATTTTGGAGCTACACGTTTGTAAATGTGTCCATATTTTAACACATTTACCTTGATTTATTCACAAACAAATGTCTTGATGCAGGCCTTAAAATCCATCAGATTTTTTTGCAATAATCAAAATGTTAGTGTTTCACTTTCTACAGGGAATCAAGACTTTTCACTAGAATCAAAATGAGAATCATGATTCTGATTATAAAACAATTAATGTCAATAGTGTTTATTTATGTTTATTCCATTTTGAATGGAAAACTACATCATGAATGTCCGATTCCGAATATACATGTACACCAGGAGTGGGAAAATAACACAGAATTATTCAGATGTGAATTTAAATTAAAAAAAATTAAAACTAAAATTGCAAAATACACTATCGTATCGTTATTTGGGTGTTCATACTAGTATATATTTTCCGCGCAATGATCGATAATTTCAATGGGACTGAGATTATTCCCAATGCATTGCATTTAATTTAAATGCGGTCGTTAAGGCATTTACAAAGTGGCGTGACACAATGCACCCTCAATGCATTTTAAATGCAACAACCGCATTTCATTGATCCACGTTGTAAAGGACATTTATTTTTAGAATATGTGTATATAACCACAAGAATAAAGAACAAATCAACTGTTTTTATCACTTTGTAAACCTCTGATGTTTCCCATACAGTATACATTTGTATATTATAAACCATGTTACAGTAATTCTAGAGCTAATTAATCGACTCCTTAACTACAGGAGAATTATGGGTAACTTTTCAGGATTTAGTCCGAAATATGGCTTGTTGCCATTCATCAGAAAGCTCTCATCGAGAGGACATGAGAAATATGGCTTGTTGCCATTCATCAGAAAGCTCTCATCGAGAGCTTTCCGATGAATGGCATCAACCATATTTCAGACTAAATTCTGAAAAGTTACTCATAATTCTGCTGTAGTTAAGGAGTCGATTAATTAGAGCATTACTGTATATCCTCTATAACTGTTTATTCAACATCACGTGCTGCAATTCATAAATGCGGTTCCGATTTCGATGTCCGGTTCAGCATTATTATCATATGGTTCGATAGCAGAAATACGCTGTTTCGAATGTCATACCGTACAAGTTTTACGAGTTGCTCTTGCTCAAGAATTGATAAATTTCTAAACCTGATTTAGAATTATATTTTTGCATAAGAACACACCACAAATATCGAACCAGACATCAAAAGCAGATCCGGATTGTATCGATTGCATACACATAAGAAGTTGGTCACTGACCGACATTTGCTATTGCAGAAGAAAATAAACAAATTCTCTGGTGTGGTTTATAGGACTATGCAATGCCGACTTAAAAATAAAAATTCACATAAACATCGCATGAATTAAGCGGTCTAACAACAAACTCGGGTATTCGGTAATTCCAAATGTATGAACTATCACCATGATATCCCGGTATATCATTGTCAGGACTGTTTGTACAAAAGGTTGTTATTCTACTATGCATACTTTTGCTATATCATTGTACTCGGACTGTATTGCAATGTAACATATCAGTATATGTACCGGTATACTGTGTGCACATTATATACATGTAGGCCTACTTTCACTTTTAATAGTATGTGACATAAAAGACTCATGTTGTTAATTTGAAAAAAACATGTGTGAAAACAGAGAGAATACATGTACATGTGCCGGTACTATATACCTCTTTGTGTGCTGTACTACCGGTACTATTCATGTACTACACTACAATAAGAGAAATTTTAATTGATTCTGCTGCCCTTGTGCCACAGGCCTCAAACACGCCAAACAAGTATCTGTAGCCAGGCCCACCAGTACCAGGCTACTAGTAAATGAAGTACTGAAAGTGTCACATCATTAATCGAGCACACTCTTAGAACTAATCGTCCTGTGCCGTATTTGGTAGATAAGCTTTGATAGACATACTTGATACTAGTACATGTACATGGACTGTAACAGAGACTTTCAATTTAAATGGGGATAAAGTGTTTGCTTGAAAATGTGCAATAGTTTTGTTTGTCGATATGTTATTGAACTGCCAATATACAGTTAAGAAGAAAATGTGGGCGCTGTAAGACAGTAATGTTTGCAACAGCGATGTTGTCGATTAATCAAAATACCGTAAATACTATGAGGCATTGCAGCGGTCGGCGGCATTGTAATTGAATGTGGATGAACAGTCAAATACCGGTGGTCAATCTTGTTGCAGGGTGGGGTCATTTAATTAGGACATAGCTATATTTATGTTAAACTAGTCTCTTGTGTAGTTTGGGTTACTATTAATACGATATTTAATGAATGTTTGGAATGTATGGTAGCATTCTTACCTGTATCAACATATGCCATGCACAACGCTGGTCATCATATCATCACCACTGTGGGCAGTAAACCCCGGCGGGCATCAGTAAACCGCTCATCGGGCTATAACAATTAGAGTTTTCCATACCAGGGCTAGTCTAATCAGTTAAAATTAGTCAATTTAGAGGGAATACCAACCAGTGGAAGACGTACATGTATATTCAGATATAAGTTTTCGAGAAAAACCCCATCTTAGTCGAGCGGACTTAGAATATCGGGGTAAACTTAAATTTCATTCAGCAAAACTTTCACGGCAGAATATAAAAATAGTACATTATAATCACTTACAGTACATGTACATGTAGCCCAGGTGCAGGGATAGCCTATAGGCTATATACTACCAAAACTTTTGGTCGGTTTCTCGATGCCTGACACTTGTAAACGCTTGAACGGGTTTATAGTACATGTATGTGAATTAAAGATCTTATTAGTGACACAACACTTCACAAGAGGCTAGACATACATTTGTAACTACAGTAATTCTCTAATTAATCGACTCCTTAACCACATCATAATTATGGGTAACTCGGGGAGAGCTTTCCGATGAATGGCAACAAGCCATATATCAGACTAAATCCTGAAAAGTTACACATAATTCTGCTGTAGTTAAGGGGTCGATTTCTTAATTAAATTTTTTTTATTGTTTAAAAATGTCTAGATAGAATTCAGAATGTTTGTGGTAAAAACAATTAACTTGGTTATCACAATTAACACATATTACTGTGGTAAGATTACCAGCGGATACCACATGTCAACAGGGACTGCATGCTCTAATTAATTATCAGGTTTAACATGTTTATACTGGATACAGTTCATTTTAAAGGTACTCAATCCTGTTCTATGATCCCTAACCACTGTCAACTATAGTATAAAATTGCCTGACATATGTTATTTATCAACATGTTGTTCTACAAAATTTGGCCTTATTATCAACAGAAAGCCTCTTGATTTTAGAGTTATCCATCTTCATCTGAAATTTGGTCCGAGACCGTGGGCCACTATTAATTCTTGATCGTGAAAATAGTATATTTCAAAAATTGATATCTAATAACTCTGAGCTTTGATATGTGGGTTCCTCGACTCGTACCAAATATCTTTTACCCCCAAGTCCAAATAAATAGTAATGTGCGAGCGTTAATTTGGGGGCCCTTAATCGGATTATGCATCTTTAAATTCAAATAGAGTTTAAAGATGCATAATCCGATTAAGTGCCCCTCAATTACTATTTACATGTATATGGATTCGGGGGGTAAAACATATTTTAATCAAGTCGAGGGACCCACCTAGATGTATCAAAGCTCAGAGTTATTAGATATCGATTTTTGAAATTTTAATATTTATCACCATCGAGACTTAATAGTGGCCCAGAACAATTTGACGAGCCGACGGTCTCAGACCAAATTGCGGATGAAGATGGATAACTCTAAAATCAAGAGGCTTTGTGTTGATATAAGGCCAAACTTCGTCGAACAGCATTTTGATAAATATAACGTATCGGGCAATTTTATACTATACATGTAGTTGACAGTGGTTAGCATTATTTTTGGGCAATTAATCGATTCTGATAACTGAAGCAGCATTTCTAAAAAAACTGTTGTTGTTGGAATCTGATTATATGGGGACCATCGAATCTGATTGAGCACCTTTAATAGTTAGCTATATGTGTTAAATACACATAAGGCGACACCAATTTTTAAGTCCGGTTTACGAACATGTCCTACAACTTTGTTTCCATTTCATGAAAAAACAATTTAACTTTTTTGTCCCAAAAAATTTACACGCGTACTGATTTTCATGTGCTGTCGCATCCGGTTCTGCTTATGATCATTTACAGATCCATATTTTCATGTATTTCATGACAAGAAATGTCTTGTTTGGTTCAGAATTTCATTCGAAAAATTTTTCACAATTTTTGTAAAATTTATGTAAAATTTCAAGATTTACTTGATATAAATTGGGGGGACAATTCTTTTTATTTTTATTTTTTCCCCTCCTGCATCTACTTTTTTTCTCCCCACATCAGCCCACATGTTCGTAAACCAGACTTAAAAATTGGTGTCGCCTAATATACATTTAAACTTTGAAAATTGCAGGTTTTGCTCTAAATTTACACATTCCCATCTTAAAAAATTACTTGATTTCCTGTATCGCAATACACATGATATCATGATATGTGTATCATTGATAATGTATCCCAATACAATGCATCGATTTGTTATGAATCATTACAGTCCCACCAAAAATAGGAACTGCAGTTATCTCTCAGTGATTTTAACTCAATAACCACATAGTAAATTGGAAGTTTTCCATGGAAATGGGTGTTGTCGATTAGTCTACTTCGACTTGATTTTTTATTGTCGTTTAGTCAACTATGAAAAACCCAGGCCATTTCAACACTAATGCAGTATCTGCTGGTATTAAATCTTACTGTAGTAATATGTTTGTTGTAACCAAGTGAATTACCGCAGTGTTTCAACCGCGGTACACCGCATTAATTTTTCTCATGATCGACTTGTTGCGTCGGGTCGTCGATGAATTTTAAGAGGACTGTATGATAGTTTCGACTAGTTTGGATGTGATCCCCATGATGTGGCAAATGATTGGTCGAGATGAATTGTATATAAGATTTGATTTATGTATAAGAAATTTACATTTGATAGGATGGCATTTGTTTGTCTGAGATTTGATTATTGACATTATGACTTAATTTATAACTTCGTCGTGTTATTCATATTCCAAATGTCACTATGGGTGTTTTTATCCGAATGTTCAGGGTCACTATATGAAGGTATTTCCGAATGTTTCTGTTTCACACTCTAAGAAGGTATATATCCGAATGTTCAGGGTCACTATATGAAGGTATTTCCGAATGTTTCTGTTTCACTCTCTAAGAAGGTATATATCCAAATGTTTCTTTTTCACTCTATATGAAGGTATTTCCGAATGTTTCTGTTTCACTATCTAAGAAGGTATATATCCAAATGTATCTGGTACATCCAATGTAGTTACGATTTCTTTTAATCCATTGAATATGTATATATATACGAATGAATGTCACGCAACGATCGTTGGTGTATGTATAGCGACGATTTCTTTTAATTCATTGAATGACATATAAATATGTGAATGAATGTCACGTCTTCTTCTTGAACTAATGTTCCACAATATTCCTTTTAGAATTCCTTTGATATATACTGAATATCTATAGGATTGAACTCCTATATATATGGATTTCTCTCCATGAAGGATCCATGTATATTGCACGCAATGGCTAATCCCATAGGTGTTGACCACGCCGGAGTTCGTGAAGCAGTGATACGGGCACAGACATGTCTCTGAGTTTTGTATACTAGAGATGGAATGTCTGAGAAAGTTCTGTGAACTCTTTTCTCACGGTAATGAGGGTATCTCAAAATCTCACTTCAAGATAAATTATAGGTCTGTTTCAAATCTCAGAGTAATCCGTAACACGCCTTTCAGCCAGATCATTCTTTACAGTACTTACCATGTACATGTACCATATGTTATATTTGGGGATAGACCATGATACATGTATGTAGCTTTGTGGGTTTAGTTTATAGAATTGGTGCAGTTGCACACTGCATCACTGCCTAACTCATTACAAATGGAGGTCTCTTACCGGTAATACATTTACATGTGTATAGTTTCTCAGTGCAATTTGGCTTTTTGGATGAAAACCAAAACTCGATAAGTCCATACAATGGGGAAAATTTGATTGATATTTAAAGCAGAAATATAGCTTGGAGCAATTCATAGGGTCACATAACCATTACCGCAATTATGTACATTATTACATGTACCTCAATCATATTTATGATGATTCAACGACAGTGCGTTAGACCGAGTGGTTGTTACTAGTAGTCCGATGGGTTCGATTGTCAAGAAGTTCAATGGTACCCGGGTTGAGAATATCAATTACTGTCGTACAAAGTTATTTACTTGAGACATAACATGTATTGTCGATATACATGTACACAATGAATGTTTTATCCAATTGATATTTTACGAATACATCTACTCACAAGCCCCTGGAGAAAAATACAATAATACCAATATGGACTATACCAGTGACTGGTATGCTCACCGTATAGTCTATATTGGTATTTAAGTTTTTTCCCCAGGGGCCTGTGTATGTAGATGTACTGATAGATGCTTCGGAGAAGATATTTTGTGTATAATTGGGTGTCTACTATGTTACCTACATGTAACTGTCACTATAAACTGGGCATGAAGATTACAACTTGGGAGACTATTATTATTGCGGCCTCATTGCAAATGGGGGCCTCTTGGACGGTCTTCGTACATTTACGAGTCAATATCAATTTTGGTCAAAATTTATGTCCTCGGTGGATGATGAGTGCATAATGCAACGTGCGGATCCCAACTATTGTTCCCAGTGTGCATCTCTATCACTGTCATAACTTGCACACACAAATAAGCGTGATGTTTGGGTATATATGTATGTAATGGGCTCATTCATGGCCAGATTTGACCAAAATGGCCTGTCCCCAGGGAAATTTTACAGGCTAAAATCGAAATTTCGATATATTAACTACATGCCACCGAGAAAATCCTCTGGCATATCATTAGTTTAGTTCTTGATATGAACTACTGTCACATATACACCACCCACGATTGAACTTAACTAAGTGAAAATTGCTCAGAAACTTTGTACCTCAGCATTGTGTCTCTCATGTAACGAAGTGCGATTTACTTGACATAATGACGTATCCCTGATATTTATAATCTCCGTATTTTTTTCTCCGTGATGCTGTGTACGTCACAATATCGGAAACGCATGTCCTCTGAATAAAAAAACAACTTGCGATAACACAATTATATAATAGGTAGGTTGACCCCCTCGCTTACTTTTCAAAGTCGTCTTTTAAATAACGCATGTTTGTTCGCTATAACATATGTATAATTATATTTCAAATAAATGTTTCCGAAGCCACTGTGGTGTATTTTATACTTCCCTATTATCGCCATACTGGAGGGAGAACTCATTGAATGCCGTGACCAGAATGGTCTGTACTATCTATACTGTAACATTCTCTGCTGTAACAGGCCAAAACGTTACAGGAGAGACCAATACTGTAACGAAAAGGGAAGGCTGCTGTTTACAGTGGCTGTTTTTGCGTGAACACATACAACACCAAGCTGAAATATCTAGAGGGTGTAACTGGGGTCTTGTTCTTCTTTCAGATTACAAAATGTGTTTGATTTGGAAAATATTATCATTTACGTGCGTCGATGTTTTGAATTTTCGTTACATGAAAGATATGTTTATGTTACATTAAAGATTTTCTTATGTGGTAAGTCGATTTTTCATTTCATGTGATTGTTATGAAACCATGATAGCCGGGAGAAAACATCAATTATAACGAGACGGTTACTTTTTATTAGTTATTCCTTCGGTTGCAACATGATTCCGTGTACGATCTAACTCAAATCGAGTGGCCGTTACAGTGAATACAACAATTGTTATCCAGAGGACATGCCTGTGGCATTTAATAATGTTTCCCTTTTCTTTGCAGCGGAAATATATCACGCGATATACATAATATTTAATTGGGTATGTTTGTCTTTCAACTCGAACTATTTTTCTGGTTTGGATAATAGTAACCTTTCTAGTGTTAAATTTGGGAAATTAGTGTTACACAAGGGATATATGTATGTTATAGTAAGGATATTGATACGTTGTGAGTTGATTATGCGTTAGGGGCCCGTCCCATATAGCATGACTACGTTGGGCCAACGTTGGCATAATGTCGGCACGGTTGGCATTAGGTTTGGTTGAGTTGACGTTGTTGGCCCTTGGTTGGCCCAACGTATTCCTCCCAACCGTTGGAAATATAACGTTGGCCCAACGTTGTGCCAACGCGAACATGCCAACGGAATTATCTGCAGTAAATTGGTTTGGTTGGCGTGGTTGGCCCTTGGTTGGCCCAACGTATTCCTCCGAACCATTGGAAATATAACGTTGGCCCCCAACGTTGAGCCATCGCGAACATGCCAACGGAATTATCTGCAGTAAATTGGTTGGGTTCGCGTGTTTGGCCTTTGGTTGGCCCAACGTGTTCCTCCAAACCGTTGGAAATATAACATTGGCCAACGTTGTGCCAACGCGAACATGCCAACGGAATTATCTGCAGTAAATTGGTTGGGTTGGTGTGGTTGGGCCTTGGTTGGCCCAACATATTCCTCCCAACAGTTGGAAGTATAACGTTGGGCCAACGCCAACACGAAAATGGAATTTACTGTACACATCACATTGGTTGGGGGTACGTTGTTGGCCCTTGGTTGACCCCAATTAAGGTATTCCTCCCATGCTACAGTTGGAATTATAATGTTGGTCTAATGTTGGGTCAACGCTAACGGCCTCATGGCACTCCAATTACATATAGCGTGCATACATGTGATATAAATCTCAACGATATGCCGATACTTTATGTTCCGTAAACACACGTACAATCATTGCTGACACAATATATGCTACGATATGCCATAAAATAAGTTGGATGGTGTCGGTTGGTATATCGTTGGCCCAACGTAATGCCAACGTAGATGACGTAGAAAGCTCTGACGTCAAACTCTACGCGCGTGCACACAACGGATCAGGCGTCTGCTTTTCTTATTGCGCGCTTTGTTCTGGTTCTCGTTCAGTGCTGCTGCTGGCATTGATTTGAGCAAATAAAGGATTCAGTTTCTTTAATTTGGAATTCAAGGATTTGTTCGTTCTGTGGATGCCGCCATCGGTCATCGAGTCGCTATCCGAGGTAGGTTTACGTTTGTGAGAAACTACTCTTTTGTGTAAAACTAATTATTTTTCCCAATATGTTTCTCGGAATCAAAAAGTTCTGAATGTTTGCACGGCGTACATACAAGTTATAGCGGAGAATACTTATTGACATGCATAGTAGTTTCTCACAAACTTGCATCAGATATATAGCGACATGGTGGCTGAAGGTGGTAACTGAATTATGAACGGATTATTGGATGCCACAAAACAAATACAAAATTCCCCAACGTTATGCCAACCAATTTAGTTTGAGTTCCCAGCGTTGTCCCTCCGTTGGGCCAACGTTATGCCAACCAAAGGGTTTCGTTTCCAACTTGGGCCAACGTTATGCCAACCATGTGGTCTGGATATCATCGTTGGCCCAACGTTGAGCCAACGCTCTGTATATGTCTCCAACGTTGGCCCAACGTAGGCCCAATCCGTTGGCCCAACGTTGACCCAATGAGCAAAATGACGTTGGCCCAAGTGGTTGTGGGTGGTGATGAGATATGTGAGGAGGTCGAGCAAGGTAGCGTGGTCAGTGAAAGTTGTGAGCAGAGTGGTGTGCGCGTCGATGTGACTGTTGTTGATGAGGACATAGTTGATGGAAGCTGGGTTGAACACGATTATTGCACGAATTATGAGTCGAGCATGCACCAAGGTTCACAGGTAGAGGTTGCCGCGGAAATATGGGCGAGCAGATATGTAAGAAGACGGTGGTTGAGCAATGTGTTGCGTTAAATATTCTAACTGCTGTTGCTGGCCGAAAAAATGTAATGACATTTCTTGGTATAATTATGATAAAGTGATCTCGTTTATTCCAGATCCACAACTGATCGAGGGGTCTCATTCACATTTCGCTGTTAGGGAATGTGCGTGGGACTCGGCGATGAGTAAACTGT
The DNA here is from genome assembly GCA_032622095.1 of Siphonodentalium dalli. NCBI lineage: Eukaryota > Metazoa > Mollusca > Scaphopoda > Gadilida > Siphonodentaliidae > Siphonodentalium > Siphonodentalium dalli. The sequence goes on along the minus strand of CP136062.1, from coordinate 24,372,712 downwards.
TTTAAAAGTTATCATTACTTCACCTCACTAATATACTTTTTTTTATATGTGAATATAATCACAGGTCCCCAGAACAAAAATTGTGGTAATTTTTTGTTCTGGGGACCTGTGAATATAATGAAGGTGGAATTCATGCTTGTAATGATGAATTCGAGCAACGTGCATCGGAATAGCTTATCTAACACCAGGAACATGTACTTATATTTATGAAACACGGACATGCACTTGTTTTAATGTATCTCAACCAGCACAAAGCTAAACGAGACAGGTATACACGAAAGGGATTCAAATATACAATGTGTGCTAATTTACATGTATCCGGGTAATCCCATAGCATATCCCTGTCGTACGTTACTCGAATCTATCACAATAGTTTAACCTACACACAATATTCTTTATCCTTACATATTGTCCAGTACGCGGGCAACTCTTCACCACATAGTTGTATTATATTTAAACACAAACGAATGTTAGTGTACGTTCATATTATGTCATTTGATAAAGAAAGGGATAGAGTGTTCACCCGACTATAACCAATGTCTATCGTGTAATCACAATTTATTTACTATAGCACAAGACACGATGGTATTCAGTTAACAATATTCATTATACCATATGTGTACTAAATGTGTAAAAACAGTCGGGCATTTATTGCGAAAAGAAATTCCACAACTTGAACCTCGTTTTATATAATAGCCTGTATATATGATATGCGCCTTTTGTTGTCAATCGTGTAATCTTTACTGTAACGCACATCATATATTGATATAGAAATACGCGTCAGAAAACATCATTAAGTATTTGGGACATGAATTCTCGCGAGAATCGCCATAATATTGAATTTGCACTGATGCCAGTACATGATTATGATACCTATATGTATACAAATGACATTTCGCATATGACTGTGTCAGTTGTGTAACGTTGTGGTCCTTACTGTAACAAAGCCTATTCCTACATCGTATACCAAACGTCAGATATCCTGATTGTGTAGTTCGTCGCTGTATTTTCTTTATGAATAACAGGTTTTATCATCTTGTTAGCATATTTCGTAACTCTGGATTTCGACATGGCTTTTATACAGAAATTTATCAGATATTGTCCACCTCGTAGCAAATATGTGTCTTTCGTGTTGCGCTGAAGTCCGTCGTGTAACACATATTATTTTTCATCTATAAATGAAACGCTATATATTTCAATTCCAGTTTTGTTCAATATTTGATGGACAAGGAGTGTCCAATTCAATATTATGTTAGAAAGTGTGTGACATTTGATTATCTTGATTTAATAAAGTTTAATGTTGTGTTGAAATTAAATTTTTCTGAGAAAATGAGTTCCATTGTGGCCCCCATTGAAAACCAGCTATACAAAGGATAACTGTTTTCTCGATCTATGCATTACCGGTCAATACTCAATTCGGATCAAAAAGTACTCCAACATCTCTATTCTGAAAAATGATATACCAGATGACAATACTGTTACAGAAGAGACATAATTTCCAGACACCCACCATTCATAGCATCATAAAATATCAGTGCTGGATGTTTAAGCTCGAACATCAGTCGTTTCTTCCAGTTCAATAGCTATATATCTCGAAATGATAACAACTTTCCCCATTATCGGAACTAAAAAAAATGCCATGTGGCATATCTGTAATTTTGACCAAAATTGATATTGACTCTTACATGTACTGGTGGTACATGTGTATAGTCCTTCGTTGCAATTCAAAAATCAGTGTCGATACAATTGGAACAATTTGAATGACATTTACTAGTAAAGCAGAAAAAATACTTGGACCAATTCCTGAGGTCACATAACCATTAACTTAATCATGTACAGTGCATTAGTCAGAGTGTTCATTACCAGTAGTTCGATGGGTTCGATTGTCAGGAAGTTCAATAGTTTGAGGGTTCAAATGGTCCGAGGTTCAATTGATGGTACCTGGGTTTGAAAGAATGGATTGTGTTTTACAACACATTAAGTTAGTCAGTTATATACATGTATGGTAATAGTATTACCCTCATACAAAATAAATTACCCGAGACATAACATGTATTACCCATGAAAATATACACAAATTAATGCAATATTTATGCAATTGATAGTTTACGCATACATGTACTGATGCTTTGGGGGAGATATTTTGTGTGTAAATGGGTGGCTATAATTATACCTGACCTGACTGCCTCGCTATAAACTGGGCATGAAGATTACAAATTTTGAGACAATGTACACTCTATAATAACCAAACACCCAGGTTATCAGACTCTCGGACTAATGCACAGTACTCATGATTTCCGCTTGGATCTCACATATTTAAAGATAACAAAATTGTTAGGTGAATCAGCTACATGTACTTGTACAGGTACATGTACTTGTAATTGAAGTAAATTGAAAACATTGATGCACAAGTTTCAGGTGGCACGCATGATTCATACCCCTCTGCTAATTTGGTAGTCGGGATTAATTTGCGCAGTTTAACCGGTATTCCGGTATTCGGGATTCAACAAAAAGGCCGGTTCGAAGCTTTTCTAGCAAAAAATTCATTTTGTTTTACTATTTTCCAGCCCAAATGACATTTATGATGTAATTGTCCCCTGATTTTTTTTCTTCGGGGGACTATTACAATAGCCGGTGTCCGCCCGTCCGTCGTACCATGCGTCCGGAAATGGTTTCCAGATGATAACTTTAGTTTCGGTTATTAGATCAAAAGCAAATTTGGTTTGTGAGTTTATGAGATCAAAATAAAGATCAAGTTCGAATATGGGTTTGCTCCGCCCATTTTTGCGAGAGTTATGGCCTTTTTTTTACTTAGAATTTTGTAATTTTCTGGTTTCCGGGTTTTTTTTGAGTCAAATAATAACAGGCAGCATGTCCTCCTAACACTAAGAAATAATGTGTTCTTATGAACCAGGACAAAATATGACTATTTCTGGAGCATTACAGCACACTATTACAAATTTATATTTGTAAGCAGTAAGATAATGACAGGAAACATGTCCTTAGACTAACAAATAATTTTTTGGTGTGTATTTCACGTCACAGCTCATGTGTATACTCACATTAGTTTATGTCATTCAAAGGGAGAAACCCATGATTTAGAAAGTTTAAATGAGACAAAACTACCTCCCTGTAGATGTAGTTGCAAGGTACAACATGTATACTGGTAAATGACATTGGAACTAAAATAATGATTTTTGTGTCCACCGGTATGTCATGTACCGGTATACATTGCAACTACATGTACATGTAACTTGCCTAACATACCATATGCATGTATGAAGAGGGAATTTGCAAGTGTTTTTTAATCAAAATTTTAACCCAACTCTTGTTGTCAGTAAGTTTTAACCCATGCAGTTTAATGAGTTTATATATTTATGTTTTACATGTGTTTCTATACATGTATTTGATCTTTAGATAGTTTGTTGTCCTTGAATAAACTTGTATTGCTCCACAATCAGTTTCCTTAATGTTCTATTATACTAAAACAACTCCATTGATAACAATACCCCTGCATCCCATCCAAATCTACTGCATTGCCATCCTCATCATTTCACTTTGGTACCCCCACCCAGGTGTACCTTGGTGTTATTCACCCAGGTGTTCCTTGGTGTTTCCTACCCATGTGTACCTTGGTGTTCCCACCCAGTTGTACCTTGGTGTTTTCTTACCCAGGTGTACCTTGGTGTTTTCTTACCCAGGTGTACCTTGGTGTTTTCCTGCCCAGGTGTACCTTGGTGTTTCCTTACCTGGGTGTACCTTGGGGTTTTCTAACCCAGGTGCATCTCAAGAAAACACCAAGGTACACCGGGGTAAGAAAACACCAAGGTACACATGAGTTGGAAACATCAAGGTACACCTGGTGGGGAACACCCAGGTAGGAAACATCAGGGTACACCTGGGTGTATAACACCAAGGTACACCTGGGTGGGAAACACCCAGGTAGGAAACACCAGTGTACGCCTGGGTGAATAACACCAAGATACACCTGGGTGGGAAACACCCAGGTAGGAAACACCAGGGTACACCTGGGTGAATAACACCAAGGTAACCTGGGTGGGAAACACCCAGGTAGAAAACATCAGGGTACACCTGGGTGAATAACACCATGGTACACCTGGGTGGGGAAACACCCAGGTAGGAAACACCAGGGTACACCTGGGCGGGAAACACCCAGGTAGGAAACACCAGGGTAAACCTGGGTGTGGTCACCTGGGTAATTACACCCAGGTTTATCCATACCAGGGTTTTTATCCAGTTTCAGGTGGGTAAATCATGGTAAAACCCAGGTTTCAGGGGGGTCTTGGTGGTTGGTGGATGTCTTGGTAGATAGATTTATACCCGGTTTCGGCCCAAAAAACCTGGGTGGATTTACCCTGGTACATTTTTATATGGGTGAGAACCTCCCCCATGTATGACCGGAGGATAATATGAGAACCTCCCCCACGTATGGCCGGAGGATAATATGTGAACCTCCCTCGCGTATGACCGGTGGATATTATGAACCTCCACCGCATATGACCGGCGGATAATATGTTCATATGAGAACCTCTCCCACGTATGACAGGAGGATAATATGAGAACCTCCCCCACGTATGACCGGAGGATAATATGAGAACCTCCCTCACGTATGACCGGCGGATAATATGAACCTCCCCCGCGTATGACCAGCGGATTATATGTTCATATGAGAACCTCTCCCACGTATGACCGGAGGATAATATGAGAACCTCCCTCGCGTATGACTGGCGGATAATATGAACCTCCACCGTGTATGACCGGTGGTTAATATGTTCATATGAGAACATCCCCTGTGTATGACCGGCGGATAATACAAATTATGTTCATATGAGAACCTCCCCCACGTATGACCGGAGGATAATATGAGAACCTCCCCACGTATGACCGGAGGATAATATGAGAACCTCCCTCGCGTATGACCGGCGGATAATATGAACCTCCACCGCGTATGACCGGCGGATAATATGTTCATATGAGAACCTCTCTCACGTATGACAGGAGGATAATATGAAAACATGCATCGCGTATGACCGGCGGATAATATGAACCTCCACCGCGTATGACTGGCAGATAATATGTCCATAATGAGAACCTCCTCCGCGTATGACCGGCAGATAATATGAGAACTTCACCGCGTATGACTGGCGGACACATAAGTTTTTAAGTCTATAAGAACTATTTGATTTGAATATTCTTTCGAGCAGTCTGACCATTGACATATTCATGGATTCAAACCAGTTAATTTATTTTGTAACTTGGCTTGTAATCGCCAGACACCGGCTTCCGGCCTGGGCTTTTAATCACAACTAACATAAAAAATAAGTGTGAATTATAACAAATGAAAAGCGCAAATACCTTTTAAAGTTTACATTTGATATGTCTTCTGATACATGGTGTCTATTCGTATTTTGTGGATGAAGTGCTGCTAAGAACAGCTTAGTTGGAACGATAGAACGGCTTCAGTCGGCCATTCTATTTTTTACGAGAAAAGTAGCGCTCTTTCTTGGAGCGAATTTCTGCAACAATTTTACCGCGTAGTGGACCCATTTTGGAACAAAATACATTCACTGTGTCTAATCCTACATTTTGATATACTATACGTCCCATTATATTGAATATACCAGCTGAAATCGATCCTGTAATTGTAAAAATCGAGTCTATTTTTAGCTGTTTTATTCGGCCCGTGTTTGCATGTTTGCCATTACAATATTCGCACTAAAATAGCCATATTGTAGCTAAAAACGAGTGCGCGATATTCCACTGCGTTATTTGATACCTAAAACTTGTTGTTTCTAGCGTATTCATCGAGAAATCTAAATTGTAAACATTAATGTCGAACGCAGTTTTTCGTGTTTGTGGCATTTTATGTTAGGTCAGTTGTCGATCGAATAATGTAACTTCCGGTGTCCGGTCAGTGGCGGGGTTAATGTGTGTGGATAGTGCGAATGTGGACCTTTCGTTAGACACAAAAAGGAGCCCTTTACGCGCTGTATTCCTCGAGATATCGGCCGTCCCACGCAATTTGAAAAATCCTGTCCCGCAGATTGTCATTCTATCCAAATTCCAACCCATATTAGGTCAGTTGTCGATCAAATAATGCAACTTCTGGTGTCCGGTCAGTGGCGGGTTAATATGTATGGATAGGGCGAATGTGGGCCTTTCGTTAGACCCCAAAATGAGCCCCCTTATGCCCTGTATTCCTCGAGATATCGGCCGTCCCACGCAATTTGAAATTCTGTCCCGCAGAATGTCGTTTTGTCCCATATCCCATCCCATCCCGCAGATTGTCACGTCCCCAAACTGGACTATATGTATAGCATACTGTTGTACCAGGCGACAGGAATTAAAACAGTGCAGACAGCTACAGCAGAGATACTACATATTATATCTGCATCGCTACACATATACTCGGCTAATTATCTTTGTGTCGGTTCTGAACCAACGGGAACAAGAAGTTAGTCACTAATTTCATCAATCATCGGAGGCCGCGATTGGAATATATATGGACATATTTACATTTGATTATAAACGACGTGAGTCAAGCAATAACTGCACACGAACTAGATGTTTCTTCACATAGTCATAATATAAACAAACCCGGACATCCGTAAATAGTTTACATACCTCTTCATTGGTGAATTAATCCTACTAACACAGTTTATACGTGAGCTCCCACCAGGCGCTGGGACATGACTAACAGTTATAACTGTGGAAAATCACTAGCACTGCAGGTTTTTTATGATCTTTACAAAGTTTGTTTTATTCTCGGAAAGCCACAACGCTCCAATTGTTATTACATTGATGGCCATTGAAATGGGTAGATAATGGTTGGTCACTGGCCCATGAAGATATTGACTCATGGTAGGAAGGGTTATTACGCCACAAGGTGGTGTTGCTTGTTTTGCAGATTTTGATATTCTGTGGGCGAATGCATCGTGGGAGATTTGTTTTGGTACCTTACTCAATCGTACCGATAGAATCACGTAGATGCTGAATTTGTCAAGTTAACGCCACCGGTGTATAATATGTTTTTGAAAATATGACTCAATCGTATCGATAGAGTCAGGACAGGCTGAAATTGTAAACTTAAAGTCACCGGTGTAATAATATGTTGTTGAAAATATAAATAATCTGATAGCCTGAAAATAATGTATAACCCATTGGGAACCCCTGGTGTAGTGAAGTGAATTATGGGTAATTTTAATTGGAGTGCGCATGTCTGTTCTGTTGGAGACTTGGAGTAACCGCCATCTTTAATTTTCTAATTACCGAAAAGTCGAGAAGTAATGGCTCCCAGTCCCCCACACGGGCGGGAATCGATATCGATATGACAGCGGCTGACTAACTATCAAGGCGAGGTACAGTGAAAGGTCACAGGTTAAATGTACCCAGGTTAAATGAACTCAAAATGTCATCAGCCATGCGCAGCGAACGGTCACAGGTTAAATGTACTCAAGGTTAAATGAACTCAAAGGTCATCGGCCGTATAATTAAATATTTTGAAGCCAATATAGTACGGTGATCAAGTAAAAATTGTATCGTATACACAATGTGTTTGTACCGATGGATGTATCGCGACTCGACTCGTTTTCGTGGTCATACAGGCCCTATATAACCTATGATCACGAAAACGAGCAGAGTCGCGATATCTGATAGAATTCGAGAAATCGTACATTCACTTTCAATAGTATAGATTCACTGCAATCTGCCGCGGAATTCCCAAAATTAAGACTACTTTCATTTTCAATAGGTTTTCCGAATTTCCACTTTTCACTTTTACCACGCAAAGCGACCTTAGTTGACACATATATATGGCACACTGGCTGAGTCCATGGCAAATAGTTTATGTAGCATTGCTTCTTTCATTTAATTAAAGCTCACCTCGTTAAAACGCATGTCAATCGTATTTGTTTACCAATTGCATTGGGTGCGACGTTTTGCAGTAGGTCCCTATTTGTGGAAGTCACTATGCGGAAGTCCCCCTAAAATGGGCGATATATGTATATTTTAATGAGGGAACGGTTGCGTATATGTCAATTGATACGTATTTTAAACAAATAACGACACGATCATCATAATAGAGGTCTGTTCTATCAATTATATATGCGCCGAGTTCACTTGGTGCAAATCAAACGGCGATAAATATTCTCGTGTGCCAGAAGGACTCCTTAAAGTTGTAAATAAGATGAATATTTATTAGATGTTATTTAACATGTCAATCAAATAATATTATTCATTAGTTAGCGCCTATATCAGCGCTAACTAATGAATAATATTTTATATTACAATTATATTATAATTTATATTTATGGCTAATAATATGATCTTGGTGGCGTTACCATTTCTGACTATGGTTTTCTTGTTAATACCTATAGCTCCTTCAAAGCTTCGCTTGTGGACGCATGGTTTAATTTAATTACGCATAGTATTACGTGTATACGAACGAAGTAAATTGTGGCTAAGCCTTGAAATAGTGTGCCTGTCATTTGCAGAATGAGGTCCCCAGATGGTGAATTTAGTGATGCTACCACACATAGCGGGCTAGCATCACCAAGTTCACCCTCTGGGAACCTCATTCTGCTGAGTTGTAAGCAGAATGAGGTCCACAGAGGGTGAATGTGGTGATGCTAGCCCGCTATACGGGGTAGCATCACTAAATTCACCCTCTGGGGACCTCATTCTGCAAATGACAGACACGCTATTTCAAGGCTTGGTTGTGGTATATTTAACAGAACGCGTCCCGTCCTAGCTTCTCCCGTGCATGAGTCCGTCCAATCAGTTTTATTGGTCACAACATCGGATCATAAATTTGGTGTAGGGTGTTCATCAAGATGGTGTTCATCAAATAAATGACTGTCAAATGATGTCCTATTTTTTCGTTCTATATATATATTTATCACATAATTAACCCACAAAACCAGCTTCATAATTATTGTTAAGACGCGCGTGTAATATTAGCGCGTGCGATGACGTCATGCCATTATTTAAATGACTTGCGATTGCTGAAGTTTATTATTGTTGTTTTCGATGTGGAGAGAGAGAGAGAGAGAGAGAGAGAGAGGGGGAGAGGGAGAGAGAGAGGGAGAGAGACAGAGAGAGAGAGAAATATATATATATTAAATGGTTGGGTAAACGGGGGTGGGGGGGGTAGTACAAAATTCCAAGAAGGTATGCCTTTTTTTGTTTTTTATTGCATCTGGCACTTTAATTCGGGGACCCACCCAAACCTGCAAACAAAATATTTTTTAATCTTTATTTTGTGACACCCAGTCACCCACCCCCCCCCCCCAATTTCACTAAATTTGGTCTAAAACCGCATACAACTCTACTGATATCACTAATATGACTGGAATGATCTCATTTAGTTTAACCTGTTTCAGAAGCTGTTTTAATTGAAAAAAAAAGTTTTATAAATTGCTGATCATCTGTAAACCTAGCTCATTGTGCAGAATACACACAATTCCATAATTTGAAACTATTTCCTGATTAGTCTGTCAACCAGCCCATTATCTACCATATTCCATACCACTCATGATAGTCTACTGGAGCCACTTCTATTATACTAAACTAGCTGAAACAAGCTCCCTTTATTCAGCATCAGAGATACATGTGGGCCCCTTTGTGTGACCTCGTGCACATTTTGGTCTTTATAGATTGAGCCTTTATTCAGCAGCAGCCCATTTGTGCGCTTCAAGCACATTTTGATCGTTGAAACATTTTGATTTATATATATCGTTTTAAATTTGTTTTTTTTTAGATTGAAGTCCTTGCTAAATTTAACCCAGGATACACCGAGTCACCACACCAAATTTGATTGAACTTGGTCCAGGGTCTCAGAGAAAAATCCGGACAGATCCTACTCGTTTATATATATATAGATGACAAGCAGTTACAGCACTATATTTACACACTAAGTGTTGTCATCACTAAATCCAGCATTCTGATTGGTCGGCGCCCACGTGGCTAGTTGCAGTTATTTCTCGGTGAATGCGCAACAGCTAATAACTGCAAGCTCATAACAACATCGATACGTCATTTGGGTTTGGAAAGACGAACGCGTAATGTTTTGGGCGCATTTGGATTCGCACAAGATTGACTTAATAAATCATCGGGTTTCAATTGTTCCTGTTAACTTTTGTCAAGGGTGCTATGGGATATTTTGGGCTGGTTTTGTCACGATACACTTTTCGATTTAAATACATTTACATAAGTGGCTTTTTCGTTAAATGTATATAAATATAAGGATTAACTGTCATGTGGACTGTTTTTATGGATATGTAACCGTGAGGTAAGTGGTCATAACTTGTATGTAAAACCCTTCGGGTTTTACACAAGTTATGATCACTTACCTCACGGTTACATATCCATAAAAACAGTCCACATGACAGTTAATCCTTATATACCAGACTTGGATACTTTAGGCCTTGGAGAGATCATCTGAGTTGATAGACATGCAAGTAATTCACTGATTGGCTTGATGCACTGCTGACAGTTATTTTATAGCCATTGATAATCACATTAATGTTTGAGACAACTGTTGCTCGCTCTTTGTTCCATACACACAATGATCTGCGGTCAGATGCTCGTAGCCCGTTTATATATAACCATGGTATACGCGAGAAATACACAATGAAACACACACTCCACAGTTTGGTTCGATAAGCCTTGTCCTGTGTATTTTGATGTTGTGTTTTTTTGACAATCGGTCTTCCGTGTCATTTCTACAACACAACGACGTTAACATGTGATCGCCACGGAATCATTTTCATTCAGAGTATGGTCAATATATTGCCGCCGGTGCAGTGCATTCTCGGATAGAAAACAAATAGGCATATGTCGAAATCAGAAACTAAGTCGCGAGGGGCAACCCTGGTTGAGTCTGGGATATTTGGCACTCGGGACTTGGGTAGTGGTTTTCGTTGGGGTGGTCTCCACCTTGGAATTTCCAACTGCACCCCACCCCATTGAACCACACCAAACTCACAAGTTTACGTAATACAATTTGCACACCTCCGATGCTTTGATATTTCCCAAATGTTCCCTCACAGACTACTATAGATGGTAGCCTATTCTAAATGGACCAGTAGTCGTGTGGCCACTGGCAATGCAGGGAGATGAAAAGGATGGTTCGGCCCAGTATGAGATTTTAAAAATCCTAACATCTAGTGGTATAACGCCAGACAAATTTACACCCCGATTTATATTTTCTTAAATTAATTAGCAAGTAACTACTGGCGGCGAGGGCACAGAACATACGTGTCGGCCGATGGATAGGCCCGATGTGAGAATATTATGAAAATCTGAACATGAAAATTTGACAATCCTAGCATCTAGACTGACCTCGAGCTTTCCAATTCGGGGAAACTTTTAACCTGACACTCACCCTTAGGTTTGAAAAAAGTTAATGGCAACTGATGCCCATTTCAGTCCAGAATTTTGCAAATGAAAGGGAAATATGCAAATGTTGGTCTTAAAATCAACAAATTCGTCACTAAGAAATTGTTGGAAAATCAAACTACGAGAACAATTTCAACCTAATTTTGGTGTGAATTTTCCTATAAATGTTGCATTAGGTTTGACTACAGTTTGGAGGGGGTAAGACCCCTGCATAACCACCCCTGTCGACAACCCATGCTTGGCACCCCATGCTAAGAGCGCGGTCTTGCATTCACTGAAGACTAGAAATCATCGATACTAAATTATGTTGGGTGCACACAGGGAGGAGTCAAGGGGCCAGAATCCCACCCCTGTCGGGGATGGATAGCCACCCACGTCGGTGAGATCTGCAATGGTCAACCCGGTAGCTAAAGCCCGCCCCTTGTCGGGGAATCGTATATATCTCGTGGTTTTTATTTTGTTTGCACCGCCATGTGTAGCCGTCATTGAGTTTATATTTATTTTGGAGATTACAATACACGTTACCCTTATCTCACTTCATGTGTTGTCGGATGAAACCATTTCTACGCAACCAGCATATCACATTGATGAAAGGCAAAGCGAACAGAGCAAAGAAATTCCATGGATTGCTAAAGTCGCGAACATCGCAGCTGATGGATTTTCTAATGTTTTTCGAAAATTTCCGACAGGATTTTGTTGAATATTTCTCTGCATTTTGTCGAAAGAGAAATTATGTGCTTCAATATATAGTCGGAATAAATTGTTTGAGAACCACGTGCTATTTTCCCCGGTGCCAATGATTTCCACGTGCGATGGGGGTTCGTGGTAGAGTCCGTGCATAAATATTCAATTGAAATGTTGAAAGGGTTTCTGCACGGGTATATTGATTAAATTAATAAATAAACAATTCTATACTTCTTTGATATGAGATGTAGGGGTCACAACCTTGAAGCGATCTCCATGCTTTCCCACAAAGGTTACCATATATGGGCAGATAAGTGATAGGTGGGCGTGTTGAACTGATCATATACATGCAAGTGCATTCAATTTCGATATCAATTTCTTATTTATTTTTTTTCAAAATTCGCGTGCAATACGTGAGTTAGATATAATCGAACTCGCTCTATAGGACATGACTCGACCGACTAGTTCTCTATCTAGTCTCTGGTGGCAAAATTATATTTTTATCATCGAAAGGGGGGGGGGGTGACTCGTCCAATCCACGCGCTGCATATACCAGACAAACCCTAATGACGTCATAAAATTATGGTTGACCGCTCCTCTACATGCACCCATGATCCGAAAGTGTCCATGACGTTAGGTACCCGTCTATTTGCCAATAATTGTATTGTGTGTGAGTCCATCGATGTCGCAATATTTAAATGTCACATGACCTTGTAGATTTTCGTGCACTTAGTCATATTGTAACGATGAATGTGGGGCGCAGCTATAGGAATCGAAACCGGGAGACTCATACAAAATGGGCCTTAATCCAAGTGTTGATAGGTCCGGCCAACCTGTGGCCTCACCATATTAGAAGACTCTTTTGGGGGGTCAGCCCCTCATATTGGGACCACACCAAGTTGAGTGCGTTCGTGTGGGTTAATGGATTAGATCCGATACTGTTTTTGACTGGGCCGACCACATGCGTCTGTATAACCAAAGGAATCGCGCCCACATGCAGCGGCTCCTGCACAGCTATGAGACGGTAAACTCAGTACAGGTTGTATGCGTACAACGTCAGCCAGGGGAGTACCCGTACCTGGATGGAACGCGGGTGCGGTATGGGTCCTATCGTAACTAATCTGGTGGGTTCTTATTGAAATGTTTCATTCACCCCATACGTCTTCATCACATTTGTGTCGTATACTTTTCACTTAATAGTCGTGCAAAGATCTGAACAAAATCGCTTTGTCAATAACCCGACGGTCCCATTTAAGCATATTATTTTTGCGAGTAAAACATAAGAGGAACAACACTATATGTTCTAAAGCTCCGAACATACTCTCTTGGGTTATCTTTCTTGTAATAGGTGGATAGAATATTTTGCCAGCCGCTGTTCAAATGGGACGATCTTTGAAATAACGGTTTCCTTCAAAATTTGAAGACTTGATATATATCATATTGAGATATATTAACCCTTTACCCAACAGAAGGGCCCTGTGCCAATGCATTCTCTTATATATGCGAGTCGACCATAGGTCGCCTCGCATATATAAGAGAATGCATTGGCTTAACACATATTAAAGAAAAAATGGCAAAAAGTGTTAAAAAAAAGTTTTGTTTTGGCCAATGCATTCTCTTATATATGCGAGGCGACCTATGGTCGACTCGCATATATAAGAGAATGCATTGGCACAGGGCATAACTGTAACTATCACAATGTGCTCAATGAGCCGGTTCCAATGATACCCATATTTCCATGGTTTTATTGAGACAGACCGAAGATAATTTAGGCTGTTAGGGCGTTTCTGGGCGTTCTGTTGGGTAAAGGGTTAACTAAAACATATCAGAGTGTCCTTACGTAAATATAATATTACATTGTCGTTCAGAAAGCGTTACGATAGCTTACCCTCAAATAAAGCTTAATTGGCCACTATCTGTGTTTGTCTGTAGAGTTTAGCGCATGATAAACATATCCATGTGTCGGGAATTGTGACAAAAGTATCTACATTTGTGAGATTGCTTAGAACATTATCAGAGTTCCAAGTTGATAAAACGTCATACTTGATATCCAATTGTCATTGTTATTATCATTATTATTAACCCTTTCAGTGCCAAGTCCGATTTTTGTATCAACCCATATTTCCTGATACAAAAATCGGAATTGGCACTAAAAGGGTTAAACCAAGTATGAGTATACATGTATATGTATCGGTAATTAAGGCGACAATCGATCATAATCAATACGAAATAACGTGCATTGTGACTTGCTCGTTATTTCGTAAATATTCATATTTAGGAGGTCACATTCACGAAATAACGGTCATCTAATTACACATGCGCATCATTAATATTTACTGCCGCCTGGCGTGGACGAGAATTGTCCAAAAAAAAGCAGATTTCGTAACCTTTAGGGGAAAAAACTTAGGTAGACATTAAAATGAGCACCTTCATATACATATCGCTGGTTTCACCCCCGTTTTAACAATAATTGTCCACTCATAAGGGGTTAAAGTATATGATGTTCATAATAAGTATGCATGTCTTTGAATAAACCCCCGAACTGCAACTCAACTTTGTTAATTGTTTTACTCCCCGAAGAAACCCTTTGCGGCATTTAAAGATTGAATTCTGGAAGCCTCCCCTTAATATTTATCGTATTGTTAACCCGCTTTAAGAATAAATGTACATTCAGACGGGGTTAAAGTATCTGATGTTCGCAATAGGTGTCTATGTCTTTATAAAAAAACCCGAACCATAACTAAACCCCTGTTCGTTTTTTTGCTCCCCAAAGATACCATTTGCGGCAATGAAATATTGAATTGTGGAGCAGTCCCCTAATAGTTATCTTATTTTAAACCCGCTTTAAGAATAAATGTCCATTCAAACGGGGTCAAAGAATCTGATGTTCGTAATAGGTGTCTATGTCTTTGAATAAACCCCCGAACCATAACTTAACCCCTGTTCGTTTTTTTGCTCACCAAAGATACCCTTTGCGGCATTTAAATATTGAATTGAGGAGCCCTCCCCTAATAGTTATCTTATTTTAAACCCGCTTTAAGAATAAATGTCCATTCAAACGGGGTCGTAAGTGCAGGCCTCATTTACTGGAATTTCGCTATAAACTGAGTCGACTTGACGATTATATATATGTGACCCGCCATATCAAATCCAGTCGTAAGTCGGGATTTTTTTACCCTGTGCCAATGCATTCTCTTATATATGCGAGTCGACCATGTGTCGCCTCGCATACATAAGAGAATGCATTGGCCTAAAAAACATTATCATTTTTTTTTAATAATTGTTACTTACAATTTTTAGGACATAAAATAAAAAACATCCATTACCCTGCAGGGAGCCCCACACATATATAGAAGCATATATAAGAGTGTCGTCTGCTCATGTTTGTCTGGGGCTCTGTATGGGTGAAATTATAAAATTGTCAGGGAATACAAGAACAAATTATTAAAATTGTAAAAAATTGTTAGGCCAATGCATTCTCTTATATATGCGAGGCGACCTATGGTCGACTCGCATATATAAGAGAATGCATTGGCACAGGGTAAAACAAATCCCGACTTACGACTGGATTTGATATGGCGGGTCATATATATTGCTGTGTGGCCCAAGCAAACCGCAAAACTACGGTGGTGTTCAATTGGGGTAATAAACTGTGTACCCTAGATGTAAAGCATGTGGTTAAGTTATATATATGCTACTGGTGCTATTTACTGGTCACTCTCATGTAATCTGAGTTAATAATAATATAACATTAAATTTTAAATGCACATGCAGCAAAGTGTTGATTTTTTCTGAAGTCAGCAGCCAATACGATATGTTTTGTTCAATTCTTCCCACTTCATATCAATGGTGCCATATATAACGATTTACCTATATCACAATGATTATTTAAAACACCCGTATATATTCAACAAAATTTCAAGAACAAATTAGCTGTATTCTGTTTAATGTACATTTTGTCGTGATGGTCTTTAATTTACACATATGCATTAGGGACTGAAACTGTCATCAGATCATGTCTTTTACGAAAAACCGTGGTGAGTGAATTTAATGTGCGTGAAAAATAGTACTGCGCGAATTTAAAGACGAGTAAGGTATATATATATATCTCACATAATTATGGGTATTATATTTCAAGAAATAAGGGTTCTTTGTGGTTCTTTGAAGAACTCAAGGGTTCTCTTAATAACCCATAGGTTCCTCGATGTCAGAAAAAGTTCTCTGTAATCGATAGGGTTCGTCGGTGTTTGACTAGGGTTCTTTTGGATGCTGAAGGGTTCATGACCAAACAATAATGCAGTTGTTACATGTACCATGGAGCCGAATTGAGTGATGAACATGAATAAAACATCAACCAGAGAGAAAGGAGGAGTATAGGTGTGTTCGCAGGGTTGTGGAATAGTAATGTATAATAGTAATAGTACTCTACTATATATTCGATACTTTCGTGTGTGTGTGTCCTTTATAAACTCGAAAACAGCTCGACCAATTGAGCCAAAACTTGCTATCTAAGGGTAAAAACCACAGGCAGTGCACTCAGACCATTATAGTTTACGGAATGTCGCGATATACGCAAGAAGAAAACATACTATATTATCACCATACGCTATTCCATCTGGAGTTCTTATAAAGGTTCTCTAAAGAACCATGTTGTGATAGATTATGGTTCCCTTAAGAACCGTGTTCTGATATATGATAGGTTCTCTGAAGAACCCTAGTGTGATAATCGTAAAATACTCATAAATATATGTTAAAGTGCAGACTAATTCACCACTTTCGGGTATTCAAGAATATGAATCACACCAAAATTAAGCGAATTGTATATGGAACGTGTAGGTATAAGCTGCCTTGTATATATCATTCCCCAAATGCTTCAATGTTATGACAATCTATTAGTTATTATAAAACACATCAAAGTGCACTGAACGTCGCGATATACATGTATTATCATCGTACGCTATTCCATCTTACAGGTTCTCTGAAGTTCTCTGTTGGGGTAGATTATGGATCCCTTACGAACCCTGTTCTGATATATGAACGGTTTTCTGGAGAAACCTCGTGTGACCCTTATGATTGTGTCCTCCGAAGTACCATCTGGGGTTCTTATAAATGTTCCCTGAAGAACCATGTTCATATTATGGTTCATTTAAGAACCATCTTGGGGTTCTTCTGTTGAACCTGATGATATGGTTCTTCAGTAGAACCTTATGATGGGGTCCGTCGAAGCACCTAATAAGGTGCTCCTATTGTGACAAGGTGAAGAACCTTTTTGGGTTCTCGGAAGGACTTCTGGTTCTAAGAGTGTATATGCGCAAAGGGGCGTATCAACAAAAACTATCGCCTCGAAATTGGGTCGTAATTTTAATTACTCTAGCATTTCGGAAGGTTTAAACGAATACATTTACGCATATAAGTGCCATAAAACAGTACTTAGCTACATATATACAATGCAGCATGATTACATGTCCCTAATAGAACTAAATGTTAGCTGTCATCTGTATTTTCCGGTCACTTTAGACGCTTTCATCGCAGAAAATTAGAAAATTTTACGAATATACTATGTATTGCAGGGGGTGGACAAAAAAATTCCGGGCACGTCAGGGCACGTATGCCGGGGTGGGTGGGTGGTCGATAGGACCAACAGACAATTTTTTCCGCAACTCAACAATATTTTTTCGGCAAGTCTTTTTGCAATGAGTTTAGCTTAAAACACATATATATGTCAATATTAACATGAATGACAAATTTCATGAAGATCAGACAAACAGTATAGCCTGTAGCCCGTGCTAATGGATTTAATTTTGAAATCCAAGATGGCCGCTGGCAGCTATGTTTTTTTTGGCCGAATGACCCCAAAATGACTTGTTCCTATTTACATGTCAATGTTAACATCCATGACTAATAGTATGCACAGAAATTCATATACAGCTGTTTTCAATGAATTTCCCCACGCAAATCTCTGTTTTAGTGTTAAAAGGGGGGTGGGTGTCCAAAAATGGTCGGAAAAAACTGCCGAAAACGGAAAACAATTTGGACGCGGGGGTGGGTGGGTCCTAACAATGGTCGAAAGTTAAAAATCAGCATACGTGCCTGAACAGTTTGTCCGACTCCCCCTGTGTATTGTACACTTTTCTCAGAATGTACATGGTTATTTTCACTCTAGTGAATTCTGAACTATAATAGTTTAAAAGACTTTTGAGAACATTGCCATTTGATTTTCACAGGTCCGATTTCTGTACATGGATGAATATTGAATCATGACTTACATTTTGTTTAGTGCCAACTTATCACCCCAATGTTCCATAAATCCGCGACCTCGTCACATCTATATACTGTAACTGCATATAGTCAGGGAGCTAATATGGGTACCGTTGCACCCCCCCCCCCTGGGACTTAACTTCACCCCACTCATTTTGTTCCTTATTATGTCCTTCAACTTTTAAGCAATGTTAACAAGAAAAAAAAGGTGGCTGCTTAGAGTCCAGACAAGATGGCGTCCATCATGGCCGCCGTTTTTCAGACCAGACCCTAAGTCAGTTTTATGCAAATTATAGCGGGAAAATCTAGTAAAATGTAAACAAATGTATATATTTTCGTGAAGCTAAGACATAATGACACTTTTTTGGGCCAAAATTGAAACTCAACATCCAAGATAGCCGCCAAAATGGCCACCGGAAGTTGAAAATATGACGTTTTTTCACAAATATTTCTAGATCAGTTCATGCTGTTTGGAACTGGTTGAGTAATATGACTTTATTTTGTGTTTTGTATATTAACTGATCATTGGAGCAATTAAATATGCAATGTTTGGTTCCTAGCCCCTTCCGATCCCTCAAAAATTCGATTTTACAGAACGCGGTATAAAATTTCACAAAAAAAATCACAATTGGGATTCTAGTCATATTTCAACAAGAAATGAACAGAACTTTGTAATGTAAGTGAGGCATAGCATTACCTATAAATATTCTAACTCACTGGAACCAAAATTCTTACTCTGGCTCAAAATGGCTGCCAAAATGGCCGCCAAAATGGCCGCCAAAATATGAAAAATGTTAAATATTGCCCCAGGGTGTCCTGCAATGGCTTACAAGTTGTGGTTGATGTATAAAATTGGCTAATCTGTATTATATACATTGAATACTAACATGTCTGATGCACCATGGATCATTGTTACTATTGTCACCACTGACATCACCAGAAATATTGGATTTTTCTCTCACAAACTTGACATAAATATCGGCAACAATTCACTTATGAGGGTTGGATTTAAAAAAAAAGTAAAATGCAACTATCATTGGTATCAACGGTATTTATTGTTTTGGTCTATCTTAAATGTGTCACACTACGGTGTTTATAGACCAAATTGCTCAAGATGGCTTCCAAAATGGCAACCAAATTTGTAAAAAGTTAATTTTTTACATATATCCCGAACATTATTCTCTGCGTTATCCGGCAAGATAGCAAATTGTGACTCACTTGGTTATTATACGTGTTAGTTAATTAACTGACAACTACGTTCTATTATGTTTGTCCCAGTTCCGTATGGGGCATGACAAATTCATTTTAAAGTTGCAGTATGGAATTTTGCGGAGAACCTCTTTTGTAATTCTGGCCATATTATTGAAAAGAAATGGACAGAACTTTGTGACGGAACTGAGATGAACCATAATATGTGGCTATTCTGGCCCATTATGATAAAAAGTGATCAAATGGATAAAAGATGGATGCCAAGATGGCAGCCAGTGGGTTACTGTATGATCATAGGTGATGTGAATAGGTGTACAGTTAGTTACTGTATGGTCATAATGATGTGAATATGTATATACGGAGTGACTATATGGTTATGAGTGGGGTGTCCATGGTGAGATGCATAGGAATATAAGGAGTGGCTGTATGGGCACGTGTGATGTGAATCGGTATACATGTAGTGACTGTACGGTGTATTGTTGTGTGTGGCCAATGTGACCGTATGGGCATTGCTGTGGTGTATATATAACGAGAGTAGCTACATGGTCATCCGTGTGTGTTGGTAACGAGTGGGTCGTATATTTATCTATTTATGTATTATCATCGGTGGTGTATAGGCTGTATATGTATGATCGTGGATGGCGTGTATGAGTATACAGTGAGTTGCTGAATTGTCATGTGTGAGGTGTATATGCAAGTATGAAACTCATGAGTGGTCGTGTGTGCGGGTATTGGTATATTTGGAAGAGCTCACCATTGGTGAGGTGTATATGTATACCTGGATTGACTCTATGGTCATGGGTATGGCGAATATGTATACATGTAGTGGCTGTATGGTCCATGGTGAGGTGAATAGGTATACAATAAGTGACTGTATGATCGTGAATGTGGTGAATATGTATACATATAGTGACTATATGGTCAGGTGTAGGAGTATACCTGGTGTTCATGCATGGTGACTCATGGCTGTATCGTCATTTGTGGCATGTACGGGTATAACCAAATATGGCTGTATGGTGAGGTGTACGTGTATATAGTGGGTGACTATTGTCATTTGTGTGGTGTTTATGTACATATGAGGTCATGGGTGGGTTGTACATGTGTAATTTGGGTGGCTATTGCTTTCCACAATAACTCAAGGATATGTTAATCAATAGAGAGGTCATGTCAAAGAGTTCTCCACCTTGATGGTGTTTGGGTACATGGGGGAACTTTAAACGTGAAAAGCGAAAGCCACCCTATAACCACACAGTCATTCCATATATACATAAACACCACAGACATAACAATATAGTGACCAACTGTATAAACGTACACCTGACCCATGACCCATGAGTCACAATGCAGGCACACCGGTATACTCATAAACATGACCCATAACCATATAGTCACTCCTTGTATACCTATTCACCTCACCATTGGCCATACGGTCATCCCATGTATATCTATTCTCCACACACACATGGTCAAATAGACATTCAATATATACAACAACACCACAACAATGACCATAGAGTCACTCCGGGTATACATATCCACCTCACCGATGGTCATATAGCCACTCGCTTCATACACATACCCTCACCCATGGCACCTGGTATACTCCTTCGTCTGACATATGACCATATAGTCACCCCGTGTGTAACTATTCAAAACATTCATACATGATCATGGTCAATCATTGTATATATATATTCACATCACCCTTGGCCATGTCACTCCCTGTATCCCTACTTGTCACACCATATCATAATAGCCACTCAAGATACACTAATACTCCCCAGTCATGTCAGTATATTCACTCCATGTATGCATATGCACATCATCCATGGCCATATAGCCGCTCGCTATATACACATACCCCTCGCCCATGACCATATAGCAACACATGTGTATACCCGGATAACCTACACATGACCATACCGCCGCGGGTCACCAAGCAGGAACACCAGGTATACTCATACACCTGACACATGATCATTTATTCACTCCCTGTATAGATATTCATTACATTTATGATCATACAGTCACTCATTGTATACCTACATGTACTCATCTCACAATTGACCATACAATAACTCCCTGTATACATATTCATGCTGCACCTCACCTATGATATAGTAACTCCCTGGCTGCCATCTTGGCATCCACCCTGTATAAAGTTGATATGTTTTATCATAATGGACCAGAATAGCCACAGATTATGGTTCATCTCAGTTCCGTTTCAAAGTTCTGCCCATTTCCTTTCAATTATATGGCCAGAATCACAAAAGAGGTTCTCCGCAAAATTCCATACTGCAACTTTAAAATGAATTTGTCATGACCCATACGGAACTGGGACAAACAGAATAGAACGTAGTTGTCAGTTATTAACTAACACGTATAATAACCAAGTGAGTCACAATTTGCTACCTTGTCGGATAACGCAGAGAATAATGTTCGGGATATATGTAAAAAATTAACTTTTTACAAATTTGGTTGCCATTTTGGAAGCCATCTTGAGCAATTTGGTCTATAAACACCGTAGTTTGACACATTCAACCACAACTTGTAAGCCATTGCAGGACACCCTGGGGCAATATTTACCATTTTTCATATTTTGGCGGCCATTTTGGCAGCCATTTTGAGCCAAAGTAAGAAGTTTGGTTCCAGTGAGTTAGAATATTTATAGGTAATGCTATGCCTTACTTAAATTACAAAGTTCTGTTCATTTCTTGTTGAAATATTACTAGAATCCCAATTGTGATTTTTGGTGAAATTTTATACCGCGTTCTGTAAAATCGAATTTTTGAGGGATCGGAAGGGGCTAAGAACCCATATATTACATATTTAATTGCTCTAATGATCAGTTAATATACAAAACACAAAATAAAGTCATATTTCTCAACCAGTTCCAAACAGCATGAACTGATCTAGAAGATATTTGTGAAAAAACGTCATATTTTCAACTCCCGGTGGCCATTTTGGTGGCCATCTTGGATGTTGAGTTTCAATTTTGGCCCAAAAAAGTGTCATTATGTCTTAGCTTCACGAAAATATATACATTTGTTTACATTTTACTAGATTTTCCCGCTATAATTTGCATAAAACTGACCTAGGGTCTGGTCTGAAAAACGGCCATGATGGACGCCATCTTGTCTGGACTCTAAGCAGCCACTTTTTTTTCTTGTTAACATGGCTTAAAAGTTGAAGGACATAATAAGGAACAAAATGAGTGGGTGAAGTTAAGTCCCAGGGGGTGCAACGGTACCCCTATTAGCTCCCGGACTAATATTCATGTGTAAAGAGAATTACTCTTCGAAATGACCAATTGTAGGTTGTTTTTGTCTCAAAACTGACAGAAATATGCCCTGTGTGAAGTCACGTGCCGCGTATTACTGTGATCACAAGATGATTACTGATAGTGAACGCGCGCTCATCAGTACTCTGGTAATTGACAATTCACTATGAGTCGGGTCAGTTTAGGCCAGACAAAAAAATGAATCAACTATCAGCAGACCAAAGCGATTTGATCTGTGCGCGTCAGCATCGCTGCTGATAGACTCAGTCAAGTCATGCTTTTGTGGTCGCCGTGTTGTTCATTGAGTATATTGACGTATTAACAAACTCCAGGAAGTAATAAGATATACTCTATATAGTATTTTTTTTACTTTAAGTATCCCTGTTCAATATTCGCACCACACGCACATTTACATTGTCACCACACGCACCAGCACACAGGTTCTCGCTTACACAGTGTGAAATACATGGGTTGAAATGACAAATAAAGATTAAGCACATTCGCCAAGCCCGAGTAACAATTAATCAAATCAGATTTGCCTGTTGCAATGCCTCGGTGTTGACCGTGCATGATTTATAACGGACTCGATTTTTACTCACACGAACGAATACCGTTTTCTTTCTGTGTGCATGTCTATATCAACACGTGTACACTAGTATGCGTGTATAACTGTATACAGATCTACAGTACTGTAAACACACCCCTTATGGGACCTTCGTTCGTCACATCGGGTAAGTACCTCGCTCCCAGATGGAGGCAATAAAGAAATATACATAATACGTACACTCAATTTGAAAACTGACGTATATGTACACAATAATTGCTTAATGTTGTGTGATTCAATGACAGTTTGAATACGAGCGTGATTATCTCGTGTGTACTCTCTGCAAACTACTGTGTTGGTAGAATGCCATTGGCACTGGACACATGGTGTGTACCTCCAATATCTATACAGTATTGTATACATGTGTATACACATGTTGTGTATGTTTTTCTATATTTACACATATATGTGTAAACATTTGAACAGATATGTGTATCGAGTACTAGATATGCGCACTGATAAAACTCCCTCTACACGTTGTTTCATGGAAGCCATATTGGTTTGTTGGTGTTGATCACAGTTTCGACTCCAATAAGGACCAAGACCACTGAATTTCAGCCGTTATACAAGAAGAATATTTTTAGTAAAGGTGAGAATATTTATGCAAACATACGAAGAACATAATTAGATACTTCGTACAGAATGTTGATTGAAGGTAAATTCGACGAAACAGTAATGCGTTAGTCCTGGAATTTACACTCGACTCATCATCGATTGGTAATGTTATTTTATACTAGTAGTTGGAAACCTTGATCTTTCTATTTCTGCCGTAAAAATTCGCACAATTCGTGTTCGATAACACGTATACTGCACTTTCTGCAGTACTATTCCTTAAATTATACTCAGTTCTCAACAATGTGAAGTATGCATACATATTCATTTTTCTAAATGAAAAAAACTCCAACAGACTGTCACTCACTGTAACTGTGTTCACTGGCAACCTGCCGGTCACGTGAGCGGACAGGTTGTTCGCAAAATTCTCTCCATAAATTTCACTGAATTTTGGCTAAATCACGTCTTCAAATGATGATAATGTTAAAAACTGATGTTCCTATGCCTCTCCAGAGTT
This sequence comes from Siphonodentalium dalli, assembly GCA_032622095.1. Lineage (NCBI taxonomy): Eukaryota > Metazoa > Mollusca > Scaphopoda > Gadilida > Siphonodentaliidae > Siphonodentalium > Siphonodentalium dalli. The sequence continues at coordinate 24,348,190 of CP136062.1, read as the reverse complement.
TGTGGAAATCTACATAGCTGGAGAGTGGTGGTCAAGTTTGCACATTAACGTGACATTTGGAGTGGTTTGCTGCACTGAAAGGTCGGTCAATCAAATGATAATCCAACATGGCGGCCTTCATATTTTCCTAATTTTCGGAAATCTTCTTCATACTTTAACCTATTGATTGGCTGATACTATCTCATGAGTTTTTGCTGCTGTTACATGTGAAAATTCTTCAACAATCTTTGGGATTTGTTCTAACTTTATCGACAATGTTGGGATTGTCTTGGTTATGTATTGCCCTTACTCAGTTGGCCGTTGCCGTGGGAAACGCGACGCACGTTCCAGGTGGAAGAACTCTCAAATACCCATGCTCCGTCTGTTCAAAAGGCGTTATAAAATCAAGTAAAGCCGTTGACTGTGATGGATGCGGAATCTGGACGCACACAAGATGCTGTGGAATAAACAATACGAAGTACCACCACTGTCAAGAGTTCCTCGAAGACCTGAACTTTCGCTGTACTCCGTGTTTGTTTAAAGAACTACCCGGTCTAAACTGTTTTGATGAAGATGTCATTGACTTTCAGTCGGAAACACCCATTGACGCAAACGAATCTATCAACATCAATTTGCATGACATGTCATATGATATTTTCAAATCAATTGGTCTTAAAGTGACTCATCTTAATTGCCGCAGTATTTTACATAAGATCGACGAACTCCGATATTTTGCGGAAGAATCAAAGGCACAAATTTTGGCATTTTCTGAAACCTGGTTAGATCCATCTGTAACAAATTCTGAAATCAAGATTGATAAATATTCTGTCATTCGTAAAGACCGTAATAGACAAGGCGGAGGTGTATGTCTCTATATACATGATTCTTTAAATTTTAATGTTAGAGATAGCCTAACCACAGAGGGGTTAGAAGCATGCTGGGTAGACATACTTTTCCCCAAGAGTAAACCCTTATTGATTGGGGTAGGGTATCGCCCACCAAGACAGTATGATTTCTTTGATAAACTAGAGAAGCTTGGCCTCGAAAATGACTTCATAGATTCTGAGGTAATTCTTTTGGGTGATTTTAACGTTGACGTCTCAAACAAGTCAACTCACAGTTCCCTTCATAAGAAAGTTGATACTATCAAAAGGCTTTTTAGCCTCAGTCAATTAATAAAAGACTTTACCAGAATTAGTCAAAACTCTTCCTCACTCATTGACTTAATTTTCGCCTCAGATCCTTCTATGATCACACAGTCCGGTGTCATTGACATTGGCCTGAGTGATCATAGCATGATTTTGTGCAATAGAAAGAAGACTAAAGCAAGATCATATGAGCATAACACAATAAAGACTCGTAGTCTCAAGAACTACTCAATTTCAGATTTTTGTAATAAACTGCAAACACAGGTGGACTGGATGGAAGTCATTTGTTGTAATGATGTTACACAGGCCTGGCTTCTCTTTAAAAAGAATCTGCTATCCGTGATAAATGATATTTCACCTATTAAAGATGTTAGGATAAAGGGGGGTACCGAGGAATGGATGAGCTCAGACATTCTAACAACTATTAAAGATAGAAACTTAATGCTTCATAAATACAGAAAGTCAAAAATATTTACTGACTTAGAGTCTTATAAAAACCTGAGAAATAAAGCCCAACATATGATACGGGATGCAAAGTTAACATATTTTACCAAACAATTAGATGCAAATAGAAACAGACCTAAAGAGCTATGGAAATCATTGAAAAAACTTGGTTGTCCATTAAAAAAACAGTAACAAAACTAACTATGCGCTAAAGATTAATGAAGAAGTTTGCTTTAATGCAGTGATCATTGCTAAATAATTCAATAATTTCTTTTGCAATATAGCATCTAATCTTCTGAATAAACACCCAAAGGCTCCTGGTATCTTCAACAACTTGACTTTTGTTAACTACAATAGAAGCAAAGTAGATCCCATCAACAAACTTAAACTCCGTGTTGTTGATGAAGATGAAGTTCATAAGATACTAGAAAGTCTGTGCTCATCCAAAGCCACGGGCCCCGATGGGATACCGGCAAGATTCTTGACGGATGGTGCTGCTGTCTTAACATCTGCACTCACCCATATAGTGAATCTTTCTATTCACAATTGGCATGTCCCAGAAGAGCTCAAAAGAGCTAGGGTCGTACCAATCTATAAGAAGGGGGAGAAGACACAGCCTGGAAATTACAGACCTGTCTCCGTACTGAATTTAGCCTAAAAAATAATAGAAAGAATTGTATAGAAACAACTTGAGGAATATTTACAAAAACAAAATTTATTATATGGCTACCAATCTGGTTTTAGGTCAGGGTTTTCGACAGACACGTGTCTGTTATACCTCACAGATAAAATTCGTAGTGAGATGGACAAGGGTAGCCTTACAGGTATGGTCCTGATAGACCTTCAAAAGGCTTTTGATACAGTGGATCATGAAATTTTATTGCAAAAACTTAAGGTTATCGGTTTGGATGAAAGCGCACTTCTTTGGTTTCACAGCTACCTGAATGGGAGATCCCAAGCTGTTGATGTAAATGGTACATTATCCGATTTTGAAGATATTTCCTGTGGCGTACCCCAGGGGTCCATTTTAGGTCCTCTACTGTTTTTACTGTATGTTAACGATGCTTCCATGGCTGTGTCTTGCCAACTCCTCGTATATGCAGATGACTCTGCCCTTATTGTCTCTGGATCTGATGTTCACATCATTGAACAACTCTCAGCGTAGAACTGAGCAAACTGAGCGCTTGGCTGGTGGATAATAAACTATCTTTACACCTGGGAAAACAGAATCAATTCTTTTCGGATCACCACATAAATTGAAAAATAAATCCCCGCTGAGTGTTTGCTGTGATGGCGTGACCATCAGACCCAGTGACTCCGTAACATATATCGGGGCCATTTTAGACCACCATCTTAATGGTGAGCTAATGTCAGCACACATATTGCAGAAGGCAAACTCTAAGTTGAAAATCTTGTACAGAAAGGCATCTTACCTGAACCAATACTGCAAAAGAACTCTATCCTTGGCCCTCATTCAATGTCATTTTGACTATAGTTCAAGCTTTTGGTACACTAGTCTAACGCAGAGAACAAAGATCCGATTACAAGCAACCCAGAATAGGCTAGTAAGATAAATTTTAGATCTAAATTGTAGGACACATATTGGCTATTCGGAATTTCTAAAAGTAAATTGGCTGCCGGTATGTGAAATAGTTAACTTTAGGAAATTGACAATGGTTATGAAGATCTCAGATAAGCAAGCCCCAGTATATTTTAATGAACCTTTCAAACGATCAAATAAAGAAGGGGATATAAATGTTTCGGACAATGAGGCTGATCAATCTGAAACCCGGTCAGGTAAACTGAAATTCATCCTCCCTCATGTAAGTTGTTATGGGAAAAAGTCTTTTTTCTACACAGGAATAAGACTCTGGAATAGACTTGACAAAACTCTACCCCTACCCATTGACATCAAGTACCGGAAATTTTGCATAAAAAAACATCTCTTATCTAAACTGAAGGACCGAGAGGAAGATCCCTTTCTGTACTTCTGAATTGAAACTGTGACCAAAATTTTGCCAATATTAACATTGATGTCATTACCATTATTTTTTAGTATTAAAATGGAGAATTTCTTAGTAACTATTTTGTCTGCCTCGTGGCCGGTAGCATATCAGTGGACCACAATGGAATTAAGCCTTCGAGTGCTTTTTTGTGTCATCCCCGATATCTAGCCGTGCATGTACTCTACGATTTTTCTAAATTTCAGCCATCATACCATTGGTATTCACTTGGACTTCTTTACAGCCTCATTTTTGCTTCAAAATTTGTGATATTTTATATAGCCTAACAACTGAAATTATGTTAAAAAACTCCTTTTTATTTGCTTGTAATTCTTTATATTTGTAACCTGTTAAAACAATATACATGTATGTCTTTATATCAAAAATAAATAAATAAATCAAAACCTGCACGCACAGGCCTTCTGAAACTTTCAGTGAAAGTTCTGTCGAGTTCTGAACAGTGAGTGATAAATAATTAAAATACATTTATATTATTTATTAATATCTGCCTATAAGTGAACATTCAGACGACCATGATACAATCGTAGCTGACTGACGTAAGTGGAGGAATCGTGGCCCGATGAGATCATGATTGCGATGTTGAAATCATGTTTTCGTATATGATGATATCGTACTAGTACTCGTACCCGCTGGACTGTCGGACAAAACAATTGTCCATTGGCACCACGTTGTATTTGACGTTCGCCGGGGAGTCAAGAGTTTGTAACTGTAGCAGTTGTAGTGTGGTCGTTGGAGAGTTGAACCCGGAATAAATTGGATACACGCTGATTTTTGTGTTATTCGACGCGGGAAAACACCAGGAACAACATATCCAAAATCCGCAAAAATCCGCTCATGGGAAAATTCAGGATCCAAGATGGCGTCCATAATGTCTGTTGTTATCGCAAAATACTGAATTTCTGCGGTAGGTGCTCCAATTAATTCCAAATGCGTAATAAATTGAAATATATACAAACAATGCTTTGTCGTAAGCCATATATGTAGAATGTATTTCCCAAAATGGCCGCCAAAATGGACAAAATCGAATGAAATTTACATGTTGTGCAAAATTGAAGAGCTAGTCCTATACGAGTGAACAAACTCTCGAATTATGCGAGGAAGATTGATTGCAGAGTATAAGAGAAACTTTTGATTAGTGATGTACGAATTATCTCTGATGTATCTCACGAGAGAGCAAGCGAAACCAGGGTCTTATGAAACGGTTAAATCTTGACTTTTGTACGCCCAGAAACGGAAACATAACGCAGTTTTTTCTGTACTGCTTATCTTGAATCGTGTAATATATGTGTAATTAAACAGCTAAATGGGAGTTAGTAGAGATGTATTGACTATGAGACCTTTTTCTAGAAGCAGAAAAATGTGTACTCCGAGCAGTCTCACGAATGTGACCGATCATCATTTATTTTGATATCTACAGCATGTAACCTTTAAAAATTAACTGATATAAAACGGTACGAAAGATATTCATATAGTACTGGGTAAAATGCGTATATTCTATTGTCCGTGTTTCAAAATAGTAGTCATAGTTGCCTCAGATCAAGTGATAAAACACGAATATTTCGCTTTTATCTCAAGAATGCATGGTGGTATACCATGAACTAAATTTATTAAAATACGAAGGAGTACCACAGACTATCGTCAATAAATTCTAAACTTGACCAAAATTGCCTACATACTCTGTGACAAAGACTGTGTTTATACCTGGAAATTATATTTGGTTTAATTCACCAAGGCCACATCTACGCGAAACTTACTACGTTTTCTTCAACCGCATCACCACGTTTACTCCTTCTCCCTAATGTTACACATAGCTGCTGCACACAGAACCACAATTAATACTATTGCGTGAATGTTCAACGTTGAAATAACCTCTTAAACGGTGATCACTCGATATTTAGCATGATTATATGGGTGGTAATTGTAAGATATTTTAAAACAAAAATATACTGAAAATTAATAGTGTGCATTGCGTAGCTGCATATTCCAGTTGTAAATTTGTGATTGAAGTAAGTTGAACAAAATTGTCTACCAAGAACACGGTTTGTTAGCAGTATAAAAAGTAGTCTTACATACAATGTGTGTTGTACCGTCTCTTTGATCTGGTGAGACGCGGTGCTAATCTATTGAAGATATGAGTGTTTCTTTACAGTATAATAAGTATTGCTACAAATATGTATTGTTTAATATCACCGGGAGTGTTGACAATTCCGGAAATATAATTAACATTTAGACCGCTAGAGTGTGCACTTAAATTTCGGCGTTACATTCAATAATTAATCTTCATGCCGAATGAAACTACCATGAACTGTGAGGCGAAACATTAGTTCGTGTGTTGCATGTCCGATATTATTATTTTTGGCCCGAAAATTGGATGTTGGATAAGCAGAACACCCAAACTTTAAAGACGCAAATCATTGGGTTTTGATTTGCGGTGCAGTGGCCGATAAATCCTTCAGCTGGATCTGTTTAATGATGTGTGTACCTTTAAAGATATTCAACAACCGACTTGTATATTATCAATACATATTTTTTCACTCCTATGTGGTTATCCAATATGTTGCTTTATTTGTTGTATTGCTTACAGTTCTGGCCATTTTGACAGCCATTTCATGGCCACGATTGTATGATTTTCTGTGTGTGTCACTCTATTCGCTCCCGTACTATAATTTAACACAAACTGGTATAACGGCGTAATTCCGATGCCACAATATATCGTATAATGACATGTTTCGAGAACTGATGTAGTATAGACAACCATGTTGGACGCCATCTTGGATAACAAAGTTTCCCCACAGCGGATTTTTGCGGATTTTGGATATGTTGTTCCTGAGGCTTTTCCGCGTCGAATGACACCAAAATCAGCTTGTATCCAATTTATTCCGGGTTGATCCCCAAATTCTGCTTCAACGACCACACTATTGAGCACTGCGGCCGAACGGCAAGTACACCGTGGCCGAACGGCAAGTACACTGCGGCCGAACGGCAAGTACACCATGGCCGAAAGGCAACTACAATGGAGCCGAATGGCATGTACAACATGGTTAGATTTCTAGTTTGTATCGTCTTTTTTTCAGTTTAACGAACGTACACCGTGGCAACTAGGTCTACATGTACACCATGGCCGAATGACAAGTACACTGCGGCCCAACTGTAGTTAGTAGGTGGAGCATCGGTGTAGTTGCATTTTGGACACTTGTTTTGTCCAGCTGAGTAGGTTGTTTGTATAGCATGTGATTGACTACCCTGCGATCTTTCCAGCCACGATTTTTATGTACACACGACTGCGATTACGTCACAAGTGGATACGACACAATTTTGAATCTAAAATCAAACAGTGCTTGATATTATTTTTTTACTTGTGATTTTGACGTGAGCATGCGCAGTCTAACTATCCCTTACTTCCTACGACGAAAATCCTTCCACTTATGATTGAATCGTGGTTGTCTGAAAGCTCACTAAGTAGATAATACTATTTCATTTCCAATTTCCAACAACACCTAATTTTGAATTAATGGAATATGCACAAGTCATCAAAAGCCAAAATTAGTTTTTACACCTTTTATAGCTCGAACAAGTTATCACAGACCACAGTTGTTGGAATAAATATCTCCACCTCTACTTATAATACTGTCAATGGCAAGCCCACGGGTAGCGCCATGGGACTTCTTACCCTTTGAACGAACTGCCCTTTTTACTGCAAGTGCCCGGTGGTGGTGATCGCCATTCAGGTCAACATGTCATGTGCAGCATTTGCTGAGCGGCAATTACCGAGAGGGACCTCTCTTCGAACTAACGATGTATATACGTACCAGTATATAAATATAGTCACATATACTTAATGCAGGCTTAGTCTGGACAGAGACTGGTGCACACACATTCAATAAATACAAATGTATAGACTGCCAACCCATGTCGGTATAAAGCTGCTATTACATACATGCGGCTGATGCATGAGGCTAGATGGGTTTATATATATAGGCGCAACGTTTCAAATCATATATATTATATAAATCACTGGGGTTGTGGCTGACGCAGTTAAGCACATTTTTAAATCGAATGGGTTTAACTGCGTCAGCCACAACCTCAGTTGTCGCACGCGTCAGTCGCAGGTCTGTGAAAACAGGGGCTGAACATGGGGTTGAACAACATATTGACAAACTAAAAGTAGCCTGACAGAATCACTGGATATAAAGACCAATGTATACAGCAAAAGGGTATCGTGTAAGGTATATCCTTCGAACGTCCAGCGAATATCATATCAGCCTATAGCCGGGACAGAGACTGGTAATGCTACAATTAACCTATGTCCATCAACCTTGGTCAAAATTTTCAACTGTTCTAAATATCGTTGAATCCAGACATGTACATTTATAGTCGGAAATTTCACACGAAACAATAGGTTGAAATCTTTTTGTAGATTGATTATCAAACAATCTATTAGTGTGGAATAATTTGTGTTTGACCAACAGGTCAGGTCTGAAGTTTCTAAAACATTGAGGCTACTCAATAGATGCTATAGGATTTTGCAATTTGTATGTTCAAATATCAAATGTTCTCACACGGCCCAGTGAATTCCGTGTCACCGATCACACAAGGACGGAGTTGTATTAATAATAATAACATGCATGAGCATTATGTTTTATTAACAGCCCTTGGACCTATTTGTGGTCCTTGACTGTCGGGACATTATTTAATGCCCTCCAAAATTATTATTATATCCCCCCCCTGCAAGTTGTGGGGGGGGGGGTATACTGGAAACATCTTAGCCCTCCGTCTGTCCATGGACACAAATTTGTGCAGAGTTTTTCTCAGTCATTTTTAATCATTTTCCATGAAACTTGGCACAGACAGCAACCACAATGATAACCTGTGCACCTGTGATTATGAGGTCTGTTCAATTGTTTTTAGTTATCCCCCTTTTTGACTTAAAGGTACTCAATCCGATCAGAGGGTCCCCATCTCAACAGATTCAAACAACAATTTTTTTTATTAAAGGTCACTTTAGTTATCAGAATCGATTAATTATCCAAAAATAATGCTATTAACGACTGGGAACTATCGTATATAATTGCCCAAAATCTGTTGTATAGCAACATTTTGTTCAATGGAATTTAGTATCAAGAGTATGTCGGTCGGCTTTTTCGGCAAACTTCTGGGACAGAAAGTATTCCCGATAATAAAAAATAATAGATTTCTAAAATCGATATCTAATAAATCTGAGCTTTGATGGGTGGCTTCCTCGACTTCCTCGACCCCGAAGCCATTGAAATAGTAATTGAGAGGAGTTTTATCGGATTGAGTACCTTTAAGAAAATTTTCAATAGATGATACAGGGTATTACTTTGAGCTTTTGTTCCTATAATTTTTGGTCAATTGTTTCAAAACTTTCACAGACATTTAGTACCATGGGAAACTGCATTATTCCTACATTTTTTGTTTAAATTTTTTTTAAATGGCACAGATATTTATTACCATAGGAATCTGTACACCTGCGATTTTAAAGTCGGTCAGAGTGCACTTGCACTTTACTTGCTACCAAAGCTCATATACAGAGAATACTCTTTTTTATTTTATCTTCTTTTTTCCCGTTTTATGCAGAATATAACTCAACATTTGAGTTGAGTCGCTATGGATGCTTGCGACAAAAATGTCAAAGATAAGTTCATCATAAGTTATTGTCGTTAAAGAGACTGTTCAGCAGACATTCTACTAGTACTTATGTTCCAATTCACAATTTTAACCGGCTCCAACTTGATTGGTTTGGTTTATTAGGGTTGATCGTCGTTCTAGCCGCTAGGCCACACATGACGTTGTCAATTTTACTGGTGGAGGAAAGACCACGCAAAGGCTTGATTTTACCAAGAAATCGTCACACTGCGTGTAGAAACCACCGACCCCCAGAAATCAACTGACAAACTTGCCCAGATACACGATTCCAGTCACCCTTCATATGACGGGGTTCGAACCAGCTTCTTGTCAGATATAATACAACATGTGTTGGGTATTTTAGGAGGTGGGTGTGGGGAAGGGTGGCTTTATACATTTCAAGTTCAAGGTGCATCCCTCCCCAATGGAGACCCGCCATCCACGTCCCTGATGAATGTTGGTGAAGTACATATGTGATTTTATAGCCCTGGAAGTTATTGCTGTGGCCAATTTTCAGATTTCATGTGTATGTATACAATTGCAATTAAATAACTACTAGTAGTCTGAGTAATAGCTTTTTCTAATGAAAACAATATTGTAATAAGTGTTTACTAATTTTTGCAGATAACACCAGCTTATTGTAAGAATGAGTGATGTGATCCTCTGAATTTGCTGCAAGACAACTTTGCCAATAATTCTGGAATTTGTGAGAGGACAAAACATTTCCAATGGCAGTCTGTGTCTGTGAGTAAAATATAATGATGTTACCTTGCATTTCAACTAATCTTTTAATTTTGAGGGGCATTGGGGCTACATGATCTGACTCACATGTATCACAACCTACATGCACATGTACAGTCGGTCAGGATGCTGAAATCAATCACCCAGATGAACTACTCTCATAATGAGGGGGTGTTTACGACTCTACGGCAATGCCGTCGATGTGTGCTTCTTACGGAACACTCATTTTAGCACTGCGAAGCTCAACAGGGATATCATATAGATATATTCTTCGCTGATATTGAATCGAATATGAATCATATACTCATGCAGCAGCATGTTTAATTGAATATGATTTTTTTTAATATTTGCAGGATCCTAAAATTAAGTTACCCCTAGTGTCATCGAGAGTCTTTTATCAAATGAGTTGCAGAAGGTGCATGGATATATTTTGCGACAGCAAAACTCGAGCAGAATGTAATTATGCACTGTCCACCATGATTTTGATAAAATATTTGAGATTATGGTACAAGTTGTGTTCTGTATTTATTCTACACCATTGTGTCAATCCATGAGTCAGCTACCTTTATTGTGATTTAAGTCTGATGGATAACCGGTTATGATCGGGACATCACCTGAAGCTGATTATTGACATACTAAATGTACCTATAATAATAATAATAATAATAATAATAATAATATTTGTATAGCGCTTATCCCCAATAAGCGGGCCCTAAGCGCTTGACATAAACATAAACAAGAAATATAAATATACACAATATCAAAGTCACTTTCTGAAATGCCGCGCAAACAAGTAAGTTTTCAATGACTTTTTAAAGTCGTCGAGAGATGGTGACTCTTTTATGTTCAATGGCAGAGGATTCCATGCATTTGCGCATGTTACTTTGAAAGATCGGTAGCCAACCGTGATCAAATTAGCACCAGCTGGTGTCAAAATAAGTTTGTCCTCAGAACGAAGTGATCGGTGTGGGACATACGGAACAAGGATATCACTGAAGTATGCTGGAAGAGATTTTGGGTCATGGGTTGCTTGATATGCATATGTAACAAGTTTATAAATAATCCTATCTGTCACAGGTAGCCAATGTAGTTCTTGCAAAATTTCATCTGTGTCGTCAGATCTTTTACGACACAGAACTATCCTTGCAGCAGTGTGTTGCAGACGCTGAAGCCTGGTAATTTGGATAGATGGTATACCAGCCAAAAGAGAGTTGCAATAGTCAAGTCGACTGAGAATCAGAGATGAAGCAAGTTTTTTAGCTGAGTCAGTGTTTATGTATTTCCTCATTTGACCCAGTTTTCGAAGTTCAATGTATATTGTCTTGCATATCTGGCTAATATGTGATGTCATAGAGAGTGATCTATCCAAAAATACACCAAGGTTCTTCGCGCGATCTGAGAAATAAACTTGGTTACCATCAATAGTCATAACATCTATGCCCACCTTTTCTATGTATGACGGCTTAGACACCCACATTACTTCAGTTTTGTCACTATTTAATTTTAGTTTATTAGCCAACATCCACGATTTCACAGAACCGATGCAGTTGGTGACAACATCAACAAAAATAGTCCCGGCTTGTATTCCACTAGAGGCATACAATAATAGGTAATCAATGGTGAGATTTGGTTGAATAGTCAATAGGTGTACGTGGAATAAAGCTTTATTTTATTTTACTTCTAGTTACACAGCTGCAATATTTTGGTCTATTTTGTAAATTCATTTACATTGTTGGTGGTAATTTCAGCTTGTCCACTATAGCGCAATCCTGATTGAGACTCGCAACATATTTGACATCATACATGACAACCCATCCAGTACCAGAGAATTAATTTATTTTCTTGTCATGTATAATAGATAACCAACTTGCCTAGAAAGTGGACAGATATTATTATTTGATTGAATAGTGGTGTGTAGTAAATACAAAACCAAACCACACCTGCACTTGGAGTAGGCAAACAATTGTGCACTTCTTTGTTAAAGTGTTGTGCTGCAAGATGCAACTTGACACTGGCCACTCATGTAATATTTCACGAAACTTGAGCCCCAACAAATTCGTGAAATAACGTTCACCACATTGAAAGTCTGTATTTTTTTTTTATCCTTGGAGTGATTATTTATCATACTTCATTGTATCATAATAATAAGCTTTTCATGTATAATTTAGCGTGCAAGTTCTCAATCCGATTCAATGGTCCCCATATATTCAGGTTCCAACAAAAACAATATATTTTGAAATGCCGCTTCAGTTATCAGAATCGATTAATTGCTCAAAAATAAAATAAAATTGCTCAAAATGTGCTATTTATCAACATGTTGTTCAACGAAAATTTTGCCTCATTATCAACACAGAGCTACTTGATTTTAGAGTTATCCATCTTCACCCGCAATTTGGTCCGAGGCCATCGGCTCGTTGACTTTTTCCCAGGCCACTAATAAGTCTCGATGGTGAAAAATAATAGATTTAAAACATTGATATGTAATAACTCTTAGCTTTGGTGGCTGGGTGTGGGTTCATCGGACTCGAATCAATTACCCCCCCCCCAGAATTCAAATATATAGTAATTGAGCCCTTATTGCGGGGCATTTAATCGGATGATGCATACTTAATATTGGTTATATTATAAACAGTTTACAGCTTATGTTTGTTCTGAGCGATAACTATTTCTAAAAATAGTGACAAATATATGTCCCACTTTATAGTCACATTATATAAGAAAATCAATATTAATTGATAGTAGCGTTCCCAAATAGGTGTTTTTGACTCATTTTCATTATGTTACACCCAGGAAACTATATAATTTTTGTTATGGGAACAGATATTTCATCTTTAAGTTTAAATTCAAGTCTGGAAATCATAGAGTGTGTCATTTCATATTTGGTAAATATGATTAACATTGGTACAAGTGATGTAGATACATGTAGCTGGAACCTGATTTGTGGGTTGGGTGTCTGAAAATGGGTGGTTAAATGTTAAGGTCCATGCTATAATAGATTTTCTTCAGTTCAAACCATGACATACATATAGAATAATTTAAAATTCTGACTTAATATATTTATTTTTTCAGGAAGACTACAGAATCAGATATAAAATGTGCCATATCAGGAAGTAGAGGTCTACCATACAGTACTTAATGATCTGTTACTACATGTGTATTTAGCCCTAGCTCCAAAATGCCATGAGTTGAATTTCCCATTCAATGTGGATGACAAAAACAGTATTTATGGATCAGTTCTCAAAAGTGTGACAATCTTCAGCTGTGTAATATCATACACATGCTTTGTAAATTACCATTTAATATGTTATTGTGAAGGAGGATGGATGACAAGTCAAATTATTGTAATTGGTGATCTGACAATCTTCAACTAAGGAATTTTCTGTTCTCTGTTCAAGAATATCATTTTAAATGAAGCCTTGATTTTGGCTAACTACAGGATTGGAGCAGTGGTCGTACTATTATTCCTCTAATGTATTAACTGACTGAAACAGCTGAGGCCTTTCCAAGAACTTCTGAAGTGGATCATCTAATCTAACTTTTCTCCAGTGAAAATGTCTGCTTGTGTCTCAACTGTTACTGCAGTGTCAACCAGAGTTTGAAGGCTCCTCCAGCACATGAAATATGAATTCTCAGCTTCATTTGTTCGATATATAGTTATATACCATTAAAATAAAGTTCATGCAAAATAATGTTTACTCTTTGCGAATAAACTTTTCTCTAACAAAGTAATGGCGGCAACATGGTATTGAAAAACGATGTCAGTTATTATATGGGTTTATTTATCTACTGAAATAGGATAAGTCAGGCGGGTGTCCATTAACCCATTAATTGGTTTCTCTATTTGAGGCAATCTACTCACAATGTTGAATCGTGGCTAGAACAATTAAACAACTTCAAAGAGACCATATATAATCTGGGTGTTTGGTGTGGTGACACCTTATAAGTGTCCTGTGCCTGTGGATTCTGCTTCTGAATTGCAATGTTGGCATTGATACTGAATCTTATACAAGAGGACACAGCACTGTCCAAAAAGTAATAACCCATAAGTTATCATATGCATGTATATCGGATTTATGGAATGGACCTAACGTCAGAGATCAGATACACGTATGTACTATCATCTAGTCTTAAAGTTATAGCAATTTCATGTTTAACATGTTTTGTTTCGTTAAATGCAGTCGTTTTGCACAATAGTCTCTGTATAGACAACAGACACATGTTCTAGGGACGTGGCTAGAAGTTTCCTCAAATTTCCGGCCAACTGCACCCCCCCCCCCCAATTGAACCAAACATCAATCTCACAGGTTCACATAATTCAATTTGCTCCCCTTGGAAATATCCAATCTGACAAACACTAAGATTGCAAATTACCAACTCTTACTGGTTGAAAAAAATCAAACAATGAGAACAATGCCAACCTATATATGGTGTCAAATTAATGTCCAACTAATGTTTAGTTTAGATATATTTATTTCAAATATATGTCAAATTTAGATAACACATGATATATAACACATACATTTGTTTATACATACAAAGGAATTGGGGGACAAGTACTGACTCACTTAAGGGTACCCCCTCTCCCATATGTTATTACACTGAAAAAATAAATAATTAGTAATGGCAAAGCAACATGACTACCAAAACAAGTTGAACATATATACAGATCACTGGACACCCCCCTCCCGAGTTAGTCATAAGTTTGTATATGTATTTATTTAAAATCGGGTTTGTTTGTTGCGTTTGTTGGCTTGTGCGTATCATTATTTGAAACAGTTAGTCAAAATAATCCTGATTTTCCTCACGTATGAATGACTGCACAGCTTAGCAAATTGTACCAAAGTTCGGGGTGGGGGTCGAGACACACAATCAACCCCTGTCGTCCCTGTTCAACTGACAAGTTTCGTGTGTTCTTCACAACATCTTCGGAATTTGATTCAGGAGGCCTAGAGCTGTCGTTGTTTAGATATGCTTGCCATCATCAATAAACACTTGAACAAAAAGATGCGATTAAGTCGGATTGGCAGCAAATTATGTGCCGTGTATATACACATAGAAGAAAAGCATGACTTTCACAACAAACATGCACTTTATAAATATAAGATACAAATGATACTTGTGTCAAATACATGAGCCATGTTTGACGCTGGGAGAGAGTTTCGGAGACCACGTGGATTTCAAAATCTGACCTAGAATCGGGAATTAGCCCAGCCCCCGTAATCGGCTTCGGATTCTCAATCCTGATTTGAGCGAAATTACGACTCTGTGAACTAAAGACGATGTGCAAATCGCGGGCCATGTGGTTATTCCACTACGAGCATGTCTTCCGCTACGAGCATGTCCGGATGCATGGGGTGATTAACGAAACAAAAAACAATGTTACAAGATTATCTTTTTATCTCGTATATATTTTGAAGACCTCTGTTTGTTTGTTTGTTTGTCTGTCTGTCTGTCATTTATACAAATCTACGATTCTCGACCGATCGGGACGAAACTTGGTACGTGTGAGTAGTTTTACCAGGCGGTGAACGTTGTCGTATTGGCGAGCCCGTGCGGCGCCCGCTTCGCGCATGCGCAGACGATATCTCGGAAACGGGTGGAGCTATCGACTTGAAATTTGGTATGTGAATGTATCTTGCCCCGGATACGAATTTTATCGGGTCGCCGAGCCCGTGCGACGCCAGCTTCGCACATGCGCAGACGAGATCTCGGAAACGGATGGAGCTATCGACTTGAAATTTGGTATGTGAATGTATCTTGCCCCGGATACGAATTTTATCGGGTCGCCGAGCCCATGCGACGCCAGCTTCGCGCATGCGCAGACCAGATCTCGGAAACGGGTAGAGCTATCGACTTGAAATTTGGTTTTTGAATAGCCCGGACAACGTCGGGCTCATCGGCTAGTCTCCTATATATTTTGAAGACCTCTGTCTGTCTGTGTGTCTGTCTGTATGTATGTCATTTATACAAATCTACGATTCTCGACCGATCGGGACGAAACTTGGTATGTGTGTGTAGTTTGACCAGGCGGTCGTCGTTGTCGTATTGACGAGTCCGTGCGGCGCCCGCTTCGCGCATGCGCAGACGAGATCTCGGAAACGGGTGGAGCTATCGACTTGAAATTTGGTATGTGAATGTATCTTGCCCCGGATACGAATTTTATCGGGTCGTCGAGCCCGTGCCACGCCAGCTTCGCGCATGCGCAGACCAGATCTCGGAAACGGGTGGAGCTATCGACTTGAAATTTGGTTTTTGAATAGCCCGGACAACGTCGGGCTCATCGGCTAGTCTATTGTATATTTTGGAAGATCTGTCTGTCTGTGTGTGTGTGTGTTCGCGATGAACTCGAAAACGGCCGACCCGATTTCGATGAAACTTGGTATGTGGTGGTATTTTCGGCCGAGGGGTGGCATGGGCCTATTAATTTGTCCGTGCGACGTGACCTTGATAAAGGCATGCACACAGGTTCTGAAAATTGTGATGAATCTAGGTACCCAGGTTGGGAGAAATCGTGATAAAGGTACCCAGGTTAACCTGCGGTCGACAGGGTATTTTTGTGTTACACTACAGGACTACATATCAAAGGGTACATTAGTTGACTATATTCTTTCGATTTATAGCAGTTCAGACAATTTAAAACTGAAAGCAACAGCTTAAAACCAAACGAATTTCCAGCAAAAATATTTAGATATCGTTTAATTTGAGATACGATGAACCTGGGTACCTTATTACGATTTTTTCCAACCTGTGTACCTTTATCACAATTTTCAGAACCTGGGCACTGTTATCACAAAAAAATGAGAGTGACCAATATATATCACCAGTAGCATATATATATATAACTTAACCACGTGCTTTAAATCTAGGGTGGGAATCCCGGACATTTCCCCACCGGACATACAGTCTTAATCTGAAGTGCTGACATCTCTCGTCGAACTCTCTTCGATGGCGGCTCATGCATTTTTAATCTCACGATATCGGTCAGTGCAGCAGTATTAACCCTTTACCCAACAGAAGGGCCCTGTGCCAATGCATTCTCTAATATATGCGAGTCGACCATAGGTCGCCTCGCATATATAAGAGAATGCATTGGCTTAACACATTAAAAATTATAAAATTGTTAAAGAATGTAAGAAAAAATGGTAAAAAGTGTTAAAAAAAGATTTTTTTTAGGCCAATGCATTCTCTTATATATGCGAGGCGACCTATGGTCGACTCGCATATATAAGAGAATGCATTGGCACAGGGCATAACTGTAACTATCACAATGTGGTCAAGGAGCCGGTTCCAATGATATCCATATTTGTATGGTTTTATTGAGACAGACCGAAGATAATTTAGGCTGTTGCAGCTTTATTTGGCCGGTTTTGGCCGGTTTGTTGGGTAAAGGGTTAACTGTTTTACCTAAAGAACAAAAATATTATTATTATTCACTATATACTTACACATTCATTATTTGATACCAATGAACGTGTTAATCGAGATCTTATTTCTGGTCTTCAAATTAAATTATCTTTATAGAATGGAAATTAAAGGGGCACTGTACGCCATTTTCATTAAATTTCTGGTGACAACAACCATCTAATATCGATAATATATAGAAACATAAGTAATTTGAGTCGAAGATGTATTCTGTAAACGCCCAGGTTAATAGGCTATCTTAAAATTTAATAATTTAAAAGTTAATAATTTGATATAAATTGAATTTATGACTGGAGCCATACCATGGCGTCAATTAAATTACGAATTTCCGTAATCAAACAAAGTAATTGAGGGATACTGGATTGTTAAACCGATCGCACACACGATCGCTTAAAATATTATGATGATACGAGGAGAACACTCAAGCCACTCACTGACTAGCGACGATACAATAACTTAAATGATTATATGGGATTAGTATGCCTATAATATAAGTTTTATTTGATTCATTTGGTGGTTGAAAACTGTACAAAAATTACTCGACAACGACAATTTGTATTTTTGCATTCCGGTAAATTTGTCATCCGTAACACTACTTCGTACTCAACAGACTTTCAAATAATGAAAAACTTGTTACCTTATTCTCCGACTCGGAGACTATAGAAACCAACAACAACATTTGGGTACAGTATCCCTTTAACAAAATTTAAATTAATCCATGACACAAGCCATCTCAACCATATTACAAACATCATATGGCAACTATCCATTTAACAACCCATTATGAACGCTCTTTATATCTGTTCTTCAGAAAAAAATATCAAATTAAATTGCCGCTTTTGAAAGTGGGTAAATGTCCGGTGGGGAAATGTCCGTATACCATAGAGTACACTGTTTAATTTAATACCCAAATTGAATACTACCGTAATTTGGCATTTTTCTTGGGCCATACAGCAATATATACTAGTCAAGTCGACTCAGTGTTTATAGCGAAATTCCAGTAAATTAGACCCGTATCTTGCATATATGGACGGTGCAGACCTAATTTGCTGAACTCATTTTGTACATTTTGCTGTAAGCCGTTTGACTCGTTTTGGTATCCTCTATTTATTCAATCGAGTCTGAACAAGTTCGTGGTAACTCATCACTTTTTTTATTTTAATTGTTGTGCGTGTACACTCATTACTAATGAAAAAGCTACGATTCACAGGGAAAAAATACATTTAAAAAAAACAGGGTTCAATATATTGCCGACTAAATGTGCTTTCTTTCAATAAACATAACATTATTAACAATATTTTTGGTCCAAGCAGAGTAAAAGCATGAAAATAGAAAATGTTCGTGGAATACACCAGTAAACACGTCGTGGAATATCCTTCAACTGACGACTTTTGGTCAGAATGTTAAGAGCAAACACATGTGAATTTGGACACACACGAGGTATCAGCTTGTTTGAACAATGGTGAAGCATATGTTCGTAGCTGCCAAAATACTTTGAAATATGTCATATCCTAGTTTATTAAACTTTTCTTCGTTTTTCGTTGTGTTTTCTCTCGTCTGCGCCATTTTAAATGCATGGTACTCATCAAATCGAAACCACGTGATTCCCCATCGTAGAATTTAATTAACCCTTTACCCAACAAAAGGCCCTGTGCCAATGCATTCTCTTATATATGCGAGTCGACCAATAGGTCGCCTCGCATATATAAGAGATAGAGGATCTCACATGAGTTTCTATTTTATACGGAATTTATCAACCGAGTTCACTAAATTCGATTTGAGCCGAGGTTTACCGAGGCTCAAATAGAATTTAGAGGACGAGGTTGATAAATTACGTATAAAATAGGACGAGTGTGAGATACCTTTTATCACATGATCAAAAAAACCCGAAGCAACGCGAAATATTCATCGAAAACAACAATCATAAACTACAGCGATCGCAAGTTATTTGAAGAACGCCGTGACGTCATCGCACGCGCTGATATTAAACGTGTCTATTACCGATAATTATGAAACTGCTTTTATGGCCAAATTATGTGATAAAATGCATTTAGTACAGCGGCCAAACGCCAAAAGTGGTCGGGTACCCCTACCCACGGTAGAACAAGTTAAAACCAACTTTTTTTAAAGGAGAAATATATACTGTAGACGAAAATGATAGTGAAAAATAACGGAATTGGTGGTGGCTATTCTCAAATCGACGATGAACGATACCCACCAGTGACTTTTCCCAGAAATTAACGATTTTGGTAAAGTGAGCCCTGCGGCTATGTCCTAAGTTATTAGCCCACATTGTAGGCGTCAAAATGACTACAGCATACCATATCTGTACCTAATATGCAAGAAGTGTTGGTTAATTTTGATTTTCGTGCCATTTGGAGCCGAAACATTTATTTTTTGTTGAAAAATCGCTCTTTTTCAAAAAAATTATATTTTTCGAACATTATCATTCAAACGGATATTGAAATAATATTGAAATATTTAGTCCATATGGTGTATTAGTTATCTGTCAGGCATATGAAGAAAGAAGTTAGCAAAAATTTTGAACGGTTTGCGAGATATTGGATTTTAGCTACCCCTCCCCCAAACACGTTTTTGGTCGAAAAAATACATATTTTTGATAATGACATTACAAACATTTTCGAATTGATCTGAATGGGATCCAATATAAATCTTGTACTGAAAGTGTTGTCCAGAGATACCGTTTAATCGATTACAGATGTGTTCAGGCTTTCAGACCCCCAGTTACAACAACAACAATTATTTTATTGATAACAGTTAATTTTGCATGCATTAACATCGATGTTAAGAACTAAAACCTTTGTTATAAATAATACGTGACCAACTATATAATTCATATGGCTCAGTAGTTATCTGGACATCACAAGTAGAAAGAATTTGACAGAAATTGTCAACGGTTTTCAAGATATTGGAATTAGGTACCGCTCCCCCGGACGCGATTTGGTAGAAAAACTACATATTTATGATAACAAGACAGACCTTTCTAAATTATTCTAATGAGCATCTAATCATTATTCGTGTGATGAAAACCTGACCCGTAGACACCGCGAGCCTGGTTTTAGATGACCTCAGGTTTCCAATTAAACCCCAGTTACAACAACAACAACACAATATTTTATTTATGACATGTAATTTTATATTAACACATCGACTATGAGCAACTGAAGTATTTGTTCTAAACGACACATAATATAGACTAACATAATCATACAGATCAAAATCATTGTTGCTCCCCCGCCCTATTAGACGTCCTGAACCCACCACGAACTGAACAAAATATGATCTCAGTATTAAGAATCATGTAATTATAAAGGACAATTACATAAGGAAATATACAATGTTTATGGATGGGTTTGTTCCCGAAACAGTGTGGCACTTTGCTTGGCAAATATGAAGGGCGAATTTGCTATATTTTTCAAGAACACTCTACCCAATTTAAAGACTTCAACGCAATACGAAATTAAGCTATATGATATCTAATTTTCTATATTAACCGAGAGTGTGACGGGAATGTAGTTCTATCAGAGAATACATAATTTGTATGGATGGGTTGTGCATGTGTCGCTTTACACAACGTGGCTGATAAATAAGAAAGACGAATTTGCTGTTTTAGGCCCCCCCCCCCCCCCTACACAATTGAAGTGTTAAAGTTGAACAACTCACGAACTGAAATGATTGCTGTAAATATTAACTGAGGATGTGGGCAGAAATAGTAATATCGGGGCGCATACATGGTGTTGGTGGATGGGTTGGTTGGATCCCGAAAGCCTTTAGCACTTTACGAAAATCGGATGGCAAACTCCAAAGGCGAATATTTTTTGTTTTGTGGGACCCATTTATATGCCTATTTAAACTCTTGAACACACCATGCGCCGAATATTCATGCTTTTATTATTAAATCACAGTGTGAACGAAAGGTAGTGCTATCAGGGAATATACATGCTATATGGGTAGTTTGGTTCCCAAAATCCTAGGGTACTTTACAACAGGCGGCTGGCAAAAACCAAAGCTGAATATTTTCTTTGAGCATCCTACCCCATTTAAAGTCTTAAACACACTAATGGATGGACATGTTCTCAATATTAACTGGGGTGTGGACCAATGGTATGTAATTCAGGAAATATACCTCTTCATTGCACGATGGGTGGGTTGGCTGGCTTCCCAATGTCTGGGGCACTTTACAAAAAGTGGCTAGCAAAAAGAAGGCGAAATCTCACTGTTTTTGGGTACCCATAACCCTTCTAAACTCTTTAGCACACACTGAACCGAATCTATATGCTCTCATGTATTATTTACAATTTGTATGGGTGGTTTTGTTCTCGAAATCCTGGAACACTTTACAAAAGGCGGCTGGCAAATACGAAATGTAATGTGTTAGGCCACACTACCCCATTTGCAGTCTTGGGACACACAATGAACCGAAAAGATGTGCTCCCATTATTAACTGCGTGTGTAGAGAAATGGACGCTATATAAAGAGTATAGTATACCAGGGTCTTGAATGTCTGGGTCACTTTACAAAAAGTTGTTGATGAAAGAGAAAGGCGAATACTCACTGTTTTGGGGGGACCCCATTAACCCATTTAATATCTCGATCAGAGCATGAACTGAAGTTATATTCTCTCATACTTAGCTGAGTGTGTGATCGAAAGGTATTGCTGTCATGGAATTATTAATTAATATATGGGTGATTTGGTTCCCTCGGAATCCTGGAACACTTTACAAAAAGCGTGTGGCAAACAAGAAGGCGAATTTTCTATGTCTTGAGGACCCCACTATCCGACTTGAAGTCTTAACAAAATGATATGCTCTCAATGTTAACTGAAGTGGTGGACAAATGTGACTAGTATCTGTCAATACGAATCTGTTATGGATGAGATGGTTCCCGATAGCCTATGGCACTTTACAACAAATGGTCAGCAAATGAAAAGGCTAAATTTTACTCTCAGGGGACTCCATCCCTATCTGAAGTCTTGAACACAACACTAGCTCAACGCATAAGCTATCCATATTACCCGAGATTGTGGCCGAATGGCAATGGTCTCGCGAGCCCGCCGTAGCACCTTACACAAAGCAGATGGCAAACGATGAAGGCGAATTTTAAGGGACCCCTACCCCATGTAAACCATTGAACCTACCACGAACTGAATGGATGTGCCCTCATGGTCAAACGACGATATGGACAAATGGCTATTCTATAAAGAAATACACAATTGTTATAGATGGGTTAATATCCGACAGTCAGGGACACTTTACAAAAAGAGACCGAAAAATAAATAATGCGATTTTTCAATGTTTTTATTACCCCCTTCCCAATTTGAAGACTAGAACACACCACGGATTGGAACGATATCATCATTGACTGCGTGTATGGACAATGGCGAGTTAATTGTACAAGGACGTAAACAATGTAAATAGATGGATTTGGGTTCTGAAAGAATGAGCACTTAACGAAAAGTGACTGGAAAATAAGAAAGGCAAAATTTTGAGGACCCCTACTTTATTTGAAGTCTTGGAAGACACCACATGGTGAAATGATATGACCCCAATATTAATTGAGGGCTTGACCAAAGGTTAGTTTTTATCAGAATATACATTTGTGTTGGTTCCCGAAAGTCTGCATCATGTGGCACTCCACAACAAGCGGCTGGCAAATGTTCACTGTTGTATGTACCTCTACCCTATTTGAGGTCTTGAACACATCATGTACTGAAGGGATTATGAATTCAATATCAACATATATTGTGGCCGAAACTATGCGATATATAAGTATGTGGTAGTTCTATCCGGAGGTAAACAATTTATCTGGGAGGGAGATTGTATTGGGAAAATTAGGATGTAATCCAGTTGGAACTGATTGGATACAATGATATACACATAGTTTCGTTGGAGCTGATTGGACGCAATGCTACACAGATAATGTTGTTTTCGTCATTGATACGCCCGTCGCCATGAGATTGCAGACGATCTGGAGGTGGTAAATTTCGCGCTCAGTAGGGTTTCAATGCTTTTCACGAAGTTTTAACAAATGGCAGCATTATGGAAATCGCTTTGTTTTAGAGATAAATGTCTGAACCCCGTCAACTATTTTAATATTTCCCCGCTGACTGAGTTGCTGTACATAAAAAGAGTATTTCTGATAAAATTACATTCAGTATGGCGCATAGAAGTTCAGTCTTAGGACCACTGTATTCGAAAAAGTAATGATATGCTTTTTCTATTTGCCACAATGACAGAGAGGGGACGTTTTAATGTGATTACTCAATTGGCCATAGTTCAAACTACTGCATTTCAATCTTAAACGCGAATAGACTACTTGTGCATCTATACGTCGGACATGCTGGGTTCTCCAGTTATCCAATTATTGTAATCTCTGTATACCATTATTGTTTTTTTTTAGAATAAACTATTGATTGGTTGATTGATATGCGACACTTATTGTATGTAATAGCAAATAAAATGCGTTGTTGTTGTAATATGGGGTCTGGAAGCCTGAACACGTCTTTAATCACTTAAGCAATGTCCCCGGGCTCAATTTTCAGCAAAAGAATTATGTTGGGTCCCAATATGATCAATTGGGAAGTTTGGTAAAGTTCTGAACAAAAATATGTAATATTTCGACCAAAAACGTGTTTGGGGGAGGTGTAGCTAAAATCCATTATTTCGCAAACTGTTCTAAATTTCTGTTAACTTCTTTCTGCATATGCTTGGCAAATAACTGCATCACCATAAGAATTAAATATTTGGGCATTATAACAATATCGATTTGAATGATAATGTTCGAAAAATAATATTTTTGTGAAAAAGTGCGATTTTTCAGCAAAAAATAAATATTTTGGCTCCAAATGGCAGGAAAATCTAAATTAACTAACACTTTTTCATATCAGGTAGAAGTATGGTATGATGTAGTAAATTGAACCCGAACAATATGGGCAAATATGCTAGGACATAGCCACAGGGCTCGCTTTACCAAAATCGTTCATTTCTGGAAAAAGTCACTGGAGGGTATCGCTCATCGTCGATTTGACAATAGCCACCACCTATTCCGTTATTTTTCAATTTCTGTCAAATTCTTTCTACTTGTATTTTCCAGATAACTACTGAGCCATATGTTATATAGTTGGTCGCGTTGTTTATAACAAAGGTTTTAGTACTTAACATCGATGTTAATGCATGCAAAATTAACTGTTATCAATAACATAATTGTTGTTGTTGTAACTGGGGGTCTGAAAGCCTGAACACATCTGTAATCGATTAAACGACATCTCTGGACAACACTTTCAGTATAATATTCATATTGGGTCCCATTCAGATCAATTCAAAAATGTTTGTAATGACATTATCAAAAATATGTATTTTTTTCGACCAAAAACGTGTTTGGGGGAGGGGTAGCTAAAATCCAATATCTCGCAAACCGTGTAAAATTGTTGTTAACTTCTTTCTTCATATGCTTTCTAGATAACTACTACACCATATGACCTAAATATTTTAATATTATTGCAATATACGTTTGGATGATAATGTTCGAAAAATAAAAAAAATTTGAAAAAGAGCGATTTTTCAACAAAAAATAAATGTTTCGGCTCCAAATGGCACGAAAATCAAAATTAACCAACACTTCTTGCATATTAGGTACAGATATGGTATGCTGTAGTCATTTTAACACCAACAGTGTGAGCAAATAACTTAGGACATAGCCGCAGGGCTCACTTTACCAAAATAGTTCATTTCTGGGAAAAGTCACTGGTGGGTATCGTTCATCGTCAATTTGATAATAGCCACCACCAATTCCGTTATTTTTCACTATCATTTTCGTAAAGAGTATATATTTCTCCTCCAAAAAAAGTTAGTTTTAACTTGTTCTACCGTGGGTAGGGGTATCTCGAAAACTAGAGCTCTTTTTCGATTTGGCCGCTGCACTAATTGGCTTAACACATATTAAAAATGATAAAATTGTCAAAGATTGTAGAAAAATATTATAAAAATTGTTAAAAAATGTAAGAACAAATTATAAAATTGTTAGAATGTAAGAAAAAATGGTAAAAAGTGTTAAAAAAATATTTTTTTAGGCCAATGCATTCTCTTATGGTCGACTCGCATATATAAGAGAATGCATTGGCACAGGGCATAACTGTAACCATCACAATGTGGTCAATGAACCGGTTCCAATGATATCCATATCTGTATGGTGTTATTGAGACAGACCGAAGATATTTTAGGCTGTTGAAGTTTTATTTGGGCGTTTTGGCCGGTTTTTTGGGTAAAGGGTTAATATATAAGAATGACGATGCATGTTGTCAATTTGGATATAATAATTGTAAAGAATAACTACTTTGAGCCAGAGTATTCTCCATTTCTTCTTGATCACCCTACCGAGGTGTTTCACATCACTGTAAAGATACCGAATCCGATTCTATGGTCCCCATATCATCATATTCAATGAATAACAACATTTCATGAACACGTCGCTTCAGTTATCAGAATCGATTAATTGTCAAAGAATAATGCTAACCACTGTGAACTATAGTATAAAATTGCCCAACAGGTGTTACATGTAAATATCAATATTTTGTTCAACGCAATTAGGTATCGAAAGTATGTCGGTCTGCATTCGTCGACTTTTTGCCATGCCGCCAAAAAGTCCCGGTGGTGAAAACTAATAGATTTAACATATCTATATCTAATAACTCTGAGCTTTGATCGGTGGGTTCGACTCGCATCAAATACTTTTTTACCACCGAGGCCAACGCAATACTAAATAAGGAATGTTTGGGGTGTATTTACATTGCTGTAGATCTGTATACAGATGGGTTATTCCCTTTCACCGACAGCCAGCAGTTATACAATTAACAAACCTCAGTTTTTGTCCATATCAACTTAAGAGTGTGTTTCGTTCCCACTTGCCCGGCAGTGTTGAGTACCGTCGCGAGGTTGTTTTTTTCAGTCGCAATTTACATTCCCACTATTGCGGTGATATATACAAACTCATGGCTCAACCTTGACATCACTGTGTAAATTTCGAGTAAGTATATATTATATGTAAACGTACATGGCTCATTCGAATACATCGGATACGATAGGTCGACAATACACGAAATATTGGTATGCCGGCTTCATATGCTTTGAAAAACACAAAAGCCACAACCATATTCCAGCCGTTTTCAATTTTTCGCCCAAAGTCAGAAAAATGCTCATTAATAATAATAATTATTGCTACCACATCAGGAATAGAATAAAACAGAACGCTCTTTTCTGTTACATGTGCCAATAGCTGTTTTTTTGTTGTTTGGAACCCAAAAACCTTGTTCGCAGTTGCATTTCTCATTACTTAAATGCGTCTTTTTGTGTTACAGAATGCTCGTAGAAAGGTAGTTAAGATATTTATCGACCTACTTCGATACCGGGAAAAAATCAAAAGCTAATAACATTATTCGTATTTTGGAACGCAAACAGCCACGTGTCTTTAACAGTAAATATATATGTAACCTTAATTTTTTTTATAATTATGTAACTAGACAACGCTCTTTATCAAATATCTTCTATGAGACTAAGAATAGGCAAAATAATATGACCATAAAACACTATTTGAGTATAAGACAAAGCATGTGTCTTATTTCATTTACATAATTCCCAACCTAGAAATAATAATTATATGAGCCAAACGCTATTTAAGTAATGTTTTAGCTTCTCATTGCTGGTTCCCATATCCGAACATATACATTATATTATATAGTTGCACTATTCAATTTCAAACACTTACATATTTAGAGTTATCAACCCTAGACAAATCAGTGTAACTACTTGACTGGATTACTATGATCAAGTTATATAATATGTTTTGTTTGTTTTGTTAAAATATACCAGTTTATGTTCTAGTCATACCTCTCGGGGTCCATTGTATGTAAATGCATGCATTTGGTTTCAATAAATCTATCTATCTATACAAGATGATCGACTTCATCTGAAAATAGCAAGCCTACCAGGAAGCCATGATGGGCCCTGTTTCATGAAGCCTAACAGGAAGCCATGATGAGCCCTGTTTCATGAAGCCTACCAGGAAGCCATGATGGGCCCTGTTTCATGAAGCCTACCAGGAAGCCATGCTGGGCCCTGTTTCATGAAGCCTACCAGGAAGCCATGCTGGGCCCTGTTTCATGAAGCCTACCAGGAAGCCATGCGGGGCCCTGTTTCATGAAGCCTACCAGGAAGTCACGATGGGCCCTGTTTCACGAATCCTACCAGGAAGCCATGCTGGGCCCTGTTTCATGAAGCCTACCAGGAAGCCATGCTGGGCCCTGTTTCATGAAGCCTACCAGGAAGCCATGCTGGGCCCTGTTTCATGAAGCCTACAACGAAGCCATGCTGGGCCCTGTTTCATGAAGCCTACCAGGAAGCCATGCTGGGCCCTGTTTCATGAAGGCAACCTACCAGGAAGCCATGCTGGGCCCTGTTTCATGAAGCCTACCAGGAAGCCATGCTGGGCCCTGTTTCATGAAGGCAACCTACCAAGAAGCCATGCTGGGCCCTGTTTCATGAAGCCTACCAGGAAGCCATGCAGTGCCCTGTTTCATGAAGCCTACCAGGAAGCCACGCAGGGCCCTGTTTCATGAAGCCTACCAGGAAGCCATGCAGGGCCCTGTTTCACGAAGCCTAACAGGAAGCCATGCAGGGCCCTGTTTCATGAAGCCTACCAGGAAGCCATGCAGGGCCCTGTTTCATGAAGCCTACCAGGAAGCCATGCAGGGTCCTGTTTCATGAAGGCAACCTACCAGGAAGCCATGCTGGGCCCTGTTTCATGAAGCCTACCAGGAAGCCATGCTGGGCCCTGTTTCATGAAGCCTACCAGGAAGCCATGCAGTGCCCTGTTTCATGAAGCCTACCAGGAAGCCATGCAGGGCCCTGTTTCATGAAGCCTACCAGGAAGCCATGCAGGGCCCTGTTTCATGAAGCCTACCAGGAAGCCATGCATGGCCCTGTTTCATGAAGCCTACCAGGAAGCCATGCAGGGCCCTGTTTCATGAAGCCTACCAGGAAGCCATGCAGGGCCCTGTTCCATGAAGCCTACCAGGAAGCCATGCAGGGCCCTGTTTCATGAAGCCTACCAGGAAGCCATGCAGGGCCCTGTTTCATGAAGCCTACCAGGAAGCCATGCGTGGCCCTGTTTCATGAAGCCTACCAGGAAGCCATGCAGGGCCCTGTTTCATGAAGCCTACCAGGAAGCCATGCTGGGCCCTGTTTCATGAAGCCTACCAGGAAGCCATGCTGGCCCTGTTTCATGAAACCTACCATGAAGCCATGCTGGGCCCTGTTTCATGAAGCCTACCAGGAAGCCATGATGGGCCCTGTTTCATGAAGCCTACCAGGAAGCCATGATGGGCCCTGTTTCATGAAGCCTACCAGGAAGCCATGCTGGGCCCTGTTTCGTGAAGCCTACCAGGAAGACATGCTGGGCCCTGTTTCATGAAGCCTACCAGGAAGCCATGATGGGCCCTGTTTCACGAAGCCTACCAGGAAGCCATGCTGGGCCCTGTTTTATGAAGCCTACCAGGAAGCCATGCTGGGCCCTGTTTCATGAAGCCTACCAGGAAGCCATGCTGGGCCCTGTTTCATGAAGGCAACCTACCAGGAAGCCATGCTGGGCCCTGTTTCATGAAGCCTACCAGGAAGCCATGCTGGGCCCTGTTTCATGAAGGCAACCTACCAGGAAGCCATGCTGGGCCCTGTTTCATGAAGCCTACCAGGAAACCATGCAGGGCCCTGTTTCATGAAGCCTACCAGGAAGCCATGCAGGGCCCTGTTTCATGAAGCCTACCAGGAAGCCATGCAGGCAGGGATGTGACTAGAGGGTCTCCGCTGGGGGGTGTCCACCTTGGGAATTTCCAACTGCACCCGCCCCCCCCTTGAGTCGGAATCACACCAACACAACTTTTTGCATAATTCCATTTGCACCCCCCCCCTTGAGTCGGAATAACACCAACACAATTTTTTGCATAATTCCATTTGCACCCCCCCCCCTTAAGTCAGAAAATCGCACCAACACAACTTTTTGCATAATTCCATTTCCACCCCCCCTTGTACATCATGCTCAGGCCTAATTTCCTATATATTCATAAGCCATGCTTCTATTTTCCCAGTATGAGAACAATAAGATATTTTAACCTGAAAATTTCACCCAAAAAAAACAACTAGTGATCTAATTCCAGACAAATGCACACAGCTACCGACAACAGACCAGGAAACACCGGGCCGACCATGGTTGTTCGGCCCGGTGTGAGAAAATTTTGAAAACTATACAAGAAAATCGCAAATCCTAGCATCTAGACTGGCCTCAACTGAAGCTTTCCTAGTGTTTGAAATTTCAAACCTCATGCTCCCCCTCAGGTTGGAAAATTCTGCAACTGATGACCATTTATGTCTACAAGTTTGACCAAATGTAGTAAAATATTGTTTTGCTAAACTAATTAGCAGTTTTGTATTGGCCGTATGGATGGGGCAATGACACACCGGGCCGACCATGGTTCGGCCCGGTGTGCGAAAATTTTGAAATCTGAACAAGAAAATCGCAAAATCCTAACAACTAGACTAGCCTCAAGCCTTCCTACTGTTGGAAATTTCAAACCCTACACCCCCACTTAGGTTGGAAAATTTCCAACTGATGACAATTCCAATGACAATGTTGACCAATTGTATGACAATATTGTTTTCTTAAATTAACTAGAAGTTTTTGACTGGCCACGGGGGAGGGACCAGGACACAAGCTTTCCAAGTGTTGGAAATTTCCAACCTGTCACCCCCCCTAAGGTTGGAAAATTTCCAACTGATGACCATTTCTGTCAAAATATTTGACCAAAAATAGGAACATATGCAAATATTGGTCGAAAAACAATAAATTCCCCCCAATAAATTGTTTTATAATCAAACTACAAGAACATTTTCAACCTATTGTTGGTGTGAAATTTCGTTGTGGCAGGTATGAAATTTCCAACTATTGAAAATATAGCTCTCTGCTGGGGGTGAGACACCCCCCCACACCCCCCCCTCTAGCCACATCCCTGCATGCAGGGCCCTGTTTCATGAAGCCTACCAGGAAGCCATGCAGGGCCCTGTTTCATGAAGTCTACAAGGAAGCCATGCTGGGCCCTGTTTCATTAAGCCTACCAGGAAGCCATGCTGGGCCCAGTTTCATGAAGGCAACTTATGACATAGTTGGGACTTAAGATGGTCATAAGTTCAAACTTCAGTCATAAGTGCGTTTCACGAACAAAGTCTTAACCTAAGATGGTCTTAGCTTTGGTCTTAACTTTAAGACTGGTGTGAGGTGTCATATTAAGGTAATCTTAAAGTTAAAACCTACGTTATGATCCGCAGTTGGTCCGAAATGTGGATGGGATCTAGTTCATGTATATATTATTATAAACACATTTAACTGAATAACACATTGCTAGCACGGAGGGGTGTTTCAGAAATGGTAGTAATTAATAACCAACTGGTAAGCTATAGCAGTGACGTGGCCAGTGGTTGCAAGATTTGCGGGGTGTCCGCTACTAACTGTAAACCGTCACGACCGGACTATATATACATTTCTAATTGCTGTAACAAAAAATATATTTACATAGAGTTGAACATCATTTGCGATACAAATCACCCACTGTAGCCAATAATCATGTTGAGACAATTAGTCAGAACTTTTTCACATCGAGGATAATAGTGAATGATTATACTCAGTTGTTTTTATAAATGCTTATGTCAGCTATTATTATTATTATTATTTACTTGCCTTTCTATATTATTATGTTATAATTTGATTGTAAAATGTATTGTACATGTATCCCGTATATATATCGGCAAGATAATAATATGTGTTATTTTATTATTATTATTATGTATATTATCATAACCTATTAACTATGAAATTAAAAGATATATAGCATGTATATAGCATACGGACCGCGCGGGCACACCGGGATCCTGGAAAGAACATATAATATCACTGTGAACCGGCCCACAGACCCCTGGGGGAATTACTAACATACCAATATAGACTATACCAGTGGTATAGTCTATATTGGTATTTTAGTAATTCCCCCCAGGGACCTGTGAACCGACCGTCTGTTCACGTGTTGTTCATTATAAACGCTCTTTATTAGAAGTCGTAGATTTGTTTTTTATTAAAACATATATGCAGAATGTCGTTCAACGTAACGTACTTTCGAAGTGCATACGCAGTTTGTTAATTATACCAGGCGTTTGGCACATTTGTAAACAGAACCAGAGCAAATGGCATTAACATCATTTATATATGGCTTCTACAAGTATGTCTCAGATTTGGAGCACGATGTGAAGTCCTATTCACATTATAGCAATATAAATAAAGAGCGTTTTGTGTTAGTATTCCGTGAATGTTGGTAATTAATAAAGAGCGATTAGCTCAGTGCTTCCATTGTGGTGTATTGTATGTGTATGTCGTCGTGGCGACATATTCGGTTTCCTGGATGCTTCAAAGGCGTATAATGTATTAGAACCTAATATCAGCATTGAAAGGAGCGAACATATGTCTCGCGTCGCCTTAGTGGCATGTTATATGGGTGAAGGTTCACATTCTGAGTTACGATGTATAAGTCCCTTTAATAACAGAAATAAAATATTTGAGCTCGTTACGTTTGTATAAAATATACATTGGAAGCATGCAGCTATGTGTGGATGGGGTCTGACGCGAAAACACAGTGCAGTTAAGTATGCACCAGTCATTATACTGATTATCGCCCTTGCATTAAAATATCATAATTATTCTTAGACACGCCCTAGTATCTGTCACCAGACACTGTATCTAGGCATATAACATACACAGAACCAACATTTTCTGTGCATAGCTGTAATAAATTGTCGAGAGCCAGTCTAAAAGCGCGCGAACTTAAATTATTACTTAAGTAGGACTTAATCTTGTTTTGTGAAACGCGTTCTTGAAACGGAAAAGTTACATCATAAGATCCAACTTAGATCTTAGATTAAGTCCATCTTAAGGAACATAAGGAAGAAGTACAGGAAAATCGACAATTCACTGGGACATTTCAAACGTTTTTTCAGAGAGGGCGAAAACAAGTTATTACGTGATATCATGTTCTCTTATCTATAAATTAAAATGTGTGAAATTAATATTGTCGCGTCGGCTACAATTTTGTCGGGTGACTGGGAATTTTCCAACAAACTAAGGGATTGACTATTTCGAGTAACAGGAACGGAACGAGGAACAGGAACGGGTTTGACTAATTACCGCCCGGGAACGCCCGGGGACCGCCCGGGGACCGCCCGGGACCCCCCGGGTGGCCCACGGACCCGAGGACACAATATCTCGACGGTATAACGTAGCGACATGCCACCTGAGGGCAACACAGAACAATTTTCTCCTTCGCTCGTCTCCGGCCGGTCATATTAACCCCACAAATGCCGATATTGGCTAAAATAGCCTGGGTGATTACTGGTGTCTTCGTGTGTTTTCAGACAGATTATTTTGGTGATTCTCGGTAGCGCAATACACCTGAGTGTTAATTCCATGTATTGACTCGTTGACGCGTCCACGGCCGATGTTATTAACCCCTCAAATTCCGGTAAAATAGTGTATCAACAAAAGAACCTTGGAACCGCCCGGGACCGTCCGGGCGGCCCCATGGGCCCGTGGACACTATATCTCGACGTTATAACATAGCGACATACCCCACGAGGTCAACCTAGAAAATGTTACTCGCTCGCTCGACCCTGGCCGGTGTTATTAACCCCTCAAAATCCGACAAAATGGTATATAAACAAAAAGTACATTGGGACCGCCCGGGACCGCCCGGGACCGCCCGGGTGCCCCCACGTGCCCGTGGACACAATATCTCGACCTTATAATGTAGCAACATACCCCGCGAGGTCAACCTAGAAAATGTTACTCGCTCGCACGACTCCGGCCGGTGTTATTAACCCCTCAAATTCCGATAAAATGGTATATAAACAAAAAGAACATTGGAACCGCCCGGGACCGCCCGGGTGGCCCCACGTGCCCGTGGACACAATATCTCGACGTTATAACGTAGCGACATACCCCGCGAGGTCAACCTAGAAAATGTTACTCGCTCGCTCGACTCCGGCCGGTGTTATTAACCTTTCAAAATCCGATACAATGGTATATAAACAAAAAGGACATTGGGACCGCCCGGGACCGCCCGGGAGGCCCCATGGGCCCATGGACACTATATCTCGACGTTATAACGTAGCGACATACCCCACGAGGTCAATCTACAAAATGGTACTTGCTCGCTCGACTCCGGCCGGCGTTATTAACCCCTCAAAATCCGATAAAATGGTATATACACACAATACAAAAAGAACACTGGGACCGCCCGGGACCGCCCTGGAGGCCCCATGGGCCCGTGTACACTATATCTCGACGTTATAACGTAGCGACATACGGACGGCCCCATGGGCCCGTGGACACTATATCTCGACGTTAAAACATAGCGACATACCCCACGAGGTCAACCTAGAAAACGTTACTCGCTCGCTCGACTCCGGCCGGTGTTATTAACCCCTAAAAATCCGACAAAATGGTATATAAACAAAAAGAACATTGGGACCGCCCGGGAACGCCCGGGAGGCCCCATGGGTCCATGGACACTATATCTCGACGTTATAACGTAGCGACATACCCCACGAGGTCAACATACAAAATGGTACTCGCTCGCTCGACTCCGGTCGGTGTTATTAACCCCTCAAAATCCGATAAAATGGTATATAAACAAAAAGAACATTGGGACCGACCGGGACCGCGCGGGAGGCCCCATGGGCCCGAGGACACTATATCTCGACGTTATAACGTAGCGACATACCCCACGAGGTCAACCTACAAAATGGTACTCGCTCGATCGACTCCGGCCGGCGTTATTAACCCCTCAAAATCCGATAAAATGGTATATAGACAAAAAGAACATTGGGACCGCCCGGGACCACCCGGGCGGCCACACGGGCCCGTGGACACAATATATCGACGTTATAACGTAGCGACATGCCACCTGAGGGCAAGATAGAAAAAAATTCTCGCTCGCTCGTCTCCGGCCGGTCATATTAACCCCACAAATGCCGATATTGGCTAAAATAGCCTGGGTGATTACTGGTGTCTCCGGCCGATCATATTAACCCTTATATACCATTTTATCGGATTTTGAGGGGTTAATAACACCGGCAGGAGTCGAGCGAGCGAGAAACATTTTCTAGGTTGACCTCATGGGGTATGTCGCTACGTTATAACGTCGAGATATTGTGTCCACTGGCACGTGGGGCCACCCGGGCGGTCCCGGGGGGTCCCAATGTTCTTTTTGTCTATATTCATTTTATCGGATTTTGAGGGGTTAACAACGCCGGCCGGAGTCGAGCTAGCGAGTACCATTTTGTAGGTTAACCTCGTGGAGTATGTCGATATGTTATAACGTCGAGATATAGTGTCCATGGGCCCATGGGGCCGCCCGGGCGGTCCCGGGCGGATCCAAGGTTATTTTGTTTATACACTATTTTACCGGCATTTGAGGGGTTAATAACATCGGCCGTGGACGCGTCAACGAGTCAATACATGGAATTGACACTCACGTGTATTGCACTACCGAGAATCACACAAATAATCTGTCTGAAAACACACGAAGACACCAGTAATCACCCAGGCTATTTTAGCCAATATCGGCATTTGTGGGGTTAATATGACCGGCCGGAGACGAGCGAGCGAGTACATTTTTTCTATGTTGCCCTCAGATGGCATGTCGCTACGTTATACCGTCGAGATATTGTGTCCACGGGCACGTGGGGCCACCCGGGCGGTCACAATGTTCTTTTTGTCTATATACCATTTTATCGGATTTTGAGGGGTTAATAACGCGGCCGGAGTCGAGCGAGCGAGTACCATTTTGTAGGTTGACCTCGTGAGGTATGCCGCTACGTTATAACGTGGAGATATAGTGTTTATGTGCCATGGGGCCTCCCGGGCGGTCCCGGGCGGTCCCAATGTACTTTTTGTTTATATACCATTTTATCGGATTTTGAGGGGTTAATACCACCGGCCGGAGAGGAGCGAGCGAGTACCATTTTGTAGGTTGACCTCGTATGGCATGTCGCTACGTTATAACGTCGAGATATAGTGTCCATGTGCCCATGTGGCCTCCCGGGCGGTCCCGGGCGGTCCCAATGTTCTTTTTGTTTATATACCATTTTATCGGATTTTGAGGGGTTAATAACACCGGCCGGTGTCGAGCGAGCGAGTAACATTTTCTAGGTTGACCTCTTGGGGTATGTTGCTACGTTATAACGTCGAGATATTGTGTCCACGGGCACGTGGGGCCACCCAGCAGTCCCGGGCGGTCCCAATGTCCTTTTTGTTTATATACCATTTTGTCTGGTTTTGAGGGGTTAATAACACCGACCGGGGTCGAGCGAGCGAGTAACATTTTCTAGGTTGACCTCGTGGTGTATGTCGCTATGTTATAACGTCGAGATATAGTGTTCACGGGCGCATGGGACCGCCCGGGCGGTCCCGGGCGGTTCCAATGTTCTTTTGTTTATACACTATTTTACCGGAATTTGAGGGGTTAATAACATCGCCCGTGGACGCGTCAACGAGTCAATACATGGAATTAACACTCAGGTGTATTGCACTACCGAGAATCACCAAAATAATCTATCTGAAAACACACGAAGACACCAGTAATCACCCAGGTTATTTTAGCCAATATCGGCATTTGTGGGGTTAATATGACCGGCCGGAGACGAGCGAGCGAGTAAATTGTTCTATGTTGCCCTCAGGTGGCATGTCGCTACGTTATACCGTCGAGATATTGTGTCCACGGGCACGTGGGGCCACCCGGGCGGTCCCGGGCGGTCCCAATGTACTTTTTGTCTATATTCCATTTTATCGGATTTTGAGGGGTTAATAACGACGGCCGGAGTCGAGCTAGCGAGTACCATTTTGTAGGTTTACCTCGTGGGGTATGTCGCTAAGTTATAACGTCGAGATATAGTGTCCATGGGCCCATGGGGCCTCCCGGGCGGTCCCGGGCGGTCCCAATGTTCTTTTTGTTTATATACCATTTTATCGGTTTTTGAGGAGTTAATAACACCGGCCGGAGAGGAGCGAGCGAGCACCATTTTGTAGGTTGACCTCGTGGGGTATGTCGCGACGTTATAACGTCGAGATATAGTGTCCACGGGCCCATGGGGCCTCCCGGGCGGTCCCAATGTTATTTTTGTTTATGTACCATTTTATCGGATTTTGAGGGGTTAATAACACCGGCCGGAGTCGAGCGAGGGAGTAACATTTTCTAGGTTGACCAAGTGGGGTATGTCGCTACGTTATAACGTTGAGATATTGTGTCCACGGGCAAGTGGGGCCCCCCGGGCGGTCCCGGGCGGTCCCAATGTCCTTTTTGTTTATATACCATTTTGTCGGATTTTGAGGGGTTAATAACACCGACCGGGGTCGAGAGAGCGAGTATCATTTTCTAGGTTGACCTCGTGGGGTATGTCGCTATGTTATAACGTCGAGATATAGTGTCCACGGGCCCATGGGGCCGCCCGGGCGGTCCCGGGATGTACCAATGTTCTTTTGTTTATACACTATTTTACCGGAATTTGAGGGGTTAATAACATCGACCGTGGACGCGTCAACGAGTCAATACATGGAATTAACACTCAGGTGTATTGCCCTACCGAGAATCACCAAAAATAATCTGTCTGAAAACACACGAAGACACCAGTAATCACCAAGGCTATTTTGGCCAATATCGGCATTTGTGGGGTTAATATGACCGGCCGGAGACGAGCGAGCGAGTACATTTTTCTATGTTGCCCTCAGATGGTATGTCGCTACGTTATATCGTCGAGATATTGTGTCCACGGGCACGTGGGGCCACCCGGGCGGTCCCAATGTTCTTTTTGTCTGTATACCATTTTATCGGATTTTGAGGGGTTAATAACGCCGGCCGGAGTAGAGCGAGCGAGTACCATTTTGTAGGTTGACCTCGTGAAGTATGTCGCTACGTTATAACGTGGAGATATAGTGTCTATGTGCCCATGGGGCCTCCCGGGCGGTCCCGGGCGGTCCCAATGTCCTTTTTGTTTATATACCATTTTATTGGTTTTTGAGGGGTTAATAACACCGGCCGGAGAGGAGCGAGCGAGTACCATTTTGTAGGTTGACCTCGTATGGTATGTCGCTACGTTATAACGTCGAGATATAGTGTCCATGGGCCCATGGGGCCTCCCGGGCGGTCCTGGGCGGTTCCAATGTTCTTTTTGTTTATATACCATTTTATCGGATATTGAGGGGTTAATAACACCGGCCGGTGTCGAGCGAGCGAGTAACATTTTCTAGGTTGACCTCGTGGGGTATGTTGCTACGTTATAACGTCGAGATATTGTGTCCACGGGCAGTGGGGCCACCCAGCGGTCCCGGGCGGTCCCAATGTCCTTTTTGTTTATATACCATTTTGTCGGGTTTTGAGGGGTTAATAACACCGACCGGGGTCGAGCGAGCGAGTAGAATTGTCTAGGTTGACCTCGTGGTGTATGTCGCTATGTTATAACGTCGAGATATAGTGTTCACGGGCTCATGGGACCGCCCGGGCGGTCCCGGGCTGTTCCAATGTTCTTTTGTTTATACACTATTTTACCGGAATTTGAGGGGTTAATAACATCGGCCGTGGACGCGTCAACGAGTCAATACATGGAATTAACACTCAGGTGTATTGCACTACCGAGAATCACCCAAATAATCTGTCTGAAAACACACGAAGACACCAGTAATCACCCAGGCTATTTTAGCCAATATCGGCATCTGTGGGGTTAATATGACCGGCCGGAGACGAGCGAGCGAGTAAATTGTTCTATGTTGCCCTCAGATGGCATGTCGCTACGTTATACCGTCGAGATATTGTATCCACGTGCACGTGGGGCCACCGGGTGGTCCCGGGCGGTCCCAATGTACTTTTTGTCTATATTCCATTTTATCGGATTTTGAGGGGTTAATAACGCCGGCCGGAGTCGAGCGAGCGAGTACCATTTTGTAGGTTGACCTCGTGAGGTATGCGCTACGTTATAACGTGGAGATATAGTGTATATGTGCCCATGGGGCCTCCCGGGTGGTCCCGGGCGGTCCCAATGGTTTTTTTGTTTATATACCATTTTATCGGATTTTGAGGGGTTAATAACACCGGCCGGAGAGGAGCGAGCGAGTACAATTTTGTAGGTTGACCTCGTATGGTATGTCGCTACGTTATAACATCGAGATACAGTGTCCATGGGCCCATGGGGCCTCCCGGGCGGTCCCGGGCGGTCCCAATGTTCTTTTTGTTTATATACCATTTTATCGGATTTTGAGGGGTTAATAACACCGGCCGGTGTCGAGCGAGCGAGTAACATTTTCTATGTTGACCTCGTGGGTATGTTGCTACGTTATAACGTCGAGATATTGTGTCCACGGGCACGTGGGGCCACCCAGCAGTCCCGGGCGGTCCCAATGTCCTTTTTGTTTATATACCATTTTGTCTGGTTTTGAGGGGTTAATAACACCGACCGGGGTCGAGCGAGCGAGTAACATTTTCTAGGTTGACCTCGTGGTGTATGTCGCTATGTTATAACGTCGAGATATAGTGTTCACGGGCGCATGGGACCGCCCGGGCGGTCCCGGGCGGTTCCAATGTTCTTTTGTTTATACACTATTTTACCGGAATTTGAGGGGTTAATAACATCGCCCGTGGACGCGTCAACGAGTCAATACATGGAATTAACACTCAGGTGTATTGCACTACCGAGAATCACCAAAATAATCTATCTGAAAACACACGAAGACACCAGTAATCACCCAGGTTATTTTAGCCAATATCGGCATTTGTGGGGTTAATATGACCGGCCGGAGACGAGCGAGCGAGTAAATTGTTCTATGTTGCCCTCAGGTGGCATGTCGCTACGTTATACCGTCGAGATATTGTGTCCACGGGCACGTGGGGCCACCCGGGCGGTCCCGGGCGGTCCCAATGTACTTTTTGTCTATATTCCATTTTATCGGATTTTGAGGGGTTAATAACGACGGCCGGAGTCGAGCTAGCGAGTACCATTTTGTAGGTTTACCTCGTGGGGTATGTCGCTAAGTTATAACGTCGAGATATAGTGTCCATGGGCCCATGGGGCCTCCCGGGCGGTCCCGGGCGGTCCCAATGTTCTTTTTGTTTATATACCATTTTATCGGTTTTTGAGGAGTTAATAACACCGGCCGGAGAGGAGCGAGCGAGCACCATTTTGTAGGTTGACCTCGTGGGGTATGTCGCGACGTTATAACGTCGAGATATAGTGTCCACGGGCCCATGGGGCCTCCCGGGCGGTCCCAATGTTATTTTTGTTTATGTACCATTTTATCGGATTTTGAGGGGTTAATAACACCGGCCGGAGTCGAGCGAGGGAGTAACATTTTCTAGGTTGACCAAGTGGGGTATGTCGCTACGTTATAACGTTGAGATATTGTGTCCACGGGCAAGTGGGGCCCCCCGGGCGGTCCCGGGCGGTCCCAATGTCCTTTTTGTTTATATACCATTTTGTCGGATTTTGAGGGGTTAATAACACCGACCGGGGTCGAGAGAGCGAGTATCATTTTCTAGGTTGACCTCGTGGGGTATGTCGCTATGTTATAACGTCGAGATATAGTGTCCACGGGCCCATGGGGCCGCCCGGGCGGTCCCGGGATGTACCAATGTTCTTTTGTTTATACACTATTTTACCGGAATTTGAGGGGTTAATAACATCGACCGTGGACGCGTCAACGAGTCAATACATGGAATTAACACTCAGGTGTATTGCACTACCGAGAATCACCAAAAATAATCTGTCTGAAAACACACGAAGACACCAGTAATTACCAAGGCTATTTTGGCCAATATCGGCATTTGTGGGGTTAATATGACCGGCCGGAGACGAGCGAGCGAGTACATTTTTCTATGTTGCCCTCAGATGGTATGTCGCTACGTTATATCGTCGAGATATTGTGTCCACGGGCACGTGGGGCCACCCGGGCGGTCCCAATGTTCTTTTTGTCTGTATACCATTTTATCGGATTTTGAGGGGTTAATAACGCCGGCCGGAGTAGAGCGAGCGAGTACCATTTTGTAGGTTGACCTCGTGAAGTATGTCGCTACGTTATAACGTGGAGATATAGTGTCTATGTGCCCATGGGGCCTCCCGGGCGGTCCCGGGCGGTCCCAAATGTCCTTTTTGTTTATATACCATTTTATTGGTTTTTGAGGGGTTAATAACACCGGCCGGAGAGGAGCGAGCGAGTACCATTTTGTAGGTTGACCTCGTATGGTATGTCGCTACGTTATAACGTCGAGATATAGTTTCCATGGGCCCATGGGGCCTCCCGGGCGGTCCTGGGCGGTTCCAATGTTCTTTTTGTTTATATACCATTTTATCGGATATTGAGGGGTTAATAACACCGGCCGGTGTCGAGCGAGCGAGTAACATTTTCTAGGTTGACCTCGTGGGGTATGTTGCTACGTTATAACGTCGAGATATTGTGTCCACGGGCAGTGGGGCCACCCAGCGGTCCCGGGCGGTCCCAATGTCCTTTTTGTTTATATACCATTTTGTCGGGTTTTGAGGGGTTAATAACACCGACCGGGGTCGAGCGAGCGAGTAACATTGTCTAGGTTGACCTCGTGGTGTATGTCGCTATGTTATAACGTCGAGATATAGTGTTCACGGGCTCATGGGACCGCCCGGGCGGTCCCGGGCTGTTCCAATGTTCTTTTGTTTATACACTATTTTACCGGAATTTGAGGGGTTAATAACATCGGCCGTGGACGCGTCAACGAGTCAATACATGGAATTAACACTCAGGTGTATTGCACTACCGAGAATCACCCAAATAATCTGTCTGAAAACACACGAAGACACCAGTAATCACCCAGGCTATTTTAGCCAATATCGGCATCTGTGGGGTTAATATGACCGGCCGGAGACGAGCGAGCGAGTAAATTGTTCTATGTTGCCCTCAGATGGCATGTCGCTACGTT
The DNA here is from genome assembly GCA_032622095.1 of Siphonodentalium dalli. Lineage (NCBI taxonomy): Eukaryota > Metazoa > Mollusca > Scaphopoda > Gadilida > Siphonodentaliidae > Siphonodentalium > Siphonodentalium dalli. Next base: position 24,306,686 of record CP136062.1, on the reverse strand, counting down.
ATACCGTCGAGATATTGTATCCACGTGCACGTGGGGCCACCGGGTGGTCCCGGGCGGTCCCAATGTACTTTTTGTCTATATTCCATTTTATCGGATTTTGAGGGGTTAATAACGCCGGCCGGAGTCGAGCGAGCGAGTACCATTTTGTAGGTTGACCTCGTGAGGTATGCGCTACGTTATAACGTGGAGATATAGTGTATATGTGCCCATGGGGCCTCCCGGGTGGTCCCGGGCGGTCCCAATGGTGTTTTTGTTTATATACCATTTTATCGGATTTTGAGGGGTTAATAACACCGGCCGGAGAGGAGCGAGCGAGTACAATTTTGTAGGTTGACCTCGTATGGTATGTCGCTACGTTATAACATCGAGATACAGTGTCCATGGGCCCATGGGGCCTCCCGGGCGGTCCCGGGCGGTCCCAATGTTCTTTTTGTTTATATACCATTTTATCGGATTTTGAGGGGTTAATAACACCGGCCGGTGTCGAGCGAGCGAGTAACATTTTCTATGTTGACCTCGTGGGTATGTTGCTACGTTATAACGTCGAGATATTGTGTCCACGGGCACGTGGGGCCACCCAGCGGTCCCGGGTGGTCCCAATGTCCTTTTTGTTTATATACCATTTTGTTGGATTTTGAGGGGTTAATAACACCGACCGGGGTCGAGCGAGCGAGTAACATTTTCTAGGTTGACCTCGTGGTGTATGTCGCTATGTTATAACGTCGAGATATAGTGTCCACGGGCCCATGGGGCCGCCCGGGCGGTCCCGGGCGGTTCCAATGTTCTTTTGTTTATACACTATTTTACCGGAATTTGAGGGGTTAATAACATCGGCCGTGGACGCGTCAAGGAGTCAATACATGGAATTAACACTCAGGTGTATTGCACTACCGAGAATCACCAAAATAATCTGTCTGAAAACACACGAAGACACCAGTAATCACCCAGGCTATTTTAGCCAATATCGGCATTTGTGGGGTTAATATGACCGGTCCGGAGACGAGCGAGCGAGTAAATTGTTCTATGTTGCCCTCAGGTGGCATGTCGCTACGTTATACCGTCGAGATATTGTGTCCACGGGCACGTGGGGCCACCCGGGGGGGAGCTAACCCCGGGATGGTCGAAAGGGCCAATAGGCCCTTTCCTTCACCCCGTATATTTTTGCCTTCATTGCGTAAATAACAAGAAAAAACGAGCAATTTTTGACTTTTGTTGGTGTTCACTTTGTTTTATCTTGTGGTGGATGCTTTGAACAGGAAACCGAGAGCTGGCCCTGTGTCGTGGCATATACTGTTCCAGATGTTCTTTCGAATTGGTCTCGTCCTTCGTTGACCTGTTCCTCGTTCCGTTCCTGTTACTTCAAATAGTCAATTCGTACCATAAGCTGTTCCTATTCCTGGTTTGAGATAACTCCGCCTACTGAATGTTCTGATTGGCTGAGCCATATATCCTATATATATATATTTGTCCGGGACATCTAAGATTTCGCCTAAAATATATCAATCATTTTCATAGTTTTTCTGAACTTTATTGCACAAAAAGCACCTTATGCTCCAGAAATGAATAAAGTGAATGATACTCTTTCCATTTCTGTAAATACGTGGCAGTGACATTGTGTAATTCGTGAGAAATCAGCGACTACGAAGAATAAGTTATGTTCTTCGGGGTGCGAATTTCCGGTCACTATGAATACCGAACACAACGGAACATAACCGAACACAACCGAAAACAAGTCAAAATAAGGGTTAAAAGACGGAAATATATGAAATAAAGTTTATAATGATGTGTGTGTATATGTGAGCTAGTGATATGTGAAGTTTGATGCAATTTGGCCGATTAAAAGTTACGTTAATGAAAGTTTTATGTAATTTCACGCCGAGTCAGAGTCCGGCGTGATGGCGGCTAGCTCTATGAATACCGAACACAAGTCCAAATAAGGCGTATATAAGGGAAATATATGAAATAAAGTTTATAAAGATGTGTGTGTATATGTAAGTTAGTGATATGTGAAGTTTGATGCAATTTGACCTATTAGAAGTTTAGTTATTTGTAGGTTTATGTACAATATTAGCTTCCGGCACGCAAACCATGCATGCAGAGTTCGGCGTGATGGCGGCTAACTCTATGAATACCGAACACAAGTTCAAATAAGGCGTATATAAGGGAAATATATAAAATAAAGTTTGTACTGATGTTTATTTATATGTAAGTTAGTGATATGTGAAGTTTAATGCAATTTGGCCGATTAAAAGTATAGTTATTTGTCGGTTTATGTACAATCTTAGCTGTCGGCACACAAACCAGAGTTCGGCAAGATGAATACTGACCACAAGTATAAAAGGGAAATATATAAAATAACGTTTATAATTGATTGATTTATTTATTTCAGGCTTGAAAACGCCCATATGGTTATTTGACAAATCAGATTATACACATATAATGTTCCTGCAGCAGAACAAATTGAACAATGTCACATTTATCACATATCTCGCACACAACAACGAACTTCTTTATTAATTGAAAGTTATATGGTATGAGGAGTCTAATAGTGCTGCTTATATCTGTCAAATGTGGCCTCATTCGAGTCAGGGTTGCATTGAAAGGGACAGGGGCACCAAAATTGATGCACAATTTTTTTGCGCCAATTTCCACAAAAATTGATACACGTTCTTATCTAAGATACGAGGAATATAATCGTGTGAATTAAAGACGCCATAGTGGTGCTGTTTGTTTGAGAGATGGGGGGGGGGGTGGATTGGCACCAAATTTGATAAAAAAAAATCGTTTAGTCGCCGATTATCACCAAACTTATAAACAATCATCTCTATGATATCAGGAGTATACTCGTGTGGTTCAAGGATGTCATAGGTTGGGCCATTCGAGTCAGTGGTTTATAGAGGTGAGAGGGACACAACAAATTATATCTATATGTTTAGTGCCGATTTCCACCAGATTGATACATATACTTCTCTGTGATACGAGGAATCTTATCGTGTCGTTTAGATACTCCAAATGTGTGCCCTATGGGTGAGAGATATGGGGGACCTTAAATTTGATACGAATTTGTTAGATATGGCAAGAAACGTGAGCAAAAAGTTAAGGGGGTATGTTTTTGTCCCATGTAGAAAGCCTTGATACAGAGCGGGACAAGCGTTACAGAAGCTGACAAAATATGTTTTTATTTCTCATCGTTATCTGCGTCTCAGTAGTAACCCTTGATACAGAGCGATACAAGCGTTACAGCAGTTAAAAATCGTTTTTATTTCTCATCGTTATCTGCGTCCCAGTAGCAACCCTTGATACAGAGCGATACAAGCGTTACAGAAGTTAAAAATCGTTTTTATTTCTCATTGTTATCTGCGTCCCAGTAGTAACCCTTGATACAGAGCGATACAAGCGTTACAGAAGTTTAAGGAATCGTTTTTATTTCTCATCGTTATCTGCGTCTCAGTAGTAACCCTTGATACAGAGCGATACAATTAAGCGTTACAGCAGTTAAAAAATCGTATTGATTTCTAGTGATTATCTGCGTCCCAGTAGTAACCCTTGATACAAAGCGATACAAGCGTTACAGCAGTTAAAAAATCGTTTTTATTTCTCATCGTTATCTGCGTCCCAGTAGTAACCCTTGATACAGAGCGATACAAGCGTTACAGCAGTTAAAAAATCGTTTTTATTTCTCATCGTTATCTGCGTCCCAGTAGTAACCCTTGATACATAGCGATACAAGCGTTACAGCAGTTAAAAAATCGTTTTTATTTCTCATCGTTATCTGCGTCCCAGTAGTAACCCTTGATACATAGCGATACAAGCGTTACATAAGTTTAAGGAATCGTTTTTATTTCTAGTGATTATCTGCCTCCCAGTAGTAACCCTTGATACAAAGCGATACAAGCGTTACATCATTTTTTAACTGCTGTAACGTTTGTATCGCTCTGTATCAAGGGTTACTACTGGGACGCAGATAACGATGAGAAATAAAAACGATTTTTTAACTGCTGTAACGCTTGTAACGCTCTGTATCAAGGGTTACTACTGGGACGCAGATAACGACGAGAAATAAAAACGATTTTTTAACTGCTGTAACGCTTGTCCCGCTCTGTATCAAGGCTTTCTACATGGGACAAAAACATACCCCCTTAACTTTTTGCTCACGTTTCTTGCCATATATGGAATTTGTATACTCGCCAATTTTCACCAAATTCATATATATATGCATCTCTAATCTCTAATGAGTCTTATTGTGTGCAGCTTGAGACTGAAATAGGGACGGGAGGGTCACCACGACTGATACAAAATATTGTTAGTACTAATTACCATTAAATTCAGACACGTTCTTCTCAAATGATACAAGAAATCAAATCGTGCTGTCTGTCTGTATGTCTGTCTTTCTGTCTGTCTGTGTGCGTTCTATATATAACTTCACGCGGTGCAATCGAGATGGCACCAAGGCGTTCTAAGAGGGGTAACTGTTATCAAGGAAGATAACGGTGCGGGTAAAAATTTTCTTACATGACGCTGTTGGTGTCAGGGGAAGAAAAGGAGGAGGTCGGCAAAATAAAAAATATATCATGAAATAATTTTGTCGCCGATTTCCACCAAACGAATACATAATCACCTTCGCAATATGGCGTTGTTCAAGTCAACGTTGCATCAACAATTGATTTAATAAACTATTTTTAGCCCAGATTTCCACCAAATTGATATATTATTCTTCTCTATGGTACGAGGAATATCATCGTGTGATTTAAAGACGTCAAATTGCTGCCGGTTGGGTGAGAGATATGGGTCATAACTCTTCTCAGAATTTGTTTAGTTGCTGATTACCACCAAACATATATATATAATCATCTCCAGTATAGCATGCATCCATGAGTCTAATGGGAGTGGTTTAAATATGTCAAAAGAGGCAAACGCTGGTACAAATTTATTTGGCAACAATTTCCACCGAATTCATACACGTTTTTCTCTAATGATATACCATGAATTAAATCACATTTGGTGTCGTTTGCGTCGCGGATGGCGAGCGGATATGCACTATCATTGATAAGATTGCTATTCGCCTTTATCCACATATAAGTTATATACAGTCACCCAGGCCATCTCCATACCATTTTAAGTAGTTTTGAACGTTCACATTTCACAATCCCGACATATGGTGACCCACTTAAGTCACTTGAACAATTATATCTTCTTAACTGTCAGATTTATATGGGAGTAGCAATCGGGGCATTCACAAAATGAGCTAGCAAATAGAGATACATAGAAGAAGCATTAAACGTATATTTATCATTCTATTGCAGAGATACATATATTCGTTCAAACTGAGAGACCTCGAACCGTCAGAGGATTGCATATATATAATAACAAAATTGAGTCTGTTCCATTCAATACAGTTTCCACACAAAAGTTACAATTTGTCAACAGATATGGAAGGGCTGTTCAAAAATAGTGGTCACAGTGTGCAGTCAAAGGTGTCCTCGAGAACTTAGTCCAACCCACTAAATTGATTGATACATCTCAATATTTAAAACCCAATTATCATCTTTTATCGAACTAATGTGTTTATGATGTTCACGTATCATGTTATAACGTCTAATGTATACGCAGTTGTAAATAAATACATACTTCATTATTGTTGGAACGGATTAATCGCGACAAACAGAATGTCAATTGACAAGGTGAGCCTCTACTTATATCCAATGACTGTAATAATCATGTTTTATGATGCTATTTGAATATACAATTTATGAGAAAACGTATAACACTTTTAAGCAAGAGCATTCTCTATCCCCAACAAATATCCACAGCATACAGAGGGTTTCTCATCGCATTAACCTGGGCAACGCCGGGTAACCCTGCTAGTGTATAATATACACAAACTGTATGTCAAAACAACTCAGTACGTAACAAAGAGACAATAACACAAAATATCCTGTGTTGGTGGTAGCCAGCCAACTGATTACCTGTAAGCTAATTTATCAACGGTGAATGCATGCCGAACACAAGAGTGCACGGCGTAAAATTATTATCAAAAAACTACCAATTACATAACTTTTAATCGCCCAAATTGCACCAAACTTCACATATCACTAGCTTACATATACACACACATCTTTATAAACTTTATTTCATATATTTCCCTTATTTACGCCTTATTTGGACTTGTGTTCGGTATTCACAGAGTTAGCCGCCATATTGCCGAACTCTGGTTTATATACGTGATGACAGCTAATATTGTACACAAACCTACCAATAACTAAACTTATAATAGGTCAAATTGCATCAAACTTCACATATCACTAGCTTACATATACACACACTTTTTATAAACTTTATTTCATATATTTCCCTTATTTACGCCTTATTTGGACTTGTGTTCGGTATTCATAGAGTTAGCCGCCATATTGCCGAACTCTGGTTTACGTGATGACAGCTAATATTGTACACAAACCTACCAATAACTAAACTTCTAATAGGTCAAATTGCATCAAACTTCACAAATCACTAGCTTACATATACACACACATCATTATAAACTTTATTTCATATATTTCCGTCTTTTAACCGTTATTTTGACTTGTTTTCGGTTGTGTTCGGTTATGTTCGGTATTCATAGTGACCCCCGAATTTCCGATTCACCACTCGCCGTTCCTGGCCAATTATACGCTTTGTTCGCAAAATTAGTGTCTAAATGTTGCAATATTAATGAAGGGGATATGATATGCTTTCGAACGATGTATAATATGTGTTGATACATAGCGTAAAACGCGAGAAATATGAGCTGATATATCTGTTCTTGATTCCTGTTACTCGGATTTGTTTCCGTTTTTAGCTAATTTCTTATTGAACGCTCGCCGTTCCTGGCCAATTATACGCTTTGTTCGCAAAATTAGTGTTTAAATGTTACAATATTAGTGAAGGGTATATGATATGCTTTCGAATGATGTATAATATGTATTGTTCCATAGCGTAAAACGCGAGAAATGTGAGCTTATATCTCTGTTCCTGATTCCTGTTACTCGGAATTTTTTCCGTTTTTATCTAATTTCTGATTCAACGCTCGCCGTTCCTGGCCAATTATACGCTTAGTCCTCATAAGTGGTGTTTCAATGTTGCAATATTAAAGAAGGAGAGAGCCTATGATTTCGAATGATTTATAACATTGTATTGTTTCATTGCGTAAAATGCGTGAACATTCAGCTTTTATATCTGTTCCTCATTCCTGTTACTCGGATTTTATTCAGTTTTTAGCTAATTTCTGATTCAACGCTTGCCGTTCCTGGCCAATTATACGCGTTGCTCGCAAAAGTAGTGTCTAAATGTCGCAATATTAATGAAGGGGAGATGCTAACCTTTCGAATGACGCAAAGCATGTATTGCTATATAGCGTAAAACGCGAGAAATATGAGCTTATATCTCTGTTCCTGATTCCTGTTACTCGGATTTGTTTCCGTTTTTAGCTGATTTCTGATTCAACGCTCGCCGTTCCTGACCAATTATACTCTTTGTTCGCAAAAGTAGTGTCTAAATGTTGGAATATTAATGAAGGGGAGATGCTAGCCTTTCGAATTGTGTATAATATGTATTGTTACATAGCGTAAAACGTGAGAAATATGAGCTTATATCTCTGTTCCTCATTCCCGGTACTCGGATTTTTTTCGTTTTTAGCTAATTTCCGATTCACCGCTCGACGTTCCTGGCCAATTATACGCATACTTATCAAAATTATTGTTTAAATATTGCATTAATCATGAAGTGCAGGGGCTATCATTTCGATTGATGTATAATATGGATTGTCTCATAGCGTAAAACGCGAGAAATATGAGCTTATATCTCTGTTCCTCGTTCCTGTTACTCGAAATAGTCATTCTGTTACTCGGAAGTTGTTCCTGTTCCTCGTTCCGTTCCTGTTACTCGAAATAGTCAATCCCCAAACTAAGATATAAACTATAGTCGGCACATCTGTGATTTGTGCTCACGCGAACAAATACCGTTTTCTTTCCGTGTGCAATTAGTTATCAACCCGTTTACACTGGTATGCGTGTAGAACTGTATACATAGCTATACACCAATGTAAATGCACCCTTAATCGGATTATGCATCTTTTATGTATAAATATAGCTTCCCGTCTGCACCCCTCAGTGCGTATATCTCCAAATTTATGATCCGATGTTGTGGCCAATAAAACTGATCGGAAGTACTCATGGAAGAAGGATCGGACGTATTTAGTTAAATATACCACCATTTACTTCGTCGGGAAAAATCATGATGATAGGTATAATTAAATTAAACCATGCGTCCACAAGGTGACAAATTACGCCTTAAGCGAAGCTTTGAAGGAGCTTTATATAGGTATTACTAACCCCATTCCTCACATGAGTCGATCGTCATGGGCCAGTGACCAACCATTATCTACCCACTTCAATAGCCATCAATACATATAATAACAATTGGAGCGTTGTGGCTTTCCGAGAATACTTCAAACTTTGTAAAGATTAAAAAAAAACCTGCAGCGCAACTGATTTTCCACAGTTATAACTGTTAGTCATGTCGCAGCGGCCACATTGCCTGGTGAGAGCTGACGTATAAACTGTGTTAGTAGGATTAATGCACCAATGAAGAGGTATGTAAATTATTTACGCATGTCCGGGTTTGTTTATATATGACTATGTGAAGAAACATCTAGTTCAGGTGCAGTTAATGCTTGACCCACGTCGTATATAACTGTAAATATGTCCATATATTCCAATCGCGGCCTCCGCGGAATGATGAATTTTGTGACTAACATTCTTGTTCATCGTTTGCCTTATTATTGCCATTGAACGAAAAAGTGCCCGTTTGTTCAGAAACGGGATAAAGATAATTAGCCGAGTGTGTGTAGCTAGAGATACTATGTAGTATGTCTGGTGTAGCTGTCTGCATCGCTGGTATCAGAGTACGCAATATATATAGTCCAGCTTGACAATATCTGGGATTAAATTATCTCTCATTTTTAAAAGATAAACATTAGGCGCTGTCGTATCTAATCCTATACTATGTCTGTGAAGGTTTGGCAGGGAACATTATAAAGTCGAAAAAATAACACGGGCAATATATTTCTTAGTCATTATCTCTTCATTGATAACGTATTTCGTTCAAATTCGTTGAAGGTCCCAACTCCAAATTCACGATTTAAGTGACTTTGTGAGCGATTTTGCTTTGCGTCGCTTATATACAATTATGGAATTTCTCCTGGGTATCACTGTGTTTATAAGAAATATATTCCCCGTGTAATTTGTTCGACTTTATAAGGTTCCCGGTCAAACTTCCGAAAATTTCCCAGGTTTTCGGTACTGGCGCAATATGATCTCTACGTGCCTTAGTCAGAGTAGAGATTCATGACGTGATATAATGGTAATGTTGAACAGAGTAACGACTTGTATTAAGGACTCTGCTAATCCAATTTCCCCCAATTTTGATGGAGTCAAAATACATGATTATTTTCACTTTTATTAGTTATCTACAGGAAGCAAACCCATGGATGCAACATTTTAAGAGTATAATCCATGGTGAGTTATGTTAGAAATACTAATTGCGAAATTTATAAAAGTTTATAGAATACAATTTTTCGTACCCAAATTCAACAAACACAAAGTCCACATCTAAGAAAAAAATATGGCAATGTGAACTGAACACTGTGAAGAATGATGAACCATACAATAATATTCACATTCATCACAGGGGTCTGTAACGCGCTCCGATGCCCGCCCCTCTTGTATTGCACCTATACACAAAAGCTATACGCGCCTGCTTCATGTTAATAGTACTTTTCAAAGGACTTTTGTATAGTACTGTTAACATGAAGCAGGCGCGTTTAGCGTTGACGTATAGGGGCAATGCAAAAGGGGGCAGCTGAGCGCGTTACAAACCCCTGTGATATTTATCAAGCGTTCTTTGACAAAATTACTGAGAACCAATTATTTATAAATGGTAGATTAACTTCCCTAACATTGCTGGCTTTTATGTGCCAGTTGTGACAAATAATTGTATAATCCCCAATCTAGGTGTACCATGTAGCCCAGAAACTAGGTCACCAATCATGAGATAATATTCTCACGGGTCAGCACCTGCTGATCATAATCCCAGATGGATTGAGGGAACATTATAACTTTACACATTAGATTCAGCTTCCAGACATCATTACTGTTTATCATTCTTCGCATTGTTCAGTACACATACCCATATTTGTATTGTTTATCATTATTCGCAGTGTTCAGTACACATACCCATAGTTTTATTGTTCATCATTATTCGCAGTGTTCAGTACACATACCCATTTTTTGTATTGTTCATCATTATTCGCAGTGTTCAGTACACATATCCATATTTTTTCTTTGATATGGACTTTGTGTATGTTGAATTTGGGTTCGAAAAAATAGATTTTAAAAAGTTCTATAAATTTCACATTATTCTAACATAATCCACCATGTTGTATCCACGGGTTTCGTTGCTGTGATTACTAATAAAAGTGAACATAATAATTTATTTTGGCTCCATCAAATTTGGAGAAAATTGGGTTAGCAAAGTCCTTAATTGAATATTACAAATGAAGATAGTTTGCCTTATCTTGTATCTATATAGATCAGAATGGACTATTTAGTTTACCTATACGATTGTTCATTTTTGACAGTGCAGCTCACTCGTAGTAAAAATCCGAATGCTAGAGTAGACAGGGACGTGGCTAGGGGGTTTCCTTTGGGGGGGGGGTATCAACCTTGGGAAATTCCAACTGCACACCCCCCCCCCCCCCTTGAGTCAGAATCAGACCGAATTGCACCTCAATGCTTAGGCCTAATAGCCTATATCTTCATAAACCATGGTTCTATATTCCCGGTATGAGAACATTCAGATATTTTAGCATGAAACATTGCATAAATCCTAACATCTAGTGGTCTAACTCCATACTAATGCACACGGCTACGGGCAAGAGACCACGACACACCGGACTGATATTATAGAGTAAAATACATAGGGTTTTAATTTTGATATAATTCTGAATCAACGAATTATCTCAGTAAGTAATGTAGGCCGATAAAGTATTGTAGGACGCAGTTTAAGGTCTGATTTCGATATATGTAAATATACATATATCACATAGTCATAAATGGAGGTGGTTATATACACCTACATAAACGTTCAATAATTCGAATACAGGTTACCCACTGTCGCGTATCATACTGTCTTACATAACTCGTACATTAGATTTCACAAAGCCGCCAATGCGTATCGTGATTGTGGCATATCAAGTATAATTGTATACAACCGCCGAGAAATCAATTCCAATGGTCATCCATACGAGAAGTTTTATGTAAGAGGCTTAAGAATGTGACTATCACCGGTGGACATTTGTTTGACTTCTATTTCAACTTATCGCGTTTATTGCTTCACAATGTCGTAAATTCTTGCATAAGATGTTCGCCTTTATATTGCCTATGACATACACAATAGGCGCAGTATATTCATAAGAGCTTTTACATAACCAGTGAGATAACATACTGGTCACGCAACCTTGTCTAGACATGTCCAATTGTATATAGGAGAGTTTGTGACCTACCAGAGCACTTCAGGATTTTCCGTCGTCGACACAACACGCTATTCATCCGACAGGCTTGGTTTTTCCGCTGTTTGGAAGTTTACAACATTTTATTTGGATGTTCCATTTATGTGTTATATGTTCACTTATTCTGTCTACCATATAAAGAACTAATTCCCCAGATTTGTTCAACTTACTTCAACCCGGAAACTGCTCTCTGAAACTGGTGGAGAATAAGGCTGCGCTGTTAAACGACCATCTACAGCGTATTCGATCCCGGCTGATGGAAAGGAATATCAAAATGCAAGGGACGATTCCAGCCAAAATAACAAATTTGCTGGAAACTTTCAATCTCAGAGAGCATGATTTCGATTGGAGTTTCACTACCGACAAGGGTGCCATTCGCCTGGTGCTGAATTGGATAAAGACAGACGTTTTTCGGTCCAAATCACCAACAAAAAGATTGCGAGATGAGACCAGATGGAAGGCTTTTAATGAGAGGATTCAACGCGAAAAACAGCATCAAAACATCACGATGAGTGCGACAATGGATCCAGCAAACATTGTTAAAACAAATTCACAAACTGTAAGTACCGGTACCCAAACGCCTGTACCTTCTACAAGTGATGTCAGCACTAGTGTGGTCCCAGAAAACAGACATCGTTCAGTCCAAACTGTAACGTCTTCAAAAACTATTGGCATAATGGCATCTCCATTAATGAAAAATGCCAATCTTCAAACACCAACTGTTCATCACAAGTTATCAGTGAACTCTGTAAACAATTCGACCTTTCCAAAAACACCTACTGGTACGCCGAAACCTCAGACAAAATCGTTTGCGTGTGTGAAATACGAGCACGGCGAAGAGATGAACAACATCGTGACTAAACCCGTTAACATTTCTGGCTCACACAAATCATCCCCGAAGAATACAACAAAAACTGATGTTTGGACAGTGCAGTTAGATGGCACTGATATAGAAGAAACGGTGAATTTATCAAATGACGGACACGTAAGGAACCTAGACAAAATCGACCACGTCACCAAACGGCACTTCCGAATGAGTGATTGTGCTCCGCTTCTCACAGTTAAATACAAGAACGGAACTACTGGCGTCATAGATGGAAACAAAATACAACCGAAGCTGTACTACAAGTTATACGAAGAATGGAGAGCAATACATTTTGAAGATGGATAACCAAACAAACACTACTGTTAAAACGGTTGAACTCATTGTTATCACAAGTGACTATTACAATTTCAAATAATTATTTTGTTTTTACGATGCGGAGCATCTTTTTTAGGTCGGGGAGTACTATTATAGAGTAAAATACATAGGGTTTTAATTTTGATATAATTCTGAATCAACGAATTATCTCAGTAAGTAATGTAGGCCGATAAAGTATTGTAGGACGCAGTTTAAGGTCTGATTTCGATATATGTAAATATACATATATCACATAGTCATAAATGGAGGTGGTTATATACACCTACATAAACGTTCAATAATTCGAATACAGGTTACCCACTGTCGCGTATCATACTGTCTTACATAACTCGTACATTAGATTTCACAAAGCCGCCAATGCGTATCGTGACTGTGGCATATCAAGTATAATTGTATACAACCGCCGAGAAATCAATTCCAATGGTCATCCATACGAGAAGTTTTATGTAAGAGGCTTAAGAATGTGACTATCACCGGTGGACATTTGTTTGACTTCTATTTCAACTTATCGCGTTTATTGCTTCACAATGTCGTAAATTCTTGCATAAGATGTTCGCCTTTATATTGCCTATGACATACACAATAGGCGCAGTATATTCATAAGAGCTTTTACATAACCAGTGAGATAGCATACTGGTCACGCAACCTTGTCTAGACATGTCCAATTGTATATAGGAGAGTTTGTGACCTACCAAAGCACTTCAGGATTTTCCGTCGTCGACACAACACGCTATTCATCCGACAGGCTTGGTTTTTCCGCTGTTTGGAAGTTTACAACATTTTATTTGGATGTTCCATTTATGTGTTATATGTTCACTTATTCTGTCTACCATATCAAGAACTAATTCCCCAGATTTGTTCAACTTACTTCAACCCGGAAACTGCTCTCTGAAACTGACCATGGTTGTTCGGCCGGGTGTGAGAACATTTTGAAATTTGAATAAGAAAATCGCAAATACTAGCATCCAGACTGGCCTCAACTGAAGCTTTCCTAAAGTGTGGGAAATTTCAAACCTGATACTCCACCTCAGGTTGGGAAAATCTCCAACTGATGACCATTTCAGTCCACAAGTTTGGCGAAATGTAGTAAAATATTGTTAAACTTATTAGCATTAACCACGGGGAGAGACAATGACACACCTGGCCGACCATGGTTCGGCCCCGTGTGCGAAAAATTTGTAATATGAACAAGAAAATCGCAAAATCCTAGCATCTAGACTAGCCTCAAGCATTCCTAGAGTTGGAAATTTTAAACCTGACACCCCACTTAGGTTGGAAAATTTACAACTGATGACAATTCCAATGACAATGTTGACCAAATGTACGACAGTATTATTTTCTTAAATTAACCAGCAGTTTTTGACTGGCCACGGGGGAGGGATCAAGTGTTGGAAATTTCCAACCTGTCAACAAATACATAGATTTGCGGATCCATGAAAATACGAAAAAGCGAACATTTCGCCGCCTCGATAAAATTTCGAAAAATTATGACGACTTGACACGCCAAATACAACAATTCACATGCCTGCCATGCGAAAGGCGTGTTACGTAGGCGTTGGGCATACAAATTCCTACATAACTGTTTAAAGGTGTATCACCGAAAGATGTCGGTAATTGATGCTTGAGACAATATATACACTTACCGTTTATCTTCTTTACTGGGCGCCGCCATCTTGGAATGTCCGAACCTAAACAGGTATCCGACAGTGTTAATACGTTCTCAGATTTGTGCAGCTTTCGATCAGGAACCTGTCTATTCAACAAAACACTCTGAATGCCCGCAAATAAACAGACACGAGAATCGCAAAACAATGACAGACGACTCTGCATGGAGAGCATTTTTCATTCACTAAGCAGTTATATCAACTTTGAGACGAAAATCATTCATTAAAATGTACTTTTACTTCTATAAACTGGAAATTTAGAAAGTTGTTGTTGAATTTCGTGTGATAGACTGGTCCTTGTCTTTGTTCATCGAAAAGTTGAAAACATAGTAACCTGACGCTTTCTGCGCTACGCAAGTGCTCGTTTACGTACTGTTATATGCACAGGTACCTGGATCAAAATCACCCCACTCCCAAAAGTCTCTGGCGTATACAGTCGTTTGTCCGGTAAATGGTTTTGCGCGGTAACACAAATCCCGTTTAAACAGTAAAGATATATTAAATACAGACACAATATAACGAAAGTTGAAAGTTAATAATTGTTTAGTATGATATGTTTGTTAAAATTATATAGGCAATGACAATAAATAGAGGATCTACAACGAGTCCTCAGTTTATAGCGGGAATTACAAAACGAGTCCAGTAAATTAGGTCTGGATCGAGCCTTTGGCGAGGTCCAGACCTAATTTACTGGACTCGTTTTGTAATTTCTGCTATAAACTGGGGACGAGTTGAAGATTCTATTTATTACATGATCCAAAAAATCGACAAAACATACGTAAATGGGACGCAAAACTGACCCATCATGGGACGCAAATGGGACGCGAAACTAACATCGGCTTATATATATAAGGCATGCGATGATGTTTCATGTAAAAATTAGTAACATAAAAATTAGTATAATTTTGTATTTTCATTTAATTATCATCTTTTTGATAATTTATACAAAACCGGCCGTTCAGTTTGCTTCTGTGACATATATATAGTAAATGTCCTGGTGGTGACAATCATCACTTTCAATGAGATCATATTCAATCCGTTTAAAACCTGGGAACTTTTTATGTTCTGACCTCTTCTGACGGGGAACTTGATAACATCGAACAGACACCGCAGGGAATATATGTATTTGTTGATATCTGTTCCATAGTAATTTTCACAGTAGGGATGGTCAATTGAATTATTTTTCTGACTTTTATTATCTGAGATATTTAACTGATCACCATGGAGAAATTCCACTATTGTTATAGTGATGCAAAGCAAATTCGGCTCACCAGTCATCTAAATCATGCAATCTCGAGCTGGGACCTTCTCCTACTGTGAAATACATTATTAACCCTTTACCCAACAATCCGGCCAAAACCGGCCAAATAAAGCTTCAACAGCCTAAAATATCTTCGGTATGTCTCAATAGAACCATACAAATATGGGTATCATTGGAACCGGCTCCTTGACCATATTGTGATAGTTACGGTTATGCCCTGTGCCAATGCATTCTCTTATATATGCGAGTCGACCATAGGTCGCCTCGCATATATAAGAGAATGCATTGGCCTAAAAAAAATCTTTTTTTAACACTTTTTACCATTTTTTTCTTACATTCTTTAACAATTTTATAATTTTTAATGTGTTAAACCAATGCATTCTCTTATATATGCGAGGCGACCTATGGTCGACTCGCATATATAAGAGAATGCATTGGCACAGGGCCCTTCTGTTGGGTAAAGGGTTAAGGAACAGGTATGAACTATATAAGAAGTGTATTGCCTGCAATGTTGTTTTTTTTCTCAATGTTATTAACTTCCCTATCTGAACATCAAAACGTTCCTATAGGCTTTTGACTGGTGGAGTATGAATTCTACGGGCGTAACCACAGTATAGAGATCCATGACATGGTCTACCAATTTGGATATAAAATTTATGAAGATAACGTCTTCATTCTCTAATCTCATATTTACCACAAACACAGAGGATTGTTCCACATGACTTTAATTTATTTTACACAGTAATTATTCCATGAATAATACATATTTCCGGGAATCACTTCGTAATGATCACACATCTCGAGAGCTTTATATGCTCTGCTTGGCATGCCATACACTATACAACTGTTTCCTTGTTATCGCGAGGTGTGATGTGTCAATGTACGTCATGTAATATGTCATTTTATTACATGATCTTACCCTTATTCCATTCAATAAACCCATCCTATAAATTGCGATATTAAATGTTCGTTCAATAACAGGAAATAGTGCCAGGCGACATTTGACTTACGGTTTGTCGTCTGTTTATACACAACATTGTATATAAATTACTTTATATTATTGGAACCGAAAAGTGCTTTTCGTCTTCCGTAGCGTCATCGCAATAAAATATACGAAGCTCTTTGTTCCAATGCCGTCGATGGTGAGGCGTCCATGTATGGTACACAACACATAATGCCGACGTCCGGATCAACCATCCGTCGTTCGTCCGTCCGTCTGTCCGTAGACACTTGATGTAGCGATACGATTACTGGAGTATTATTTATCGGATCCTGTTCAAATTTTATGTACATATTTATGATGACACTCCCCTCATATAGTTTTTGGTATCGATTGGTTGATCGGTTTAGAAAATAATTAACCCTTCACACAGATTCTATCCGATGAAATAAGTTGAACATTTCTTCTGATCTGCCTCATATTTCTTACCTAGGTTTTTCTTAGCACGTTCTTCATCTGTATTGTTTTTTGTATTGTTTAATTAACCATTTTCACTCTTGGTATTACATAGAATTCACGCAAGCTGCTATGAATCAAACATTTTTCATCTGATCGACAGCAAATTTGGTATATGAATGTCTCATCCCTGAATACAGATCGAGTTCGAATATGGGTTTAATCCTATATATGTTAACAGTTATGGCCCTTTATAATTCAAATAATTAATACCTGTTTGCCACTATGGGTTTGAAGAGAATATATCACCACACAGAACATGTGTATTATTGGAATGAGTTATTTAGAGTTATGGACAAAGATTGTACATGCTGACCAGTGGTAGCTGACAGGCCTTGTTTATTATGTGTCAAACTGCGATTGATGACTCTATTTCAGTTCTGTTTTCTGTGCAATATTAAGTTAACCCATTTGTTGAAACAGGTTCATGACATTAGATAATGTAGACTCTATAAGACACCTATTCTAAAAGAATAAATATGAATAGTTCATTGTTCATATGTAGGGGTGTTTTACAAACATTGCTGTTTAATATGGGAAGCCAAATTGACATTTAATAAATAATTGAGCTTAAGCGCAATAAGGAAATATTTAATTGCACTTCAGCTCAATAAGGAATCTTTTAAGCACAATAATGGAATCTCTAATTGCGCTTAAGCACAATAAGGAAATATTTAATTACACTTAAACGCAATAAGGAATCTCTTATTGCACTTAAGCACAATAAGGAATATCTTATTCCGCTTAAGCGCAATTTAAGCGCAATAAGAGCTAATTGCGCTTAAGTGCAATAGGGAATATTCTGTATTGTGCTTTAGCGCAATTAGCCACATCACATAAACTCCCTATAATTCAAATGGTGTAGTCCATGGTACAATGGGTGGAGGAAATATATGGTAATTATACTATTTGCAGTGGGGTGATCTCATGAGGGAGATATTAATTGCGCAATTATCTATTAAATGTCAATTTGGCTTCTCATTGTTTACAGACACTGTCTTATCTTATTCAAAAATTAATCCACACTTCCTTAGTTCCTTCATATGATGTCATTGAAACTGCTTAATCCTCTCCAACATCATATGGTCTTCTGGTGTTTTTCGTTTGATCATTCTCCTATTCTATGTCCAGGTTGAAGGTGATCCACTTTTCACTTGCATGGATTTGGGATTAAAATTAACCCATTCCATAGACACATATTATCCGATAGACATATATTAAATATCGCTTTCACTTTGAGCCCGGCTCAGTGAGCAGAGGCGGACTGGCCGACCCGAGACCGGGAAATTTCCCGATGGGCCGCAGGCCAGAAAAATTCTGATTCCACGTGATTTTCTATCAAGCGAGAATCCGAGGGTTTTTTACGGTTGGGGGGGGGGGGTATATGTGGTTGGGCCGCCCAACCACAACTTGGGCCGCAACTGAAACCGACGTGGGCCGCCACATGTGTTGTTCAACCAGCCGTGTATCCAATAAGATGGTACTCTTCTCACATAAATTCATGAGGGCAGAGGCGGACTGCATGGCCGATCGGGAGACCGGGAAAATTCCGGACGTGGGCCGCCACATGTGTTGTTTAACCAGCCGAATTGGCTAATCGTAATTTTGACATTAAATGAACTTGTCCGCATCATATAACACCACGTAAAGACCCCATTAATCTCGAGATGTTAACGGTAACTCCCAGCTGTAAATCCCAAAAAAATTCTTACGCACCCCTCCCCCAATTGAAATTTACAAGAAAATAGGAACGCTTCAGTTGATGCCAGTCTAGTTTATCGGATTCGAGATTTTCTTGTATAGTTTTCAAAATGTTCTCACCCCGGGCCGAACAACCATGAACAGCCCGGTGTGTCCTGGTCTCTTGTCCGTAGCCGTGTGCATTTGTCTGGGTTTAGACCGCTAGATGTTAGATTTTATGCAATTTTTCAGGTAAAAATATCTGAATGGTCTCATACCGGGAATATATAGAACCATGGTTTATGAATATATATGATATTAGACCAGAGGTGCAAATGGAATTATGCAAAAACATGTATTTGGTCTGCATCTGATTCAAGGGGGGAGGGGTGCAAATGGAATTATGCAAAAACATGTATTTGGTCTGCATCTGATTCAAGGGGCGGGGGTGCAAATGGAATTATGCAAAAATATGTATTTGGTCTGATTCTGATTCAAGGGGGGGGGGTGCAGTTGGAATTTTCCAAGGTGGACTGTGGACGCCCCCCCCCCCTCCCCAAACAGATGGGCCGGTATTATATTAATTTCCCGGGCCGGTTTCTTGGCCCATTCCGCCTCTGTCAGTGAGGGTTCATCATTAGAGGAAATGTAGTACGGCAGCGTAGAACCGCCACCTCCTCTTTTGTTACTAACTTGTTTAAACAAGTTACCAACTTGTTTAAACAAGTTAACTAACTTGTTTAATCCAGTTAGCTAACTAGTTTAATCAAGTTAGCTAACTTGTTTAATCAAGTTAGCTAACTTGTTTAATCAAGTTAGCTAACTTGTTTAAACAAGATACTAACTTGTTTAATCAAGTTAGCTAACTTGTTTAAACAAGATACTAACTTGTTTAAACAAGTTAGTTAACTTGTTTAATCAAGTTAGCTAACTTGTTTAAACAATTTAGTAACTTGTTTAAACAAGTTAGCTAACTTGATTAAACAAGTTAGTATATTGTTTATCTCATTGAGTGCCAGGTCTCCAGAGGGGAACCGATATCTGTGCGCCAGGTCTCGGAATCGAATAGACAACAGGCATTGCTAGTATAGGCCTTATCCATGGCCTGCTTTTAAACTCCATGTCCGGTACTCGGGGGTCATCAAAGGTCAAAAATTTCACGTTGCCATGGCAACGAGGACTTAAAATTGACACCGATTCACTGAAATCACAAAGTTGTTGTTTTGTGTTGCCATCTAAATAATTTATTCAGTGTAGTTTTAGACATTAATGTTGCTGCTAGAATAACATAGCATTTTAGTATTGCCATTAGGATCCGGGGGGGGTAATCGGTGTGACTAAATAAATTTTCTGAATGGGATGACGTTACAATGAACACTCTCCAGTTCGTACTGCATCTAGGTGACAATGCCATATATTGGTACATCGGATTAACCCGGTGACGATTATATCCGATTCAGCGCATCGACCCCCCCATACCAAATTTCAGTTCGATATCGTAAACAATGTAAGAGCAATATACTGACAATTTTTTTCTATAGTAAATTCTCATTGTAATTTGGCGAACCCCTTAAGGTACAGAGTTTGATTGACATATTGTGTACGTTGTCGACATCAGCGTTCCTCTGTCGTTTGGTGTCAAACCAAGTTTACGATGGATCAGGGCATGCCCCACTTGATAGGAATCGACCTTTACGCTATTAAAATCGGTTTCCAATTAACAGATATGAACGCTGTATGCGTTGACCTCATAGAGAGTTTGAACTCGCAAGTCTTAGTCACGCCCAGTGCAGATCACATCAATTTTCACCACCTGTTTACATACGACTGTATCTCCTAAACGACTCGACACCCGGAGCTGCCTGATGCGTCATTTGAACGGAGACATTCTGGGCTATACCATGGTGTACAAGTTGAATCTGCGCATGCGCGTATATACAGATCCCCCCCTTGAAAATTAAACAAACGCTTCTCCCAAAATGTGACTTGTAGTATGCAGGGTTCTAATCATGTGCAAACATATTGAAATTGTGAGATTAGATCAGAAGGCAGAATGTTACAAACGGTGCGTGTTGGGCGACGAGTTATCTCGTCGCCGGCGCTCAGATGGTGTCTTTTGGGCGACGAGATATCTCGTCGCCGGCCCTCAATGAGTTAAACAAGTTAGCTAACTTGATTAAACAAGTTAGCTAACTTGATATTAAACAAGTTAGCTAACTTGATTAAACAAGTTAGCTAACTTGATTAAACAATTTAGTAACTTGTTTAAACAAGTTAGCTAACTTGATTAAACAAGTTAGCTAACTGGATTAAACTTGTTTAAACAAGTTAGTAACAAAAGAGGAGGTGGCGGTTCTACGCTGCCGTAGAAATGTCTTATTTTGAAATTCCCTCAATTGTATTTGGACTCCAGGATAATATTAATGGTGGTGATATTCTTGAGACTGACTTTTTGTATGCGTTTCTAAATCCAATGACATGCTTTATACAGGCTATTTTGTGTTTATCAGTTCATTAGGTTGGGCAAGATTAACCCATTACTATCCGATTTGATAACTCAAATATAACACACAAATAATCTGCATAGTGATGGTCATTTGGTTTATTTGCTTAAAAATATTAACATCCTTCACCAATCCTTTGACACGATGTGATAACTAAATAGTTATCACTCTATAAATAATCACATCCGTGTTTATCGTGACACATTCTTCACCTGTATAGAATTTGGTACCGATTGAATGGTTTTGTGTATTTTAACCATAACTTTAATTATATTTCCTTTGAAGAAAATTAACCCACCAATTACATAGGTATACAATAAGCTATCCAATGTTATGATTCCAATATTTTAAATCTGACCAATGTCACCAATCTCATATCGCACCTCTAGTTAAAGAGATGATTACTTATTCGCAACCTGGTAAAAAAAAGTATCATATTTTCTAAGGATGTTGTATGAAGAAGGTAAGCTTCTATTTCATACTTCAGTCCGTAATTTATTACTTCCCGTTTTTGAACATTCATCAGTGAGAATCTCTATAAAATATACATTGTAATATTCAAACAGATTTCTTTTGAATTGACCCATAACGGGCCAGTGTTTTGTGTATGTCTGAAATTATCCATCCCAGCGCTTATGCCGTGTTAAAGACTGATTTATTAAGCGACGTCCCCTGCTGTTCCAACACAGCACTGTGTATAGAAGATTACACTATGTGTATAGAAGATTACACTCTGACCATGACATTGTGCACTGTGTATAGAAGATTACACTCTGACCATGACATTATGCACTCTGTATAGGAGATTACACTCTGACAGTGACATTATACACTGTGTATAGAATATTACACTCTGACCATGACATTATGCACTGTGTATAGAAGATTACACTCTGATCATGACATTATGCACTGTGTATAGAAGATTACACTCTGACCATGACATTATGCACTGTGTATAGAAGATTACACTCTGATCATGACATTATGCACTGTGTATAGAAGATTACACTCTGACCGTGACATTATACACTCTGTATAGGAGATTACACTCTGACCGTGACATTATACACTGTGTATTTAGAAGATTACACTCTGACCGTGAAATTATACACTGTGTATATAGAAGATTACACTCTGACCGTGACATTATACACTGTGTATATAGAAGATTACACTCTGATCGTGACATTATACACTGTGTATATAGAAGATTACACTCTGACCGTGACATTATACACTGTGTATAGAAGATTACACTCTGACAATGAGATTATACACTGTGTATTTAGAAGATTACACTCTGACCGTGACATTATACACTGTGTATATAGAAGATTACACTCTGACCGTGACATTATACACTGTGTATATAGAAGATTACACTCTTACACTCTGACCGTGACATTATACACTGTGTATAGAATATTACACTCTGACCGTGACATTATACACTGTGTATAGAATATTACACTCTGACCGTGACACTATACACTGTGTATATAAGATTACACTCTGACCATGACATTATGTTAAAGATGCATAATCCGAATTAACGCCCCCAAATTACTATATTCTTCAGGGGTAAAACAATATTGGATTCGAGTCGAGGAACCCAGCCATCAAAGCTCAGAGTGATCAGATATCGACTTTTGAAATTAATTATTTCTCGAAATGCATGTGTACTTATTTGTGGCCCAGAAAAAAGTCGTCAAACGGACGGTCTCGGACAAAATTGCGGATGAAGATGGACAACTCTAAAATCAAGTGGTAATATGGCCAAATTTCGTTGAACAACATGTTGATAAATAACACGTTTTGGGAAATTTCATACCTTAATTGACAGCGGTTAGTATTATTTTGTTGTAATGTAATCGATTCTGATAACTAACGCATATTTTGAAGAAATGTTGTTTTAACTTGATGATATGGGGACCGTCTGATTGGATTGAGTACCTTTACTATATAGAGGATCTACAACGAGTCCCCAGTTTATAGCGGAATTTACAAAAATAGTCCAATAAATTAAGTCTGGACCGAGACTTTAGCGAGGCCCAGACCTAATTTACTGGACGAGTTTTGTAAATTCCGCTATAAACTGTAGAAGAGTCGCCAAACCGACGGTCTCGGGCAAAATTGCGGATGAAGATGGACAACTCTAAAATCAAGTGTTAATACGGTCAAATTTCGTGATACTCAAGTGATAATACGGCCATATTTCGTTGAACAACATGTTGATAAATAACACGTTTTGGGAAATTGTATACCTTAGTTGACAGCATTTAGCATTATTTTGTTGTAATTTAATCGATTCTGATAACTAACGCGTATTTTGAAGACATGTTGTTGTTGTAACTTGATGATACGGGGACCGTCTGATCGGATTGAGTACCTTTAATATATAGATGATCTACAACGAGTCCCCAATTTATAGCGGAATTTACAAAACTCGTCCAGTAAATTAGGTCTGGACCGAGACTCATCATCGGTCCAGACCTAATTTACTGGACGAGTTTGTAAATTCCGCTATAAACTGTGGAAGAGTTGTAGTTTTTATTTTTACATGATCCAAAACCTCGATAAAACATGCTTAAATCAACAAATGGACGTGAAATTAACATCGGCTAAATTCGGCTTCTAGCTATAAGGCCTGTGGTGACGTTTCACGTAACTATGCGTTGTTTGCCCGCGTATAAAGAAATAGTCCCCGAAAATAAATACTATTTGACGTATGTTATGGCGTATGTTTAATGAAAACACTTTTGAAACTCTTCATCCACTTTTGTTTGTTGGAAAAATATTGGAAGCCATATTATTTTGAGACGTAGCGTACAAACCGAAAGTCAAATATCACATGGCACTATTTCATGTTATGCTACGAACGTTGCATATCCCAATTTATAGAATGGTTTATTTAATAGAATAACGGTAGGATTATATAATAAATACAAATGGCACCCTGGCTATGCGTGCCTATAATACATGCAATATACAAATTTGAAGTATGTTTAAACCACAGTTAAATACTGACATGTACGTTTGAGTCAGCTTAATGTAAATTGTTGTATTTACGTGTATGTTAGCAATATTCAGTATAACAACTTCGGGCGCTCAGAGACAAATGGCGCCAGGACACGTCCCAAAATAATTCTTGCTCTGGTGAAAATAGGGGGGGGGGGGGGCGCCGAGTGCGCCCCCAGCATTGGATCCGCCCTTCCGATATATTCATTATTTAAAACCATTGATCCGGTGTTTGTGATACCTCCCATCTGTGCGATACGGTGATGATGCAGTGGGGCGCTTCTTAATTATAAATGACATTAAATATTTCTACAATTAATTAAATGTATGCATTTGGCTGATGAAGGCCGTGTGTGTGTATATATAACCGAAAGCTTGCATTACAAACGAATAAACCAGTATTCATATTTGCTTACAGAGCATGTCGCAACGGAATTTAGAAATGATTTAATATGACTCGTCTATACTATAATCATTGACGAGTAGTTCCCTTAGGCATTATTCGGATAAGTTCCACAAACGACCGTGCATATATATAGTTGAACTTATTATCTGAACATTTCCTATGCACCAATGGCTATATGAATCATTCTGCTCTTGTAGTATATGTTTACCTGTCTGTCGTTGCTATTATTACCTGAACACCCCTCTATATATTATTTATAAATGAATAATTGACCGTTCCAACGTATACGTTTATAACTGAATGGGAGAATCCATTCAGAATGGGGAGCATTAATTACTTCACTGACCAGCTCGACCAACTTTTCTATTTTCGTGTTCAATTAAAAAATTATCAATTGTTTAGCTCAGTTAGTGGCACTTCCGATCAAATTAAAGATGACACATCTCTTCCAGTATACTAAACATGTTAACCCTCTCTTTATTAAATGGATTCTTCCATTCATTTATACAAGGTATACGTTGGAATGGTCTATTTATCAACTGGAGGGATATCAGGAAATATAAGCAGACGAACTACAGGTGAATTGATAATAATTTAGCTACTATACTCAGCCTCTAGTCTCATTTTTGATGATTTTTTTGTCCCCCGAAAATTAATTTCAACCAACTTCAATATATTCTGTTTATGAGTTGGTTGCCACAATATCTCGGACGAGTTCGAAAACCAGTTTCGTCCGATTTTTCCTACCTCAGTTATGCCCCTTAGTTTGAATATTTCTCGCCATTTTTTTTTGGTCGTAAGCGCAATAACTCAAACTAATATTAACCGATCTCAATAATGGTTTGTTTATGAGTTGGTTGTTACAATATCTTGGACGATTCGGTCGATTTGTTCTTACCTTGGTTTGAAAATTTCTCGCCTTTTTTTGGTCGTATACTTTTAGTTGTATTTCTTTAATTAGAGTGAAATTTGTTTTGTGGATTAATTAATTTTATTCCTTACACTGCCAATCTCGGAGGTAGCCACATTGGAGATATCCATAATTTCGGGATACGCTGTGGTCGGCGACCTTTTATTTTCTTCCTATACGAAAGGATTCCGCCAAATAAATCATTGACTGGAGGCTGAGTATATATAGCTAGGAAATATTCAGATAACAAATTAAACAAATGGCATATGTTGAACTTATTATCACAACATTTACTAAGGAAACTTAGTAACAAACGTTCATTTGTTCACGTACATTGAAGCAACGAACCATCACATCGAGGCAGCGAACAATCACATTGAGGCATCGAACAATCACACTGAGGCATCGAACAATCACATTGAGGCATCGAACCATCACATTGAGGCATCGAACAATCACATTGAGGCATCGAACCATCACATTGAGGCATCGAACCATCACATTGGGGCAGCGAATCATCACACTGATGCATCGAACAATCACATTGAGGCATCGAACCATCACATTGGGGCAGCGAACAATCACATTGAGGTATAGAACTATCACATTGAGTCAGCGAACAATCACATTGAGGCAGCGAACAATCACATTGAGGCATCGAACAATCACATTGAGGCGTCGAACCATCACATTGGGGCAGCGAACAATCACATTGAGGCATCGAACCATCACATTGAGTCAGCGAACAATCACATTGAGGCAGCGAACAATTACATTGAGGCATCGCACCATCACATTGAGGCATCAAACAATCACATTGAGGCATCGAACAATCACATTGAGACATCGAACAATCACATTGAGGCATCGAACCATCACATTGGGGCAGCGAACCATGACATTGAGGCATCGATCCATCACATTGGGACAGCGAACAATCACATTGAGGCATCGAACCATGACATTGAGTCAGCGAACAATCACAATGAGTCAGGGAACAATCACATTGATGCATCGAACAATCACATTGGGGCAGCGAACAATCACATTGAGGCATCGAACCATCACATTGAGTCAGCGAACAATCACATTGAGGCATCGAACAATTACATTGAGGCAGCGAACCATCACATTGAGTCAGCGAACAATCACATTGGGGCAGCGAACAATCACATTGAGGCATCGAACAATCATATTGAGGCATCGAACAATCACATTGAGGCAGCGAACAATCACACTGATGCAGCGAACAATCACATTGAGGCAACGAACAATCACATTGAGGCAGCGAACAATCACACTGAGGCATCGAACCATCACATTGAGGCAGCGCACAATAACATTGAGGCATCGAACCATCACATTGGGGCAGCGAACCATCACATTGAGGCAGCGAACAATCACATTGAGGCATCGAACCATCACATTGTGGCAGCGAACCATCACATTCAGGCAGTGCCTCATACATCTGATGCATACCATTTCAATACGCATGTCTGTGAAATCCTTTCGTCACAGAATACAATTTCGGAAGAAGTGCATTGTGCTCTTCTGGTAACGGTGCATGTAGCTATCCGTTCTTTGTCATATTCAAATTTATACGATCGAAGCTCATCTCTCGATGAAACTCTCGGCTTCATTTTAATGAATGTTCCCATATTATCCAAGGCGGTTATGTCGTGGTCACCATCCTCGCAATCACATTGAGGCATCGAACAATCACACTGAGGCATCGAACAATCACATTGAGGCATCGAACCATCACATTGAGGCATCGAACAATCACATTGAGGCATCGAACCATCACATTGAGGCATCGAACCATCACATTGGGGCAGCGAATCATCACACTGATGCATCGAACAATCACATTGAGGCATCGAACCATCACATTGGGGCAGCGAACAATCACATTGAGGTATAGAACTATCACATTGAGTCAGCGAACAATCACATTGAGGCAGCGAACAATCACATTGAGGCATCGAACAATCACATTGAGGCGTCGAACCATCACATTGGGGCAGCGAACAATCACATTGAGGCATCGAACCATCACATTGAGTCAGCGAACAATCACATTGAGGCAGCGAACAATTACATTGAGGCATCGCACCATCACATTGAGGCATCAAACAATCACATTGAGGCATCGAACAATCACATTGAGACATCGAACAATCACATTGAGGCATCGAACCATCACATTGGGGCAGCGAACCATGACATTGAGGCATCGATCCATCACATTGGGACAGCGAACAATCACATTGAGGCATCGAACCATGACATTGAGTCAGCGAACAATCACAATGAGTCAGGGAACAATCACATTGATGCATCGAACAATCACATTGGGGCAGCGAACAATCACATTGAGGCATCGAACCATCACATTGAGTCAGCGAACAATCACATTGAGGCATCGAACAATTACATTGAGGCAGCGAACCATCACATTGAGTCAGCGAACAATCACATTGGGGCAGCGAACAATCACATTGAGGCATCGAACAATCATATTGAGGCATCGAACAATCACATTGAGGCAGCGAACAATCACACTGATGCAGCGAACAATCACATTGAGGCAACGAACAATCACATTGAGGCAGCGAACAATCACACTGAGGCATCGAACCATCACATTGAGGCAGCGCACAATAACATTGAGGCATCGAACCATCACATTGGGGCAGCGAACCATCACATTGAGGCAGCGAACAATCACATTGAGGCATCGAACCATCACATTGTGGCAGCGAACCATCACATTCAGGCAGTGCCTCATACATCTGATGCATACCATTTCAATACGCATGTCTGTGAAATCCTTTCGTCACAGAATACAATTTCGGAAGAAGTGCATTGTGCTCTTCTGGTAACGGTGCATGTAGCTATCCGTTCTTTGTCATATTCAAATTTATACGATCGAAGCTCATCTCTCGATGAAACTCTCGGCTTCATTTTAATGAATGTTCCCATATTATCCAAGGCGGTTATGTCGTGGTCACCATCCTCGCAATCTGGGCTTCAATCACTACACGAACACGATCACTTGATCTTTACAACGCTATGCGCTAGCGGGGTGGGGTGTATACATTATTTTTTTGCAGGAAGGTGGTCGAACTTCCACAATCTTGCAGTTCAGAAAATGTATAATTGAAATAAATTAGGTTTGCCGGGGTGGGTGGTCGTACTTCAACAATTTTATAAATAAGATAGTTCAGAAAATGTATAACTGGATAAATTAGGTTTGTCCTTGATGAAAATTGAGACTATGAACTTCAATAGTCATTAACAAATAAAAAGATTTTGAATTGTGAAACTATGTTTAAAATAAACCAGATCTTTATTGCTAAAACCTAACATGATATTGTAAAACAACGGCTGATCGATAACAGCTATCCGAACGTCTGAAGTGACGGATTACATTAGTATCGCAGTTACCCGAACGTATGAAGCCACGGATTACATTAGTGACGTAGGTTCCCGAACGTCTGAAGTGACGAATCACATAAGTGACGTAGGTTTTCGAACGTCTGAAGTGATGGGTTACATTAGTGACGTAGGTTCCTTAACGTCTGAAGTGACGGCTTACATTAGTGAAGTAGGTTCCCGAACGTCTGAAGTGACGGATTACATTAGTGACGTAGGTTCCTGAACGTATAAAGCGACGGTTTACATTAGTCACGTATGTTCCCGAACGTCTGAAGCGACGGTTTACATTAGTGACGAAGGTTCCCGAACGTATGAAGTGATGGGTTACATTAGTGGCGTAGGTTCCTGAACGTATGAAGCGACGGTTTACATTAGTGACGTAGGTTCCAGAACGTCTGAAGTGATGGGTTACATTAGTGGCGTAGATTCCGGAACGTATGAAGCGACGGTTTACATTAGAGACGTAGGTTCCCGAATGTCTGAGGGGACGGATTACATTAGTGACATAGGTTCCCGAACGTATGAAATGACGGATTACATTAGTGACGTAGGTTCGTGAACGTCTGAAGCGACGGTTTACATAAGTGACGTAGGTTCCCGAACGTCGAAGCGGCGGTTTACATCAGTGACGTAGGTTCCTGAACGTCGAAGCGACGATTTACATTAGTGACGTAGGTTCGCGAACGTCGAAGCGACGGTTTACATTAGTGACGTCGGTTGCTCGACGTATGAAGCGACGGATTACATTTGTGACGTAGGTTCCCGAACGTCTGAAGCGACGGTTTACATTAGTATCGTAGGTACCTGAACGTATGAATCCAAGGAATACATTAGTGACGTAGGTTCCCGAACGTCTGAAGTGACGGATTACATTTGTGACGTAGGTTTTCGAACGTCTGAAGTGATGGGTTAAATTAGTAACGTAGGGTCCCTAACGTCTGAAGTGACTGATTACATTAGTGAAGTAGGTTCCTGAACGTATGAAGCGACGGTTTACATTAGTGACGTATGTTTCTGGACATCTTAAGGGACGGTTTACATTAGTGACGTAGGTTCCCGAATGTCTGAAGTGATGGGTTACATTAGTGGCGTAGGTTCCTGAACGTATAAAGCGACGGTTTACATTTGTGACGTAGGTTCCCGATCGTCTGACGGGACGGATTACATTAGTGATGTATGTTCCAGAACGACTGACGTGACGGATTACATTAGTGACGTGGGTTCCAAAACGTCTGAAGGGACGGCTTACATTAGTGACGTCGGTTCCCGGACATCTGAAGTGATGGATTACATTACTGACGTAGGTTTCAGAACGTCTGAAGTGATGGGTTACATTAGTGACGTAGGTTCCCGAACGTCTGAAGTGACGGATTGCATTAGTGACGTAGTTTCGTGAACGTCTGACGCGACGGTTTACATTAGTGGCGTAGGTTCCCGAACGTCGAAGCGGCGGATTATATTAGTGACGTAGGTACCTGAACGTCTGATGCGACGGTTTACATTATTGACGTAGGTTCCCGAACGTCGAAGCGACGGTTTACATCAGTGACGTAGGTTCCTGAACGTCGAAGCGACGGTTTACATTAGTGACGAAGATTCCTAAACGTCTGAAGTGACGGATAACATTAGTGGCGTAGGTTCCCTAACGTCTGGAGTGACAGTTTACATTAGTGGCGTTGGTTACCTAACGTCGAAGGGACCGTTTACATTAGTGACGTGGTTCCTGAACGTATAAAGCGACGGTTTACATTAGTGACGTAGGTTCTAGAACGTCTGAAGCGACGGTTTACATTAGTGGCGTAGGTTGCTGAACGTATGAAGTGACGGATTACGTTAGTGACGTAGGTTTCCGAACATCTTAAGGGACGGTTTACATTAGTGACATAGGTTCCCGAACGTCTGAAGTGATGGGTTACATTAGTGGCGTAGGTTCCTGATCATATGAAGCGACTGTTTATATTAGTGACGTAGGTTCCCGAACGACTGACGTGACGGATTATATTAGTGACGTAGGTTCCCGAACATCTGAAGTGACGGATTACATTAGCGATGTAGGTTCCCGAACGTCTGAAGTGATGGGTTACATTAATGACGTAGGTTCCCGAACGTATGAAGTGACGGATTAAATTAGTGACGTAGGTTCGTGATCGTCTGAAGCGACGGTTTACATTAGTGACGTAGGTGCCCGAACGTTGAAGCGGCGGTTTTCATCAGTGACGTAGGTTCATGAACGTCGAAGCGACGGTTTACATTAGTGACGTAGGTTCGCGAACGTCAAAGGGACGGTTTACTTCAGTGACGTGGGCCCATGAACGTCGAAGCGGCGGTTTACATTAATGACGTGGGTGCGCGAACGTCGGTCGAAGCGACAGTTTACATTAGTGACGTCGGTTCCTGAACGTATGAAGCTACGGATTATATTAGTGACGTAGGTTCCCGAACGTCTTAAACGACGGTTTACATTAGTATGGTAGGTACCTGAACGTATGAAGCCACGGATTACATTAGTGACGTAGGTTTTCGAACATCTGAAGTGACGGATTACATTTGTGACGTAGGTTTTTGAACGTCTGAAGTGATGGGTTACATTAGTGACTTAGGTTCCCTAACGTCTGAAGTGACGGCTTATATTAGTGAAGTAGGTTCCGAACGTCTGAAGTGATGGATTACATTAGTGACGAAGGTTCCTGAACGTATGAAGCGACGGTTTACATTAGTGAGGTAGGTTCCCGGACGTCTGAAGCGACGGTTTACATGAGTGGCGTACGTTCGTGAACGTCTGAAGCGACGGATTACATTATCGGCGTATGTATCTGAAAGTATGAAGCGACGGATTACATTTGTGACGTAGGTTCCCGAACGTCTGAAGCGACGGTTTACATTAGTATCGTAGGTACCTGAACGTATGAAGCCACGGAATACATTAGTGACGTAGGTTCCCGAACGTCTGAAGTGACGGATGACATTTGTGACGTAGGTTTTCGAACGTCTGAAGTGATGGGTTACATTAGTGACGTAGGTTCCTGAACGTATGAAGCGACGGTTTACATTAGTGACGTATGTTTCCGGACATCTTAATGGACGGTTTACATTAGTGGCGTAGGTTCCCGAATGTCTGAAGTGATGGGTTACATTAGTGGCGTAGGTTCCTGAACGTGTAAAGCGACGGTTTACATTAGTGACGTAGGTTCACGATCGTCTGAAGGGACGGACTACATTAGTGATGTATGTTCCAGAACGACTGACATGACGGTTTACATAGTGACGTGGGTTTCAAAACGTCTGAAGGGACGGCTTACATTAGTGACGTAGGTTCCCGAGCATCTGAAGTGACGGATTCTGAAACCTACGTCAGTAATGTATACTGACGTAGGTTTCAGAACATCTGAAGTGATGGGTTACATTAGTGACGTAGGTTCCCGAACGTCTGAAGTGACGGATTACATTAGTGACGTAGTTTCGTGAACGTCTGACGCGACGGTTTACATTAGTGGCGTAGGTTCCCGAACGTCGAAGCGGCGGATTATATTAGTGACGTAGGTTCCTGAACGTCTGAAGCGACGGTTTACATTTGTGACGTAGGTTCCCGAACGTCTCAAGTGACGGATTACATTTGTGACGTATGTTTTCGAACATCTGAAATGATGGGTTACATTAGTGATGTAGTTTCCCTAACGTCTGAAGTGACGGTTTACATTAATGAAGTAGGTTTTCGAACGTCTGAAGTGATGGGTTACATTAGTGAAGTAGGTTTCCGAACGTCTGGAGTGACGGATTACATTAGTGACGTAGGTTCCTGAACGTATGAAGCGACGGTTTACATTAGTGACGTAGGTTCCCGAAAGTCTGAAGCGACGTTTACATTAGTGGCGTGGGTTCCTGAACGTCTGAAGCGCCGGATTACATCAGTGGCGTAGGTTCCTGAAAGTATGAAGCGACGGATTACGTTAGTGGCGTATGTTCCCTAACATATGAAGTGACGGATCAGATTAGTGAAGTAGGTTCTTGAACGTATGAAGCGACGGTTTACATTAGTGTCGGATGTTTCCGAACACCTTAAGGGACGGTTTACATTAGTGCCGTAGGTTCCCGAACGTCTGAAGTAATGGGTTATATTAGTGTCGTAGGTTCCTGAACGTATGAAGCGACGGTTTACATTAGTGACGTAGGTTCCCGATCGTCTTAAGGGACGCTTTACATTAGTGATGTAGGTTCCCGAATGACTGATGTGACGGATTACATTAGTGATGTAGGTTCCAAAACGTCTAAAGGGACGACTTACATTAGTGACGTATGTTCCCGAACGTCTAAAGTGACGGATTACACTATTGACGTAGGTGTCCGAACGGCTGAAGTGATTGGTTACATTAGTGACGTAGGTTCCGATTGTCTGAAGTGAAGGATTACATTAGTGACGTAGGTTCGCGAATGTCGAAGCGACGGTTTGCATAAGTGACGTAGGTTTCTTAATGTCGAAGCGACGGTTTACATTAGTGATATAGGTTCCTGAACGTCGAAGTGACGGTTTACATTAGTGACGTTGGTTCCTAAACGTCGAAGCGACGGTTTACATTAGTGACGTAGGTTCCTAAGCGTCGAAGTGACGGTTTACATTAGTGACGTAGGTTCCTGAAGTATGAAGTGACGGTTTACATTAATGACGTAGATTCCTGAACGTCGAGGCGACGGTTTACATAGTGACGTGGATTCCCTAACGTCTGAAGTGACGGTTTTTATTAGTGACGTACGTTCCTGAGCGTCTGAAGCGAAAAATTACATTAGTGATGTAGGTCATGAGCGTATGAAGCGACGGTTTACATTTGTGACGTAGGTTCCCGTAGGTGGAAGCGATGGTTTACATTAGTGACGTATGTCCCCGAATGTCTCAAGCGATTGTTTACATTAGTGACGTTGCTTCCTGAACGTCTGAAGTGACGGATTACATTAGTGATGTAGGTCCTGGGCGTATGAAGCGACGGTTTACATTAGTGACGTAGGTTCCCGAACGTCGAAGCGACGGTTTACATTAGTGACGTAGGTTACCGAACGTTTGATGTGATGGTTTACATTAGTGATGTATGTTCCCTTATGTATGAAGTGACGTTTTACATTAGTGACATAGGTTCCCGAACGTCTGAGTGACGGATTACATTAGTGATGTAGGTTCCCGAACATCTGAAGTGACGGTTTACATTAGTGACGTAGGGTCCTGAACGTATGAAGCGACGGTTTACATTAATGACGTAGGCCCTGAGCGTATGAAGCGACGGTTTACATTAGTGACGTAGGTTCCTGAACGTCTGAAGTGACGGTTTACATTAGTGACGTAGGTTCCTGAACGTCTGAAGTGACGTATTACATTAGTGACGTAGGTTCCTGAACGTATGAAGCGATGGTTTACATTACTGACGTAGGTTTCAGAACATCTTAATGGACGGTTTACATTAGTGACGTAGGTTCCCGAACGTCTGAAGTGATGGGTTACATTAGTATCGTAGGTACCAGAACGTATGAAGCCACGGATTATATTAGTGACGTAGGTTCCAGAACGTCTGAAGGGACGGCTTACATTAGTGACGTAGGTTCCCGAACGTCTGAAGTGACGGATTACATTAGTGATGTAGGTTCCCGAACGTCTGAAGTGACGGATT
This sequence comes from Siphonodentalium dalli, assembly GCA_032622095.1. Lineage (NCBI taxonomy): Eukaryota > Metazoa > Mollusca > Scaphopoda > Gadilida > Siphonodentaliidae > Siphonodentalium > Siphonodentalium dalli. The sequence continues at coordinate 24,271,889 of CP136062.1, read as the reverse complement.
ACATTAGTAACGTAGGTTCCTGAACGTATGAAGCGACGATTTACATTAGTGACGTAGGTTCCTGAACGTATGAAGCGACGGATTACATTAGTAGCGTAGGTTCCCTAACGTCTGAAGTGACGGATTACATTAGTGACGTATGTTCCCGAACGTCTGAAGTGACGGATTACATTAGTGGCGTAGGTTCCTGAACGTACGAAGTGACGGATTACATTAGTGACTTGGGTTCTCGAACGTATGAAACGACGGTTTACGTTAGTGACGTAGGTTCCTGAACGTATGAAGCGACGGATTACATTAGTGACGTAGGTTCACGAACGTCTGAAGTGACGGGTTACATTCGTGACGTAGGTTGCTGAACGTCTGAAGTGACGGTTTACATTAGTGACGTAGGTTCCTGAACGTATGAAGCGACGGATGACATTAGTGACGTAGGTTCCTGAACGTCGAAGCGCATATTACATTTGTGACGTAGGTTCCTGAACGTATGAAGTGACGGATTTCATTAATGACGTAGGTTCCCGGACGTATGAAGCGACGGTTTACATTGGTGACGTAGGTTCCTGGCCTGGATAGGGATGATTATATTTGTTATATTACTCATTATTTTCACTAATTACCACCATTTGGTGATGGTTTTCCGTTAAATTGGATCATGATAGTATCGTGATCCGATTCCACATCATGCGTGTCTGAATCGGTACGAGGCTCCTAAACAATTTTCAAAAAATTGAGACATTTCTATTTAAAATTGTTGTTGTTGATTAAATTGTTGCAATTCGTTCTTTAAATTTTAACTCAACTGATCCCCTTGTTTGCAATACCTTTCAGAGGTCGTTTGTAATAATTAAGTTCAATTTGTCAAATAATAAACATTATTATTACTACAGTGCAGTGATCATAGTCTCCACATCATGTCTCGTGGCAGCTCGTCTGATCCGGGATCTCATCGTCTCATTTCGGCTTGATTTGGATTCTCAAATCACTTCACTTTAGTGATAATCTCTATATATCTTGTTTTCGTATAATATTGCCTGATAATCTCTATATATCTTGTTTTCGTATGATATTGCCTGATAATCTCTATATATCTTGTTTTCGTATGATATTGCCTGATAATCTCTATATATCTTGTTTTCGTATGATATTGCCTGATAATCTCTTATATCTTGTTTTCGTTTGATATTGCCTGATAAACTCTATATATCTTGTTTTCGTATGATATTGCCTGATATTCTCTATATATCTTGTTTTCGTAAGATAATGCCTGATAATCTCTATATATCTTGTTTTCGTATGGTATTGCCTGCTAATCTCTATATATCTTGTTTTCGTATGATATTGCCTGATAATCTCTTATATCTTGTTTTCGTATGATATTGCCTGATAATCTCTGTATATCTTGTTTTCAGATTTCTGTTCGTCGTGATCGTCGGAGTGCTCATATTCCGGGCATGGGGACAAAGTAAGTATTCTTAATCGTATTTTTAATGAATCGATTCTCCAACCACTTACAGAAGTATTAACTGGAATAGTCTATTATTGGTAGCCATCATTCGTTTATTTTTCCGAAATGCAGTAAAATACAGAAGATTTCAAAAGTTGAATAAAAAAGTTTGTATTGTTCTGACCCAAACGATTACGTCAACAAAGTCATCGGCGACGTCAACCGTAACAGCACATTTATTCAGTAAATTATGACGTTTAGTCTACATAAAGCATACTTTTGTTCAATTCAAATAATACAATGTCGACCTAAATTGCAATATATTACAAGCTACAATCTTCAGTGTGTGCAATAAACATATAATAACACAGTTTTGCGTAAACATAATAACTAACGTTATTGCACTCAGCGGACTCGAACATACGTTCTCGTTTTTCCATCGCGTCACAACAAACTCGTGCAATAACGTTAACCAGTTCACACACTTGTGTCGTTCTATCGAGTTATTCATTTGGACGGATATTTAGGAAACATAAGCCGACGACAGACAGACGGACATGTAGTAAACCACGGTGTGACGAAACGTTCGAACAGGTGGTGACGACCGTACCATACAGGGACATTCGTATAGAACCGATCGAGCAGGTGATGACGACCGTAACATACAGCGACATTCGTATAGAACCGTTCGAGCAGGTGATGACGCCGTACCATACAGCGACATTTGTATAGACCCGTTCGAGCAGGTGATGACGACCGTAACATACAGCGACATTCGTATAGAACCGTTCGAGCAGGTGATGACGACCGTAACATACAGCGACATTCGTATATAACTGTTCGAGCGGGTGATGACGACCGTAACATACAGGGATATTCGTATAGAACTATTCGAGCGGGTGATGACGACCGTAACATACAGGGACATTCGTATAGAACTATTCGAGCGGGTGATGACGACCGTAATATACAGGGTCATTCGTATAGAACTATTCGAGCGGGTGATGACGACCGTAACATACAGGGACATTCGTATAGAACTATTCGAGCGGGTGATGACGACCGTAACATACAGGGACATTCGTATAGAACTATTCGAGCGGGTGATGACGACCGTAACATACAGGGACATTCGTATAGAACTATTCGAGCGGGTGATGACGACCGTAACATACAGGGACATTCGTATAGAACTATTCGAGCTGGTGATGACGACCGTAACATACAGGGACATTCGTATAGAACTATTCGAGCGGGTGATGACGACCGTAACATACAGGGACATTCGTATAGAACTATTCGAGCGGGTGATGACGACCGTAACATTTAGGGACATTCGTATAGAACTATTCGAGCGGGTGATGACGACCGTAACATACAGGGACATTCGTATAGAACTATTCGAGCGGGTGATGACGACCGTAACATACAGGGACATTCGTATAGAACTATTCGAGCGGGTGATGACGACCGTAACATACAGGGTCATTCGTATAGAACTATTCGAGCGGGTGATGACGATCGTACCATACAGGGACATTCGTATAGAACTATTCGAGCGGGTGATGACGACCGTAACCTACAGGGACATTCGTATAGAACTATTCGAGCAGGTGATGACGACCGTAACTTACAGGGACATTCGTAAAGAACTATTCGAGCGAGTGATGACGACCGTACTATACAGTGACATTCGTATATAACTATTCGAGCTGGTGATGACGACCGTAACATACAGGGACTTTCGTATAGAACTATTCGAGCGGGTGATGACGACCGTACCATACAGGGACATTCGTATAGAACTATTCGAGTGGGTGATAACGACCGTAACATACAGGGACATTCGTATAGAACTATTCGAGCGGGTGATGACGACCGTAACATACATGGACATTCGTATAGAACTATTCGAGCGGGTGATGACGACCGTAACATACAGGGACATTCGTATATAACTATTAGAGTGGGTGATGACGACCGTAACATAACGGGAAATTCGTATAGAACTATTCGAGCGGGTGATGACGACCGTAACATACAGGGACATTCGTATAGAACTATCCGAGCGGGTGATGACGACCGTAACATACAGGGACATTTGTATAGAACTAATCGAGCGGGTGATGACGACCGTAACATACAGGGACATTCGTATAGAACTATTCGAGCGGGTGATGACGACCGTAACATTTAGGGACATTCGTATAGAACTATTCGAGCGGGTGATGACGACCGTAACATACAGGGACATTCGTATAGAACTATTCGAGCGGGTGATGACGACCGTAACATACAGGGACATTCGTATAGAACTATTCGAGCGGGTGATGACGACCGTAACATACAGGGACATTCGTATAGAACTATTCGAGCGGGTGATGACGACCGTAACATACAGGGTCATTCGTATAGAACTATTCGAGCGGGTGATGACGATCGTACCATACAGGGACATTCGTATAGAACTATTCGAGCGGGTGATGACGACCGTAACCTACAGGGACATTCGTATAGAACTATTCGAGCGGGTGATGACGACCGTAACATACAGGGACATTCGTAAAGAACTATTCGAGCGAGTGATGACGACCGTACTATACAGTGACATTCGTATATAACTATTCGAGCTGGTGATGACGACCGTAACATACAGGGACTTTCGTATAGAACTATTCGAGCGGGTGATGACGACCGTACCATACAGGGACATTCGTATAGAACTATTCGAGTGGGTGATGACGACCGTAACATACAGGGACATTCGTATAGAACTATTCGAGCGGGTGATGACGACCGTAACATACATGGACATTCGTATAGAACTATTCGAGCGGGTGATGACGACCGTAACATACAGGGACATTCGTATATAACTATTAGAGTGGGTGATGACGACCGTAACATAACGGGAAATTCGTATAGAACTATTCGAGCGGGTGATGACGACCGTAACATACAGGGACATTCGTATAGAACTATCCCAGCGGGTGATGACGACCGTAACATACAGGGACATTCGTATAGAACTATTCGAGCGGGTGATGACGACCGTACCATACAGGGACATTCGTATAGAACTATTCGAGCGGGTGATGACGACCGTAACATACAGGGACATTCGTATAGAACTATTCGAGCGGGTGATGACGACCGTAACATACATGGACATTCGTATAGAACTATTCGAGCGGGTGATGACGACCGTAACATACAGGGACATTCGTATATAACTATTAGAGTGGGTGATGACGACCGTAACATAACGGGAAATTCGTATAGAACTATTCGAGCGGGTGATGACGACCGTAACATACAGGGACATTCGTATAGAACTATCCGAGCTGGTGATGACGACCGTAACATACAGGGACATTCGTATAGAACTATTCGAGCGGGTGATGACGACCGTACCATACAGGGACATTCGTATAGAACTATTCGAGCGGGTGATGACGACCGTAACATACAGGGACATTCGTATAGAACTATTCGAGTGGTTGATGACGACCGTTTCATACAGTGACATTCGTATAGAACTATTCGAGCCTATGATGACGACCGTAACATACAGGGACATTCGTATATAACTATTCGAGCGGGTGATGACGACCGTAACATACAGGGACATTCGTATAGTACTATTCTAGCGGGTGATGACGACCGTAACATACAGGGACATTCGTATAGAACTATCGAGCGGGTGGTGACGACCGTAACATACAGGGACATTCGTATAGAAATATTCGAGCGGATGATGACGACCGTAACATACAGGGTCATTCGTATAGAACTATTCGAGCGGGTGATGACGACCGTAACATACAGGGACATTCGTATAGAACTATTCGAGCGGGTGATGACGACCGTACCATACAGTGACATTCGTATAGAACTATTCGAGCGGATGATGACGACCGTAACATACAGGGTCATTCGTATAGAACTATTCGAGCGGGTGATGACGACCGTACCATACAGTGACATTCGTATAGAACTATTCGAGCGGGTGATGACGACCGTACCATACAGGGACATTCGTATATAACTATTCGAGCGGGTGATGACGACCGTAAAATACAGGGACATTCGTATAGAACTATTCGAGCGGGTGATGACGACCGTACCATACAGGGACATTCGTATAGAACCATTCGAGCGGATGATGACGACCGTAACATACAGGGACATTCGTATATAACTATTCGAGCGGGTGATGACGACCGTAACAGAACAGTGACATTCGTATAGTACTATTCGAGCGGGTGATGACGACCGTAACATACATGGACATTCGTATAGTACTATTCGAGCGGGTGATGACGACCGTAACATACAGGGACATTCGTATAGAACTATTCGAGCGGGTGATGACGACCGTAACATACAGGGACATTCGTATAGAACTATTCGAGCGGGTGATGACTACCGTAACATACAGGGTCATTCGTATACATGTATAACTATTCGAGCGGGTGATGACGACCGTAACATACAGGGACATTCGTATAGAACTATTCGAGCGGGTGATGACGACCGTAACATACAGGGACATTCGTATAGAACTATTCGAGCTGGTGATGACGACCGTAACATACAGGGACATTCGTATAGAACTATTCGAGCGGGTGATGACGACCGTAACATACAGTGACATTCGTATAGAACTATTCGAGCGGGTGATGACGACCGTAACATACAGGGACATTCATATAGAACTATTCGAGCGTGTGATGACGACCGTAACATACAGGGACATTCGTATAGAACTATTCGAGCGGGTGATGACGACCGTAACATACAGGGACATTCGTATAGAACTATTCGAGCGGGTGATGACGACCGTACCATACAGGGACATTCGTATAGAACTATTCGAGAGGGTGATGACGACCGTAACATACAGGGACATTCGTATAGAACTATTCGAGCGGGTGATGACGACCGTACCATACAGGGACATTCGTATAGAACTATTCGAGCGGGTGATGACGACCGTACCATACAGTGACATTCGTATAGAACTATTCGAGCGGATGATGACGACCGTAATATACAGGGACATTCGTATATAACTATTCGAGCGGGTGATGACGACCGTAACATACAGGGACATTCGTATAGTACTATTCGAGCGGGTGATGACGACCGTAACATACAGGGACATTCGTATAGAACTATTCGAGCGGGTGGTGACGACCGTAACATACAGGGACATTCGTATAGAACTATTCGAGCGGGTGATGACCGTACCATACAGTGACATTCGTATAGAACTATTCGAGCGGGTGATGACGACCCTACCATACAGGGACATTCGTATAGAACTATTCGATCGGGTGATGACGACCGTAAAATACAGGGACATTCGTATAGAACTATTCGAGCGGGTGATGACGACCGTACCATACAGGGACATTCGTATAGAACTATTCGAGCGGATGATGACGACCGTAACATACAGGGACATTCGTATATAACTATTCGAGCGGGTGATGACGACCGTAACATACAGTGACATTCGTATAGTACTATTCGAGCGGGTGATGACGACCGTAACATACATGGACATTCGTATAGTACTATTCGAGCGGGTGATGACGACCGTATCATACAGGGACATTCGTATAGAACTATTCGAGCGGGTGATGACGACCGTACCATACAGGGACATTCGTATAGAACTATTCGAGCGGGTGATGACGACCGTAACATACAGGGACATTCGTATAGAACTATTCGAGCGGGTGATGACGACCGTAACATACAGGGACATTCGTATAGAACTATTCGAGCGGGTGATGACGACCGTAACATACAGGGACATTCGTATAGAACTATTCGAGCGGGTGATGACGACCGTAACATACAGGGACATTCGTATAGAACTATTCGAGCGGATGGTGACGACCGTACCATACAGGGACATTCGTATAGAACTATTCGAGCGGGTGATGACGACCGTAACATACAGGGACATTCGTATAGAACTATTCGAGCGGGTGATGACGACCGTAACATACAGGGACATTCGTATAGAACTATTCGAGTGGGTGATGACGACCGTAACATACAGGGACATTCGTATAGAACTATTCGAGCGGGTGATGACGACCGTAACATACAGGGACATTCGTATAGAACTATTCGAGCGGGTGATGACGACCGTAACATACAGGGACATTCGTATAAATGTCGAACATAATTGTATCGCATGTGAGACCCTTTAGCAATGTAGACTGCTTACTAAAATTATGCATGGAGGTCGATTATGATTGTCCGACTTGTTGTCCAGAAGTTGAAGCTAAATAGACTCCCCCATCGGAAATAAAAGTATATATATATACGCATTGAAATGGATTATAATTAACCGGAGTAATGTTAAAAATGAAATATTATCAGTCGACAGACATACTAACATATAATAATACAGACTCATAAGTATTCCTATATTCACTAAGTTGCCGTAGTTGGGGTTATAATTATTATCTGAATATTTCCGAAAGAAACTATTCCTAAAGGGACATAGGAACTCGGAGTGCGTAAATTTGAAAACAATCATAAAAAGTTTGCACATCGATCGTTAACAAGAAGAACATGGAAAAGTAGGTCGAAATCGTTTTTATTTTTATTATTTTAACTCTTTTCAGTTACGAGACGTCGGGTTCTAATACATTTATTATGTAAATATTAATGTTATAGTAGAATTAACGATAAAATTCCAATTAGTCCAATAAGATACCAAAGTTCACTCAAAACTTGATAGTAAAAACCATTGAAAATAATCTGAAAATTATATTCTCCATGTTCTTAAAATATTTGTTGGCGTATTTACCCATTACGAGTGACTTGGTTCCATTTAATTAATATTCGGTTAAGAAATATGGTTAACGCATGCTTAATATCACTTTATTTTACAAGCATTCAACTGTCGAGAGGGATGGGTACGCGGGGTGAACACCACCGACGGCCAACAACGTAACGTCTGCTACAAAGTAATGGCGGAACCTGCAACCTTTACGACCGCCTGGAGCCGGTGCCACCAAGAGAACGGCCAGTTGGATGTGTCACTGAACCTCGAAACTTACTGCATACCAGAGACTGAATGCAGACAGTTCAGCGCATTTTCTGAGTTCAGTGAGTTATCTTTTGTTTCATTTTCAATTATCTATTAGGCCAAAGAAAATACACGTTTTTGTTGGGTTAAAACCACAGTTGTTGGACATTCTTATCAATCCGACAATACCTAGTATGGAAATCCGCCAATAAATACACATAACACTACTTTATTAATAATATAGACACGTCTTATAGTATGGAAATCCGACAATAAATACACATAACACTACTTTAATAATAATATAGACACGTCTTATAGTTTGGAAATCTCCCACCAATAAATACACATAACACTAATTTAATAATATTATAGACACGTCTTATAGTATGGAAATCTGCGGCTAATAAATACACATAACACTACTTTAATAATAATATAGACACGTCTTATAGTTTGGAAATCTCCCACCAATAAATACACATAACACTAATTTAATAATATTATAGACACATCTTATAGTATGGAAATCTACCGCCAATAAACACACATAACACTAATTTAATAATAATATAGACACGTCTTATAGTATGGAAATCTGCGGCCAATAAATACACATAACACTACTTTAATAATAATATAGACACGTCTTCTAGTTTGGAAATCTCCCACCAATAAATACACATAACACTAATTTAATAATATTATAGACACGTCTTATATTATGGAAATCTCCCGCCAATAAATACACATAACACTACTTTAATAATAATAATATAGACAAGAGTTAGTATGGAAATCCCTCGCCAATAAATACACATAACACTACTTTAATAATAATATAGACAGGACGTATTATGGAAATCCGCCTATATATACACATAACACTACTTTAAAAATAATATAGACACGTCTTATAGTATGGAAATCAGCCAATAAATACACATAACACTACTTTATTAATAATATAGACACGTCTTATAGTATGGAAATCAGCCAATAAATACACATAACACTACTTTATTAATAATATATACATGTCTTATATCATGGACATTTACCGCCAATAAATACACATAACACTACTTTAATAAAATATTAATATAGACACGTCTCATAGTATGGAAATGTCCGGCCAATAAATACACATAACCCTACATTAATAATAATATAGACACGTCTTATAGTATGGAAATCCCCTGTCAAAAAATACATGTAACAATACTTTAATAATAATATAGACAAGAGTTAGTATGAAAATCCCCGCCAATAAATACACATAACACTACTTTAGTAATACTATAGACAAGCGTTAGTATGGAAATCACCCGCCAATAAATACACATAGCAATACTATAATAATAATATAGAACAGAGTTAGTATGGAAATCCGCCAATAAATACACATAACAGTACTTTAATAATAATATAGACACGTTTTATAGTATGGAAATCTCCCGCCAATAAATACACATAACACTACTTTAATAATAATATAGACAAGAGTTAGTATGGAAATCCGCCAATAAATACACATAACACCACTTTAGTAATACTAGACACGTATTATAGTATGGAAATGTCCCACCAATAAATACACATACCACTACTTTAATAATAATAATATAGACACCTCTTATAGTATGCAAATGTCCTGCCGATAAAAACACATAACACTACTTTAATAATAATATAGACACGTCTTATAATATGGAAATCTCCCGCCAATAAATACCCATAACACTACTTTAATAATAATATAGACACGTCTTATAGTATGGAAATCAGCCAATAAATACACATAACCCTACATAAATAATAATATAGACACGTCTTTTAGTGTGGAAATCTCCCGCCAATAAATACACATAACACTACTTTAATAATAATATAGACAAGAGTTAGTATGGAAATCTCCCATCAATAAATACACATAACGCTACTTTAATAATAATATAGACAAGAATTAGTATGGAAATCCGCCAATAAATACACATAACACCACTTTAGTAATACTAGACACGTCTTATAGTATGGAAATGTCCCACCAATAAATACACATACCACTACTTTATTAATAATATATACACGTCTTATAGTATGGACATTTGCCGCCAATAAATACACATAACACTACTTTAACAATAATAATATAGACACGTCTCATAGTATGGAAATGTCCCGCCAATAAATACACATAACCCTACATTAATAATAATATATACACGTCTTATAGAATGGAAATCCTCTGTCAATAAATACATATAACAATACTTTAATAATAATATAGACAAGAGTTAGTATGAAAATCCCCGCCAATAATTTCACATCACACTACTTTAATAATACTATATTCAAGAGTTACTATGGAAATCACTCGCCAATAAATACACATAGCAGTACTTTAATAATAATAATATAGACACGTTTTATATTATGGAAATTTCCCGCCAACAAATACACATAGCACTACTTTAATAATAATATAGACAAGACGTAGTATGGAAATCAGCCAATAAATACACATACCACTAATTTAGTAATAATATAGACACGTTTTATAGTATGGAAATCTCCCGCCAATAAATACACATAACACTAATTTAATAATAATATAGACAAGAGTTAGTATGGAAATCCGCCAATAAATACACATAACATCACTTTAGTAATACTAGACACGTCTTATATTATGGAAATGTCCCCCAATAAATACACATACCACTACTTTAATAACAATAATATAGACACCTCTTATAGTATGCAAATTTCCTGCCGATAAATGCACATAACACTACTTTAATAATAATATAGACACCTCTTACAGTATGCAAATTTCCTGCCGATAAATGCACATAACACTACTTTAATAATAATATAGACACGTCTTATATTATGGAAATCCGCCAATAAATACACATAACGCTACTTTAATAATAATATAGGCACGTCTTATAGTATGGAAATCTCCCGCTAAAAAATACACATAACACTACTATAATAATACTATTGACACGTCTTATAGTATGGAAATAATATAGACAAGAAGTAGTATGGAAATCCGCCAATAAATAAACATAACACTAATTTAATAATAATATAGACTCGTTTTATAGTATGGAAATCTCCCGCCAATAAATACACATAACACTACTTTAGTAATAATATAGACACGTCTTATTGTATGGAAATCCGACAATAAGTACACATAACACTACTTTAATAATAATATAGACACGTCCTATAGTATGGAAATCTCCCGCCACTGAATACACATAACACTACTTTAATAATAATATAGACACGTCTCATAGTATGGAAATCTCCTGCCAATAAATACACATAACACTACTTTAATAATAATATAGACACGTCTTATAGTATGGAAATTCGCCAATAAATACACATACCACTACTTTAATAATAATATAGACACATCTTAGTATGGAAATCTCTCACCAATAAATACACATAACACTACTTTAACTAGAATGCACCCAGAGAGATGCCAACGTGCGCAAAAATGTAATAAACAATAATTTAAAAAATAATTTCACTGTATTTTACTTAATTTATTTAATTTAATTTAATGTTAGCAAAAAAAAGACAATTACCATTTCTCATTTCATCACAGATAAAAGGCAAATTACTATATTAATCATTTAAGTAATTAAAACCAATCTCATGTTGCCGAAAGGATGTGACTTTAATATCGATTTTTTTTTTTCAGCGGTATATTTTGATTTTCATTTTCCGATAGTCAAAGTTGACCAAAAGAGCAATTATAAGAAATAATTAATACTATTTGTATAAATATTGATAGCAGCCAATATGGAACAATAAATATCAATAATTAATCAATAATTAATCAATAACGATCATTTTATGTAATAATAAACTCTTCAAACGGTGTTTGTGTCATCAAATGCGTTTTGTTTTGTGTTACGTCATTCGTCGTATTTGACCCGGAACTCGGCTGAAGGTTAGGCTATTCAGCCTATTGCGTCGAATTACGAAATCGCGTTTTGAATGTCTCTCTTTTCCCGCACGATAAAAAGAGGACTTCGCACGAACCAAAAATGATAAAACTTCCCAATTATAAGTAAAAATACCCAAATGAAGGAGTCTATGTAGGTCCCGAAGGAGTCTATAGACTCTTTGACGTAGAGTTCTGATGGAGAAAATGTAGGTCGATCTATTTTTGTCATAACTCTGACGTATTTTGACCTGGGAGAAAAAATGGAAATCGAGGCTCACTACGAGCATGTCAGTTTTAAATATAGAAACAGGGAATCCTGACAAATGGCGATATCGGCGACAAACAAATAATCGAAAACAACACATAAAATAAACATAGCAAAAACGCGGCACAGTAAAAATCTCAGAACGCCACGAGGTTTTACGTCGTTTTTGGTGACGTCATGGAGTGTGACACCAACCTACGAATCTGTCTGATCGCCATACTGTTGCGCGAGCGCACGTAATAACTAGAATGCACCCAGAGAGATGCCAACGTGCGCAAAAATGTAATAAACAATAATTTAAAAAATAATTTTACTTAATTTATTTAATTTAATTTAATGTTAGCAAAAAAAGACAATTAACATTTCTCATTTCATCACAGATAAAAGGCAAATTACTATATTAATCATTTAAGTAATTAAAACCAATTCCATGTTGCCGAAAGGATGAGACTTTAATATCGATTACATTTTTTTTAGCGGCATATTTTGATTTTCATTTTCCGATAGTCAAAGTTGACCAAAGGAGCAATTATAAGAAATAATTAATACTATTTGCGTAAATATTAATAGCAGCCAATATGCAACAATAAATATCAATAATTAATCAATAATTAATCAATAAAGATCATTTTATGTAATAATAAACTCTTCAAACGGTGTTTGTGTCAACAAATGCGTTTTGTTTTGTGTTACGTCATTCGTCGTATTTGACCCGGAACTCGGCTGAATGTTAGGCTATCCAGCCTATTGCGTCGAATTACGAAATCGCGTTTTGAATGTCTCTCTTTTCCCGCACGATAAAAAGAGGTCTTCGCACGACCAAAAATGATAAAACTTCCCAATCATAAACAAATAATCGAAAACAACACATCAAATAAACATAGCAAAAACGCGGCACAGTAAAAATGTCAGAACGCCACGAGGTTTAACGTCGTTTTTGGTGACGTCATGGAGTGAAACGGAATAGGGTGACACCAACCTACGAATATGTCTGATCGCCATACTGTTGCGCGAGCGCACGTAATAATATAGACACGTCTTATAGTATGGAATTCTCCCGCCAATAAATACACATAACACTACTTTAATAATAATATAGACACGTCTTATAGTATGGAAATCTCCCGCCAATAAATACACATAACACTACTTTAATAATAATATAGACACGTCTTATAGTATGGAAATCTCCCGCCAATAAATACACATAACACCACTTTAATAATAATATAGACACGTCTTATATTATGGAAATCCGCCAATAAATACACATAACACTACTTTAATAATAATATAGACACGTCTTATAGTATGGAAATCTCCCGCAAATAAATACACATAACACCACTTTAATAATAATATAGACACGTCTTATAGTATGGAAATCTCCCGCCAATAAATACACATAACACCACTTTAATAATAATATAGACACGTCTTATAGTATGGAAATCTCCCGCCAATAAATACACATAACGCTACTTTAATAATAATATAGACACGTCTTATAGTATGGAAATCTCCCGCCAATAAATACACATAACACCACTTTAATAATAATATAGACACGTCTTATAGTATGGAAATCTCCCGCCAATAAATACACATAACACTACTTTAATAATAATATAGACACGTCTTATAGTATGGAAATTTCTCGAGTGAGTTTGATGTGTCGTCGTCCGAGTTTGTAACGTTACAACCAACCCGTGCTTCTATACATAGGTCCCTGTGGGAAAATAGCAGATATATCAATATATACCAGTGACTGTTATGGTATATATTGCTATATCTGGTATTTATCCCCAGGGGTCTGTGCTTCTATATAGTATGGGACTCGGATGGCGACTACTGAGACTTTCGAATTCTGTGTTGTTAGGAATCTAAATCCGTTAAGAAGGCGCCCTATTCGTGAATTTTCAAAAAAATACAGTTAAATTACATGAAAGTTTGTTCTTTCCTGCAGATGGCAAGCGGCTGTGGACTGGTATTTACCAGAAAAGTGGACGCCTACGTTTCGATGGTTTACCTTATAAATCCATGGTTCCAGCTCCAATCACGACATCGGATTATGTAATCGGGTAAATAATATGAAACTTGATATATAAGTAGAAAAGACAGTAGTGTAATGACACAATACACCCACATGGGGCAATCGGCCAACCTCGGTAATTTCCGTACGCAAATAATACTATTTCTGCCAAGTACGACAATCCGAGATGTTGCGATTGTCACATGGGGCAGATGTTATATACAATATACATACATTACACAAATATATGACAAAACATGTGTTGTATTTGCACCGACAAGCCATATGCCCTGTGTATATTATGACAAGCCGTGCGTTGTGCATATTATGACAAGGCATTTGCTGTGTATATTATGACAAGCAAAGCGCTGTGTATATTATGACAAACCATGTGCTATGTATATTATGACAAGGCATTTTCTGTGTATATTATGACAAACCATGTGCTGTGTATATTATGACAAGGCATTTTCTGTGTATATTATGACAAGCAATGAACGAGCTGTGTGTATTATGACAAACCATGTGCTGCGTATATTATGATGCCGCGTTATTGGACGAGCGGTCAGCACATGCGCAAACACAACATTAATGGTTTAAGTGTGCAATGACGTTTGGAATCTAAAGCAATATCTTTCATTTAGCGTGACACTCGTTATATTTAACGAGAACAAAATAAAACTGTCAAGCCTGCAAATAGTGTGTCTGTCATTTGCAGAATGAGGTCCCCAGAGGGTGAATGTAGTGACGCTACCCCGCATAGCTGGCTAGCATCACTAAATTCACCCTCTGTGTACCTCATTCTGCTTAGGCCCTCGACAGCTATGGCAGACCTAGGATCAGATTGAAGTTTCCCAATTTAAGTTGGTGATGTTCACTCATTGGGTTCCTAGATTATGGATTTTATCTTCTGCAAATTAGGGGATATAGAAACTTCCCAGCTGGGAAAACGTAACTAAAAACAATGTTAATTTGATACCATAGATATAGCGGACCTCATTCTGCAAATTTGCTATTTGCAGGCTTGAAAACTGATTAATGTATTTTATGGACTGACTGCATATCATAGTGACCTCTATGAGCCACCCACAATGACAGGCTGTGGAACATCTCATTAACCATTAATCACTGATGAGTAGTTCCATTAGGACATGTTCTCATAATAAGTTCAATAAACTGTTGAACTTATTATCTCAGCATTTCCCACCAATTTCATTTTTAGTTTAAGTTTCTCTATATCCCCAACTTGGTAGACGACACATTGCATAATTGAGGTTCCCAATGGTCTACATCACAATATTCATCATTTGTGAACTTCAATCTGAGTCTATGTCTCCCATAGCAGATGAGGCCATGCAGAATGTGGTCCCCAGAGGGTGAATTTGGCGATGCAATCCCGCTATGTAGATTAGCGTCACTAAATTCATCCCATGGGGACCTCAATCTGGAAATGTAATTGTATTATCTGTCGTCTGATTATATCTTTCGAACATTCATCCAGATTAATAATAGATCGTTAAAAGTTTACTTGTATAACTGATGAGAGAATCCATTTATTCAATAAATCATTAACAGATAAAATTATGTTTATATTATAGTGGCGCCGCATGGAATCAGAATAGTTTCAACGGCAAAAAAAAGTGCGTTAGTATGCGCGTTAGTACCATGCCTCAAATCCGGCCACAGAGAAGACGTAGGCAGATTGGAGATGTGTTGCCAATTGAAGATGGAAGACTACGAAAAGAACTGGAGACGGCCGAGTGTCAGGAGACTTTACCTTATGTGTGCACGAGCAATTGGGAGTTAAACATCGTCTTCAAGACTGGTAATGTCATATGCTGCAGTGTCGGGATTAAGTCATTTTCTATTCTCGCCAGCTCGTACCCTCTGAAAAATTCAAACCGTACCCGCTTACGAGTCAACTCGTAACCACAAGCTGGCTCAACACTCGCTACATCTGGAGTCATTCCATCCCCTCCACTTTTATTTAAGCTACAGTTGCATATACCCACCTTAGATTAACACTATAGCTTTCACACACGCGTACACACAGTTACGATTCGACTTGGTGTATAACACGTTTCTCCGAAACCATCGGAAGTGGCGATAACAATTAGTGTAAACATATTTTTATTTCCAAATCCAAACAAATAACATAATATATACAGTTGACACATATGCAAAATAGAAGAGATAATGTATGGAAACGAGGATCAGACAACAAACCCGATGGCTTATATGCAGTCTTCTCGTAATCCACAAAGGAGGCTACATAATGATTCACGTGGGTCATGCATCATTGTCAGAGGTTACGCGATGACCAAATCCGTTAGGAGTTGGTAGGGTACAGCATTATGAGGGTACGGAACGACAATATTCCTGTAATTTCATGCATGATTTCTGATTTATTATTTAATTTTCCATTTGTATTATTATTGTTGATCGTTATTTCCTTCGTTATTTTATATACTAGCACTATCAGTCGACATTTCCCAGGTTAAAGTGACGTGAAACACTCGGTTTGATGATGGGTATAGGGAGTACACTTGCTTAAAGTAGTTATTTTAATAAATTTTGTACCCAAATTGGCATCACTCAATGTCATTATTATACATGCATGGATTATATGCAGTGAAAAACATTAGAAGAATAATTGCCGTTTGTTTATCACGATTATAGGTACTCAATCCGATCACAGAGTCCCCATATCATCAATGTCCAACAACAACAACAACATTTCTTCAAAATGCGCTTTAGTTATCAGAATCGATTAATTGCATCAAAAAAATGCTAACTACTGTCAACAATGGTATAAAATTTCTCAAAACGTGTTATTTATTAAATTTTATCAACGAAATATGGCCATATTATCACTTGAGTATTCACGAAATTTGACCTTATTACCACTTGTTTTTAGAGTAATCCATCTTCATCTGCAATTTTGACCGAGGCCATCCATTTCACGGCGTTTTTTCTGGGCTACAAACAATTGAAATAACAAACTTCAAAAATCGATATATGATCAGTTTGAGCCTTGAGTTCCTCGACCCGAATCATATATTTTTACCCCCGAAACCAAAGAAATAGTAATTTAGGAGCGTTAAATTGGATTGAGTACTTTTAATTCGTCCCAAGTAAAGAAGTTAATCTTTACAATTGCGCTTACTTCAGTTATATATTTGTTTGAAATGCCACAAGAAGTGAGGTCAATGGGTCGCGGCCGTATTGGATTCATCCAGCTCCGTTCCGTGGTTTAAGAGATTCTTCCAGCCCCGGTTCCATGGTTTTAGTGCTACTGGTCAAAGTTTTAGAGTAGCATATCCATATATGGAGCTTTTGAATTATTCATGACTTCCATATATGGACTGATACTCCAAAACATTGACATGTAGCACTGAAACCACGGAACCAGACCTGGTGGATCAAATATGGCCGCGAGTTAGTGACAGGACGTATTGACGAATGTTAGAACAAACAACTGTGAGTTTGGACACAAATGAGTACCAGCTTGTTTGACAAATAGTATAGCATATGCTCGTAGCTGCCAAAATACTATGTAATATATCATTATCTTATTTTATTACCATTTTTCTCATTTCTGGTCACGTTTTAGATCGCCTCCGCCATTTTGAATGCGTGATACTCATCAACTCGAAACCACGTGATTCCCCACCGTGCTTAAAAAACCTCACTTAAAATTAACTCAAAAGTACTGTAAACCGTAAGGCACATATTTCCAAGCTATATGCTTCGATATGGATTATATGGTGTGTTGGGATTACCCATCCATTTTTTTATAAAAGTCACTTTGCATGTTATATTTTAAGTTTTTGTGTTTAAATTGTTTGGCTGACACCATTGTTTTATGGTTTTCTATAAATACAATCTTGAATCTGTCAGGATTCAACAATTTGGCTGGTATGTAGCTTTTATAGCACACGATTACACAAATATGTATTATTGTCCAGCTCAATTGACGTATTTTGATGTAATTCAGTTAGATATATGTTAGTTTAGTTTAAACAGTATTTATTCCATGAACAATACAACATAAATTACAACATATCAGCATATAACATCATGGATCAGATTCGACATCAAGCGTGTGTGCTTATGTGAGTCGTTTCCGGGAATCAGTTTTTATCCATCCCACCCAGCGAGAGAGCGACTGTCTGATTTATATAATATTGTGTCGTACGAAATACTATCCTTAATCCAGATATTACTGTCGTTCCATGTAGCCGATTATTACCCTCGCGAGGTGGGTGGGTATATGTACATCAGGTAATGGCATTGTGTAATTGTGTATAGGGCATAAAGGACAAATGTTTATAGATAATGATGATGTATCTCTTCCCTATGTTTTCTGTATAGATTCAGAGATGTACATGTAGAATAATACTTCGTGTCGTAAAGGCGTCCAACATATTTCTTTTCACTTCTTTCCACTACTTTTCATTAACGTGTTATTATATATGCTATATATATTAAATACATATATAAGTGAGATATAAGAGGGTCTTTTGAGTCTATTGTTAAAGGAAATAATAATAACAACGCATCATGTTCGAAATGCTGCTTACAATGTTGATGGGAAGAGATAGATCATCAGTAATGGTAATGGTAATACGGTATAAGTCTAATAGGAAAGAAATGAGCTTAGAGTAGTAAATTGGGTTATGTCAGATAGGGTTTAGGGGTTTTATAATGAGTTTTCAGTGTTTTTAAATGACTCGGTGGCCTCGTACCAATGGACTGTACGGCAATGATACTCGCGCGAGTTATTGCTAAGTATTCATTCGTTCTTTTAAGTATGACAGTATTAGATCTTGTAACATGGCGATATACGAACTTAGTTGGCGAAACGCTTTGTCCTAGAGATGTATTTCTGTACTTCTCTGAAATTTTTTGCGTTGGTTTTGGATTTCAATTCGGGGCATCCACAAAGAAGCTTATGCGTTGTCAGCTTGCAGATATCATTTAATGACTGGAGAAGTGAGTTTCTTTCAGATGTATATCTATCACAATTCATTAGGTAATTGTCGTTGTCTTCGATTTGTCCGCATAAACAATATGGGTGATCGGCGATGAAATTTGTGTATTTGTGATAATTTAAATCACTGCAGTTGCGTCTCAGGCAGCTAGGTGTGGTTAATTTGTGTTTTCCTGGTAATAGCTTCATGGTAATGTCCGGGCACTCCCTCTCTAGTACAGTTTAAGGACTTTGTGAATGATGCAAGGGACTCGTAACTTGTTGCGTTCGGGTCGAGTTTATTCCAGTGGTCTATTGTTGAGGGGATGAAAGATTTTTGAAGGAAGTGGAATCGAACTTCGGGGCTCTGAGGGAATTAACCTGCCGGGTGTTATTTCAACGTTTGTTGTGGGTATTAGATTTCGCAGATAAGGAGGGACATGGCCGGACATCATTTTGTAAAAGAGACGGAGCTTGAAACGTTTCCGCCGTACGGTGAGGAGTTCCCATCCGGTTTCCTAGAGGAGAGATATCTGTTGATATGTAGACATTATGGGTGCTACATGTGCTTAAGTAATGCCAAATAACTATTTATTCCATATTTCTTAAGTCGTACACAGTATTCGCCACTCTCTGTTAACTTCTATTCAGGATTCTGCCAACTTCTAACCACACCAATTATAGTGCATCCACTGACCCAAATCCTCTGAAACTTTTGAAACCTTAAACCACACCATCTTTCGTGGATACATTTTGGTTTTCACATTTGGTCCCCCCCCCCAGCCACAATCCCTAACTCGAATAGTGCCATCTTGATATATTTAAACCACACAATTATACTCCTCGTATCATGGAGGCTACTATATATGGGTTTGGTGGAATTCCGAGACAAAATATTTAAAACAATTTTGGTGCCCATCACCTACTCCATTTCTGACTGGAAAGGCACAAATTTTGGCGAATTTAAACCGATTGGTTCGATTAATTGTAGCATGGAAATGATTGTATATAAATTTGATGGAGATCTGAGATACATTTGATAACTTGGTGCCCACTCCCTCACCCAGAAGGGTACAAATTTGGCATCTTTAAACCACACGGTTAGATTCCTCGTATATATCATGGAGATGATTATATATGAATTTGATGGAAATCCCCAACAACAGTTATTGTTTATCAAATTGGTGCACCGCTCCCTCCCACCCCTTACTTGAACAACACAACTTTGGCATATTTGGTGGAAATCGGCAACCAAAAATGTCTTCGATTTTGTTGCCCTCCCTTTTCTGCCAGTGACTCCGACAACGTAACTTTTGTTAACCTGCACCATTATCTGCCTCGTAACCATAATACAAATGTAGATATTTTGCAGTTATATATTTACACTAAAAGGCTGGTTCGATCATTATACTTTTATAACTTCCAGATCCTCTATGCCCGTCAGTGGGAAAATTTTTGTCTCACAAATACCTGGACGAGTGCTACAGGATGGGCATAGATAACGGTGATATCGCGAAGAATGTCAATCGTGCGTCAAAAGACGACGCAGAGAAGTTTTGTAGAAATGAACCGACTATAAAAGGAACTCTTGCTGAACTTCGAATGGATCTTGGCGCATCCATTATACAGAGCTTTAGGCTATGTAAGTACTATTCACCAGTATCAGTAAACTTCAGACCCACATAATACCGGGTCTTATTACCCTCCGTAGAGTTTATATCAACCCCACCCTCAGTAAACTTCAGACCCCCATACATAATACCGGGTTTTATTACCATCTGCAGAGTTTATATCAACCCCACCCTCAGTAAACTTCAGACCCACATATAATACCGGGTCTTATTACCGTCCGTAAAGTTTATATCAACCCCGCCCTCAGTAAACTTCAGACCCACATAATACCGGGTTTTATTACCATCCGTAGAGTTTATATCAACCCCACCCTCAGTAAACTTCAGACCCCATACATAATAACGGGTCTTATTACCCTCCGTAGAGTTTATATCAACCCCACCCTTATTAAACTTCACACCCCCATAATACCGGGTCCTATTACCGTCCGTAGAGTTTATATCAACCCCACCCTCAGTAAACTTCAGACCCCCATAATGACACCGGGTCTTATTACCCTCCGTAAAGTTTATATCAACCCCATCCTCAGTAAACTTCAGACCCACATAATACCGGGTCTTATTACCGTCCGTAGAGTTTATATCAACCCCACCCTCAGTAAACTTCAGACCCCCATAATACCGGGTCTAAGGGTCTATTCTCATTGCACACGCGCGTGCGATTAATCGCAGCGTGTTTTAAGGTCGAGCGGCTCTATATGTGTGTTCGATGGCATTCCTTCCTCCCACTGCTAAGAGTTCCCCCAATAGTGGTGGGGGTCTGACGAACACATTCATACACAGGTCTAGGGTAGGTTGGATGATGATAAAGTACTTTCGGTTGGGGTGACCACATACAGGCCTATATATGCAGACACATTAACTTTAATTTTCCTCAGTTAGATTTACTCAGGTATAAGTTGAGTATAACGAGCCATGCCATCAAAATGACATAAGTTTTGAGGACACAATTATATCTAGCTAATTATAATTAGAAATAGAGGGTTCAATTCCATGTAGTTGGGCATAAATATGCATATTTTATTCCAGCTTGAAACGTATATAACACTATATAGTACGATCACAACCCAGATTACAGGAGTTTTATGTATATATTTGTTATTATCACTCAAGATTATCAAAAGTGTACGATTCAAGTGGTTGAATTAGATCTTTCAACATTTTACCTTATAGTTAGCTAGGTCTGACAAAAATCGTCTTTCTGAATAAAGCTCATTTAAAACATTTGTACTTAAACATATGATATCCAGTAAAAATTATGGGGAAAGAAGGGATGAGACCCCAATTTGTTGGGAGAAAAACAAATAGATTTGCATGATGGGATGATGGTAGACCCATGGTTGGGAGGAACCCTGTGTATGAACGTTTTTTTTCAGACCCCCTCCCCCATCATCGAGTGCTCATTTGTATAGCCGCTGGCAACAGCGACAACGCGGTACTATAATTGACGAACCACCATTCAAATAGATTAAGTGATGGGACTCAGAATTCGACCTTAAGAGTCACACACGCAACGTTTCAGGTCGAATTCTGTCGCCAGGACGCTGTTCGTATGCATGAGCGATTGCTTTCAATTTGATCGCCATTGGCGGCTTATCATCAGTGATCGCACATGCTAAACGGCACATTACAATCAATCTATATATTCACAATCTTGGGTACAGTGTTGCGCGAGACTGACAGGTAATATAATTCGACTGAATTCTACAAAAATCACCACTGATGCTAGCGATACGTTGGAAACTTCTTTCCAAGCCATTTCCTTTCCGTACTTCATTTATTATTTTATCGCCCATCAGCTATGAGAATGACTGTACCCGGATAGTATAAGTGACCGAGTGAACCATGCCATTCTCTGTAACGGCTATCTCGATGACGAGGTTGATTGCATAAGATGATTGGTCACGAATAGGACGTGGTTGTTTGAGGAACGTAATTGATCAAGAATAGCTCTGTGTTATGTTAACACGCACCTTAAAAAACGCTGCGATTAATCGCAAGCGCGTGTGCAATGAGAATAGACCATTATTACCGTCCGTAGAGTTTATATCAACCCCACCCTCAGTAAACTTCAGACCCACATAATGACATCGGGTCTTATTACCCTCTGTAAAGTTTATATCAACCCCATCCTCAGTAAACTTCAGACCCACATAATACCGGGTCTTATTACCGTCCGTAGAGTTTATATCAACCCCACCCTCAGTAAACTTCAGACCCCCATAATACCGGGTCCTATTACCGTCCGTAGAGTTTATATCAACCCCACCCTCAGTAAACTTCAGACCCACATAATGACACCGGGTCTTATTACCGTCCGTAAAGTTTATATCAACCCCATCCTCAGTAAACTTCAGACCAACATAATGACACCGGGTCTTATTACCGTCCGTAGAGTTTATATCAACCACTCCCTCAGTAAACTTCAGACCCACATACATTATACCGGGTCTCATTACCGTCCGTAGAGTTTATATCAACCCCACCCTCAGTAAACTTCAGACCCACATACATAATACCGGGTCTTATTACCGTCCGTAGAGTTTATATCAACCCCACCCTCAGTAAACTTCAGACCCCATACATAATACCGGGTCTTATTACCGTCCGTAGAGTTTATATCAACCCCACCCTCAGTAAACTTCAGACCCCCATAATACCGGGTCTTATTACCGTCCGTAGAGTTTACATCTACCCCACCCTCAGTAAACTTCAGACCCACATAATACCGGGTCTTATTACCGTCCGTAGAGTTTATATCAACCCCACCCTCAGTAAGCTTCAGACCCACATAATACCGGGTCTTATTACCGTCCGTAGAGTTAATATCAACTCCACCCTCAGTAAACTTCAGACCCACATACATTATACCGGGTGTTATTACCGTCCGTAGAGTTTATATCAAACCCACCCTCAGTAAACTTCAGACCCACATAATAACGGGTCTTATTACCGTCCGTAGAGTTTATATCAACCCCACCCTCGGTAAACTTCAGACCCCCATACATAATACCGTGTTTTACTACCGTCCGTATAGTTTATATCAACCCCACCCTCAGTAAACTTCAGACCCACATACATTATACCGGGTCTTATTACCGTCCGTACGGTTTATATCAACCCCACCCTCAGTTAACTTCAGACCCACATAATACCGGGTCTTATTACCGTCCGTAGAATTTATATCAACCCCACCCTCAGTAAACTTCAGACCCACATAATACCGGGTCTTATTACCGTCCGTAGAGTTTATATCAACCCCATCCTCAGTAAACTTCAGACTCACATAATGACACCGGGTCTTATTACCGTCCGTAGAGTTTATATCAACCCCACCCTCGGTAAACTTCAGACCCACATAATACCGGGTCTTATTACCGTCCGTAGAGTTTATATCAACCACACCCTCAGTAAACTCAGACCCCCATAATACCGGGTCTTATTACCGTCCATAGAGTTTATATCAACCACAACCTCAGTATACTTCAGACCCCCATAATACCGGGTCTTATTACCGTCCGTAGAGTTTATATCAACCTCACGCTCAGTAAACTTCAATCCCTCATAATACCGGGTCTTATTAGCGTCCGTATGGTTTACATCAACCACACCCTCGGTAAACTTCAGACCCCCATAATACCGGGTCTTATTACCGTCCGTATGGTTTATATCAACCACACCCTCAGTAAACTTCAGACCCACATAATACCGGGTGTTATTACCGTCCGTAGAGTTTATATCAACCCCACCCTCAGTAAAATTCAACCCCCATACATAATACCGGTTCTTATTAGCGTCCGTATGGTTTATATCAACCACACCCTCGGTAAACTTCAGTCCCCCATAATACCGGGTCTTATTACCGTCCGTATGGTTTATATCAACCACACCCTCAGTAAACTTCAGTCCCCCATAATACCGGGTCTTATTACCGTCCGTATGGTTTATATCAACCCCACCCTCAGTAAACTTCAGACCCCCATACATAATACCGGGTCTTATTACCGTCCGTATGGTTTATATCAACCCCACCCTCAGTAAACTTCAGACCCCCATACATAATACCGGGTCTTATTACCGTCCGTATGGTTTACATCAACGACACCCTCAGTAAACTTTAGACCCACATAATACCGGGTCTTATTACCGTCCGTAGAGATTATATCAACCCCACCCTCAGTAAACTTCAGACCCACAGAATACCGTGTGGATTAGGCAACATGTGGCGCACATGATCGTGTACAAAATATGTTGATACGAGGCGTAAACTCAATCCACTCACTGACTAGTGTATATACAATAAATTAGACAAGAAAACCATAATCAGAAAAGGTAACGCCCTCAAGATCATATCTTTGGCATAAATATAAATTTTAACATAAAACATTTTGGTTTCATGAATGCACCTCCTCAGAATTCCGTTAAAACAACTAATCCTTCAAATTATTACAAAAGTTATGGCTTATTATTGCAGGTTTCTCATTCACCACACCGGAAGCCTCTAAATGCGGATAAAAATCTACTAATCGGATTAAACCCACACCCGATGCTCCGCAAAACAATTAGTCTACATTCAAACTGAGATATGTCACACACTTCATCAGAAAATTTAGCTGTTATATTACGCATTGTGTTCCGGGCATAAAATCTTCAAGTGTGGCCCAGCCATTGTTCGCACCTATAAACATCGAAAGCAATTCACGCGGTTATAAAAGTTACATGGAGCAATGAGATATCCGCGAATACACATTAGCGAAAATTTAGAAATGTGTTGTCCTGCCAGACATCCCATCACGAAAGCTCAATTCGACACGGCCAGATAAAGCTTAGTACAAATTTCCTAAAATAACTCGCTTCGCGTGAAACCTGAAACGTGTTGTCACGCCAGATATCCCCATCGGCCAGACCAGCGAAGCAGTAAACACCAATAGGTCGTAACAACATTATTGACATAACAACTACACCTTAAACTACCGGACTCGGATTCGGGGTCGCTCAACAACTTTTAATGCGTCCCAAAAAACCCTATTTATATCAATAAAAACCCAGCGCCATTAGGATACAATAATCTTTACATTAGTATACATCCGGAGGGCGAATGAGTATATGGGACTAGTAAGCAAAAATTACTCGCCAATGACAATTTGTATTTTCGCATTCCGGCTAATCTGCCATCCGTAAAATTACATCGTGCTCAACAAACTCAATACAGCGCCTTCTACGTTATCAGTGCGATATAGCACTGCCACAAGGATAAGTATGGTACTTTGCGGACAGATACATCTATTTTTACATATCGTCGGAACTATATTTAGTGACCTAGTATCTTATTTTGACCACCAAAAGTTTGCAATAATGGTAATACTTTCGGTTTTGATTATAACATTATGAACTGAGCCAGACATTGACAATTTTAATCCTAAAACATAAGAACTAACAACACGTAAGAAGTCCTTACCAAATATCCTTATTGCAGTGGTATCTCAGCGCAGCGATGGGAGATAACTCTGCATGCAGTTTGCGTGCTCAACATATTTCAAATAATGGAATCTGGTTACCCTATTCTACGACTATTAAACTATTTAAACCAACAACAACATTTCAGTACAGTATCCCTTTAATAGACATGGCACCAGTTATGACATAGAAGTCTACTCGCATCAAAAACATGCTGACGTCATGAGCAGGCCAATCACATATGGATTCGCTTCTTCTTCTTCTTCCTCCGATTACAGTCCACCGTCAACAGGCTGATGATTATGACTAATTTTATTTTTGGCAACGACTGGCGATAATTTCTCTTCATGATTAGGGTTTGTAATAATATAATTTAATTGATTTGAATTTGGAAGTCATGATTAGTTGATTGGATTCTTTACTGGGTCAAATGGGTTTTCTGGGACGTCCAGTATGGATTTAGTTGGTTCATCATCCTGGTCCTGAACTCATCGACTGGAATGATGGTGACCTTTTCAGTTAGTATAGCATTCCATTCTCTTATGGTCAGGGGGAAGAAAGAATAATTTGTGGTAATCGTAGTTTGAGTGTGGAATATTAGGTAGTCAGCCGCATTAGAGTGCCTGGATTCACGTGTTGTTTGACATATTCATCTATTTTGACTGCAGCATGTTGATGGTGGATTTTGTGCATCATGAATAATCGAGCCTGGTGCCATCTTAGTTGATCTATCATTCCTGATACGCTGGCTGTTTTTCTGTATCTGTTGAGAGCATATCTAGCAGCGCGTCGCTGAACTTTCTCCAATGCATCTACATTCTTGTCTGCATATGGGTCCCATACAGCCGGTGCATCTTCCATTAATGGCCTTACCAAAGACTTATTTGCAGTCGGCTTCAGATGGTGAGAGCTTATCTGTAGATTTCTCTTCAGAAAATTCAGCGTCCTGTTAGCCTTGGCAGCTGTATTATCTATATGCTGATTCCAAGACAGATTTGATGTAATAGTCACTCCAAGATATTTTGTCTTCTGCACCTTCTTTGTATCCCATGGCGTGAGTATTCTGAATCGATAATATTCTGCGGATGGATTATACGTATTGCTTCACATTTAGTTGGATTGAAGCTCATTTTCCATTTCTTCTCCCATTCTTCTAGTGATCTGATGTATTTTTGCAGTCCCTCTGCATCTTCCGATGTATGTATGGTCTTGTATAATAGAGAGTCCTCGGTAAATAGTCTTACATTTGATTTCATTCCTTT
Source organism: Siphonodentalium dalli (assembly GCA_032622095.1). Classification (NCBI taxonomy): domain Eukaryota; kingdom Metazoa; phylum Mollusca; class Scaphopoda; order Gadilida; family Siphonodentaliidae; genus Siphonodentalium; species Siphonodentalium dalli. The sequence continues at coordinate 24,243,787 of CP136062.1, read as the reverse complement.
ATCGGGGTTATTTATGTAGTAGAGGAACATACTAGGTCCCAACATAGATCCTTGTGGAACTCTTGGTGTAACCCTTCCTTCGTGTGACTTCTCTGCATCTAATACAACATTCTGTCTTGTACGAAACTTCCGATGCAGTTGTTTGTTTTGCCATCAATTCCATAGGTCTTCGGTTTATATAGTAAGTGGTTGTGGCTGAACTTATCAAACGCCTTACTGAAGTCAAGGAAAATTACAACTGTTTGCAGTCTATTGTTTATATTGTTTGTAATATTTGCTGTGAATTCAATTAGCTGTGTTTCACATGACCTCTTGTCTCTGAATCCATGTTGTTTTGTCAGTTATTATCAGTTCTTTTCCAATCTTCATTTTACGTGTTATGCATGTCAGTGATATTGGTCGGTTGTTAGCTGGGTCATTCTTCTTTCCTTTCTTATATACTGGCACATTTGCTATTTTCCATTCGCATTGTACTTCTCCAGTTTCATATAACTTTCGGTATATCGCTCCTAAATCATGCATATAGTGGGTGCCAGGGTCTTCAAAATTATTGGGCTAATCTCATCTGGTCCAGGTGTTTTATGGATCTTCAACTCTCTCAAAAGTTTTTCTATCCCAGAGTCTGTAATTGTATGTCTTCCATTGATGAGTAAGATGATAATGATGTGGCTTCTCCATTCAAGGTGTTGTAATCATCCTGTTCGTTCAAGACAGACTCAAATTATCGGTTTAGTGCATCGGCTTTTTCTTTTGGGGTTTCAAACCTTTTCCCATCAACTTCAAGCATCTCCACACCAGATTTTTCAGTCTTCATATGCTTCACATAAGTCCAGAACTTCTTCTTACGTTTGAACGTATCCCTTTCTTCCGCCATCGATGTTACCATAGAATCAACATAGTCCCAGTATGCTCGCCTCGTTTCCTTCTGGATATTTCTTTTTACTTCGAACTGAGCGGCTCTATTATATTTCTCATTGACCGCACGTGTTCCTCTTCATACTTGTATGTAGCCAGTCCCTTTTTCTCATCATTTTCCTGATGTTTTGTGTCATCTGCGTATTCTGCAAAATTGGAATGTCCATCTCTACCTTTGGAATATCATGGTCCTAAATGCCTGGAAGGATGCTGACATCGCAATCAGCTTGTGGGTAATGTGTTGCTATCAGGTCTAGTGTATATTCTCCACTTGTCTTCGCTTCAACTATTTGTCATAAACTACTATCATCTATTATATCCTTATACTTTGTGTGGAGTTTTTGGTAGTTGCATTTTGTTGAGTCCAATATGTTGTCTTTCCAATTCATCCTGGCAGATTGAAATCTCCAGCTAAAATCGATGACATGATGCGACTAAACTATGTAGTAGGGTAGGTTAGTAAAAGAATTGTTCACTTCGTGACTAAAGCACAAAATTTTGCACATAGTGTACATATTCACATACCAATTGCTATTAAATATGGAGCCATGCTGGAATTTCATTTTAAACCCTCTTTTAAGGGGTTTCCCGAATTTAAAGAGCGTTTCGTGATTATATAATTTAATAAATCTTACCATGGAATCTTCGATTTAAAATTAGGCATATACAGTAAGTATATCTCTGTGAGATATAATGGCACATTTTAGGGCGAAATTGGAACTCCTCGTTCAAGATGACCGTCAAAATGGCAGCCGTATGTGGGAAATTTGACTTTTATTTCACTAATATTTTCTAGACCAGTTCCTTCTGTGTGGAACTGTTTCAGAAATGTGACTTTATTTTGTATTGTTCGAATTAATTGATTATTGGAGCAATGATATATGCCATTCATGAGATCCCAACCTCTTCCGATCCCTCAATAATTCGATTTTACAGAACGATGTATGAAATTTCACCAAAAATCACCATTTGGATTCTAGTCTTATTTCCACAAGAAATGAGCAGAGCTGTGCAAAGCAATTGAGGCATACCATTGCTCATGAATATTTCAACTCAATGGAGCCAAAATGGTCACTTTGGATGTCAAATTGGTGGCCAAAATATGGAAAGTGGTAAATATTGTCCCAGAGTGCAGTCGATCAAAAGTCGTGGATGATGAATAAAAGTGGCTGTTCTGTCATATATATACATTGAATACTAACATTTATGTTGCATTTTTGGATAAGTGTTACTATCACATCACCAAAATTATTGGAATTTTCTCTCCAAATGGGCAAAAAATATTTTTTCAGGTTTGCACCATTTGTTCAAGTAACATTGAACTATCTTTAGTGTTTGGTGTTTGTTTTTATCCGTCTTAAATGCATCACAATGAGAAATATCTATGGTGTTTATTGTTTTGATCCGTCTTAAATGCCTCACATTGATGTGTTTTTAGAAAAACATATTCAAGCTGGCTTGAAAAATGTCCACAAAATTTGGTATAAAAGTTGATATTTTCAAATATATCCCGGATATTATTCTCTGCTCTTCTGTAGGCCTTTTATAAAGTCAAACAAGGAGATTAGTAAAAAAACTGCTTAATACAATCAAATTCTGGGCCATTGGCATCAAGATTGATTGACTATAATTGTCATGAACACCGTTTCCTCCATTGTGCATATAGAAGGCCACCACGATGAAGAACTATCTGACATTACGTCCAAATAGATTAACGTATACTTGAGTTATTATGGAAAGTGATAGCCACAAAAGTTCCAACTACCAATGACAATGCAACATGTTATTAATACGTAAACACAACACAAATGACCATGTAGCCATTCCCTTCATATACATACACCTGATCCATGACAATACAACCACAATTGGGTTTACCCGTAAACCACACTCACTCTCTATATATATATTTGCCACATTTATGGCCATATATCCACTCAAGATATACATATACACTGCAACCATAACCGTAGAGTAACTCTGTGTATGCATATACTCCTGACCAAAGGCCATTTTAAATATACCAGTGCCCCGCACAGTGGCCATTCACACACTCCAGGCTTGAATATACTCCTCACTCAAGACAATTCAGCCACAACATTCGTGGTCATAGAGTCACTCCTTGTTTAACAATTCACCTCACCATTGGCACCCAATCACTCCCTGTATGCATATGAGTCACACCCATGGCCATATAACCAATAAATATATACAATGTACATACACACCCCACCGATGCCGATTATATAATCACTCCAGGTATACATCGACACCTCACCATTGACCATACATACCGTCTAGATATAGCATTAAAACGCACATCACCTCACTCCGTGTATACCTTTTCTTCACACACGTGACCATATACCCCACTCATAATATACATATACACCCACTCATTACCATAGAGTCAATCCAGGTATACGACCATGAGAATTATTCCACTCGATGTATACCTATAGACCCACCGATAACAATACAGTCACGACAGAGATGCATATACATCACATATACAACCATGACCACAAGGACACTTCATGTATACCCACACACCGCCAATGCCCATCCAGCTATACTCCAGGTATGCAAAACACTTCAACAATTATGACCGTAAAGTCATTCCATGAACACCTGTATACATTACACATAAACATCCAACCACTCCCTATTTATGCATACCCCCACAGTCACACACGTGGTCATAGAGCCAACATATACACCCATGACAATAGTCACCCAAGATACGCATGTATGTCCCACAGACAACCATACAGTCAATATATACACAAACAACACACAAATGCACATACAGCTACTATCATTACATCAGTATACACATGCACCACTTCATTAACCATACAAACAATCCTTGTATATCTATATATGCGCCTCACGCATGACCATAAAATCACCATTGTATACATATACATCTCACCATAGACACACCACCCCATCACCATATAGCCACTCCTTCGCAAATTAATGACCGTACAATAGCTCCCTGTAGAACTATTCACCTTATATATGTCCACACATTCACTCCCTGGCTGCCATTTGGACATACACCATATATTAAGTTGATTTCCCTGCTAAGTGTTGAGAGCAGCCACATAATATGGTTTCACTCAGTTCCATTTAGATGTTCTGCCCATTTCCATTCCCAGAAGACATTTTTTTGGCAAAAACATTTTTTTTTTACCAAATTGGTTGCCATTTTGGAAGCCATCTTGAGTAATTTTGTCTAAAAAGCACAGTCGTGTGACACATTTAAGACAGATCAAAACAATAAACATCTTTGACACCAAAGATAGTTCCATTTACCTGTATAAATGGCCCAAACCTGAAAAGTTAATTTTTGCCAATGCTCATGTCAAGTTTGTGATAGAAAAATCCAATAATTCTGGTAATGTCAGTGGTTACACAAGTAACACTTAACCGATGTGCATTAGAAATGCTAGAATTTAAAGTATATAAGACAGAATAGCCAATTTTATTCAGAGACCACAACTTGTAAGCGATTACGTGGCATGCTCGGCCAATATTTACCATTTCCCAGGTTTTGGTCGCCATTTTGGCAGCCATTTTCAGAACAAGTGACAATTTTGGTTCCATTGAGTTGAAATATTCATAAGTCACTATATGCCTCACTTAGTTTGCACAATTCTGTTTGTATATATGAAATCCATCTCTTGTTAAAATATGACTAGAATCCTACCGGTGACTTTTGGTGAAATTTCATACCGAGTTCTGTAAAATATAATTTTTGAAAGTTCGGAAGGGACTAGAATCTCATGAATGGCATATTTCATTGCTCCAATCATCAGTTAATATGAATAATTCTAAACCAGTTCCATACAGCAGAAACTGATCTAGAAGATATAAGTGAAAAAATTCAAATTTTCCACATATGGCTACCATTTTGACGGCCATCTTGATGGAAGTTCCAATTTGACCCTAAAAATGTGGCATTATATCTCTCAGAATCATACTTACTGAATATGCCGAATTTTAAATCGCATACTTCATGGTAAGGTTAATTGCGACATCTAATAAATTATATAATCACGAAATGCTCTTTAAATTTGGAAAACTCCTTAAATGAGGGGTTAAATTAAAATTTCAGAGTGGCTCCATATCTAATATCAATAAGTATTTGAATATGTACATACGTGCAAAGTTTCATGCTTTAGTCACAATTTGAACAATTGCCTTGAAAATTTGACTTAATCTACCCCACTAATGTGAACTCTCTTCCGCCCGCTCCACTACTATCATGTCCCATATGGTACCACCTTTTAAAGGGGTTCTGTACTCAAATATTGCTGTTGGTTTCTATAGTATCCGAGTCGTAGAAAAAGATAACCAGATTTCCATTATTTGAAAGTTTGTTGAGTACGAAGTAATGTTACGGAAGGCAGATTAGCCGGAATGCGAAAATACCAATTGTCGTTGTCGAGTAATGTTTTGATCTGTATTTCAAGCAAAAGTATCAAATAAATATTATATTATATGTATACTAGTCCCATCTACTTATTTGAGTCATTGTATAGTCACTTGACAGTGAGTGGCTTGAGTTTACGCCCCGTATCAACATAATTTTACACGATCATGTGTGCCACTTGTTGCCCAAATCCACTAACCGTGAATTATTTTGAATACGTCTTGTACACGAAAATTCTTAATTTAATTTATGGTTCCAGCCATAAATTAAATTTATATCAAATTATTATCTTTGATTTTAAGATAACCTATTAACCTGAATGTTTACAGAATACATCTTGGACTCAAATTACTTAGATTTCTATATATTATCGATATTAGATCGTTGTTATTATCGGGAATTTATTAAAAAAGGCGTACAGTACCCTTTTAAATGATTGGATGCCAATCCATAGCGTATGATCCCTCATCATATTATCAGAACATCATTCATCTGTATCGATCCTCTGATATTAGCATATACACCACATGGTTCCCGCTCTGCGATACCACATTTTCACTGGTGTCTAATATCTGTTAGATTTTAAAATCAATCGATTGTGGAATCAACTGTTTCATAGTGTTAGTGAGAGGGAATCCCATACATCAGTAACTAATTTTGAATGAGATATCCAGAGAACTAAATATTGTAATATTGTTTAGTTGGTTTTTAAAGGATACTGGCCCTTCCCAACATATCATACACAGTACTGAATAATTCTTACGAACAGACAAACTTGGAAGATATGTTCTCTTAACCATTTACCCAACAAAGCGGCCAAAAACGCCCAAATAAAGCTTCAACAGCCTAAAATATCTTCGGTCTGTCTCAATAACACCATACAAATATGGATATCATTGGAACCGGTTCATTTACCACATTTTGATGGTTACAGTTATGCCCTGTCCCAATGCATTCTCTTATATATGCAAGTCGACCATAGGTCGCCTCGCATATATAAGAGAATGCATTGGCCTAAAAAAAATCTTTTTTAACACTTTTTACAATTTTTTTTACATTCTTTAACAATTTTAGAATTTGTTCTTACATTTTTTAACATTTTTTATAATATTTTTCTACATTCTTTGACAATTTTATCATTTTTATTATGTGTTAAGCCAATGCATTATCTTATATATGCGAGGCGACCTATGGTCGACTCGCATATATAAGAGAATGCATTGGCACAGGGCCGTTCTGTTGGGTAAAGGGTTAAACCCACCCTTCCCCGCAGTTTCATTATTGCCACAGCTTTGTTGTACGCATAACGACCCAGGGTAAAAGTGAAGAAAAAGATGAAGACATTGTGTTATTGTGAATAGGACAATAGGCTCCCATCAGCTGTGTTTTTGAGGTGGGACATTTATATAGAAGATCATAAAATATTTATATACATAACGAATCCTGAACTAGAATATTTTCATAACATAACAATAATGTTGCGGGCGACCAAAAGATCGCCAACCTTAATTGCAAAGGAACCATGTTTCATGAATGGCACCAATACCTACTAGTACATATATAGATCTACTATGTTTTAAAAACATATAGTATATGAAGTTTCCAAAGGAGTATTATTGTTATCAGAACTGTTTTCATTTATTTTAAAAGGGAGCAAAATTAATTTCTGAAGAAAAGGTGGTGCCCAATGGGGTGCTGGTGGGCCAAATGGGATGTTAGTGGGCCCAATGTGATGGTGGTGGGCCCTAATGGGATGGTGGTGGGCCCAATGGGATGGTGGTAGGCCCAATGGGATGGTGGTGGGCCCAATGGGGCGGTGGTGGGCCCAACACCAAGAGACCAAAATTTGGTGCTGCCTATGACCACGAATATTCTTGAGAAAAGGACGTGATGCTATAAATTTCCCGAGCACCACCCCCGCTTAATTAACTCATCAACCAATGATAATGTTTAATTAGTCATTAACTTAATGAAGTAACAGCCAGTACTGTTGTCGATGCTGCACAGTTCTTGGAATTAAGTGCGTTGGCGGCACATTGTCTTTATTCGCATTGTTTCAACATTGCCCTACGCAACTTTCGGTTCTCATAGTCGTTACCGATATAACAGTAATTTGTTTAGTTAGCGGTTAATCGTATGTGGCGTCAAGCATACACACATATGACTACGTGCGAATGTATATTTATGAATCTAAAAAATATCAATAAAACAGCACTCCAATTTACATCCTACATATGTGTATGGTCAATGAACGAGTGTGTCAGTTTCATATATTTGCAGCCCAAATGGGTGCATATTATGGCCGAAGGGCTCACTCTCACCAACAAAAGTGCTGAAGGGTACACATGATTTGAAAATGTGCTGAAGGGTACACATGGTTTGTGATTGCCACTAACACCGTTACTTACACTGTGTTTCTGAAAGTATGGTGCCCATTAGCAGTTTGTTTTCAGTTCATTTTAATGTTCATTGGAACGAAAACAATTATTCTCTAACAGAAATCATGGCAGATTCAAAAACTAAACGTCATTTAGAACGACATTTCAAACCATGTGTACCCTTCAGCATATTTTCAAATCCTGTGTACCATTCAGCACTATTTTTGTGAGAGCCGTATTACGGGTGTATTCCTCCCTAAGAAGTTATATCGATATATTGTTACTTACATCCATGCTCCGCTTTCATTTTCCAACGACAGCACCATACCATACTGGGATGTTTGGTGAATACTATTCAGGGATCAGCATGCTATGGGTATCTAATAAAATAAGCGAAGATGGGATGTGTTATGTCCGATCTGGACAACGTTCCGCTCAAACAACAGCTGCAACAACAGTAAAATGTCAAGACAGTAATCATCCGATATGCCAGCGGACAAAGACCACTCCCAGTAAGTAAACAAATACAACAAACAGTTATGATGTCACGTGGAACGCCGAATATGGAGAGCCGAACTCGAGCTTTCAAACTTGAACTGTTGTAAATTTCTAACTTGACAGTCTACCATCACTGGACATTTTACCAACCCATGGTCATTTCAGTCTAAAACAGTTGCCTAAAAAGTTGTTTTGACACCAATAGTCGGACATTCAAACTATAAAATTTTCGACTAATGTTATGCCAGTCATGAACTTTCCAAATGTTGAAAAGTTTGGCCAAAGATGGACACACAATGAACCCCTCTAACGACATCCCTGAGCGTGTTGATGTGCACGTAGCATCAAACCCCTCTAACGCTATTCCTGAGCGTGTTGATGTGCACGTAGCATCAAATCCCTCTAACGCTATTCCTGAGCGTGTTGATGTGCACGTAGTATCAAACCCCTCTAACGCTATTCATGAGCGTGTTGATGTGCACGTAGCATAACACCCCACTAACGCTATTCCTGAGCGTGTTGATGTGCACGTAGCATCAAACCCCTCTAACGCTATTCCTGAGCGTGTTGATGTGCACGTAGCATCAAACCCCTCTAACTCTATTCCTGAGCGTGTTGACGTGCACGTAGCATCAAACCCCTCTAACGCTATTCCTGAGCGTATTGACATGCACGTAGTATCAAACCCATCTAACGCTATTCCTGAGCGTGTTGACGTTCACGTAGTATCAAACCCATCTAACGCTATTACTGGGCGTATTAACGTGCATGTAGCATCAAACCCCTCTAACGCTATTCCTGAGCGTATTGATGTGCACGTAGCATCAAACCCCTCTAACGCTATTACTGTGCGTATTAACGTGCATGTAGCATCAAACCCCTCTAACGCTATTCCTGAGCGTGTTGATGTGCACGTAGCATCAAACCCCTCTAACGCTATTACTGGGCGTATTAACGTGCATGTAGCATCAAACCCCTCTAACGCTATTCCTGAGCGTGTTGACGCTCACGTAGCATCAAACCCCTCTAACGCTATTACTGTAACGCGTATTCATGGATACCTCCACTTGCGACGTAATCGCAGTCGTTTGTACGTAAACATCGTAGCTGGAATGATCGTCGGGTAGTCAATCACATGCTTACGAACAACCCATCATCTCGACGATATCGCAATCGTGTGAATAAACTATCCACGATTTCGTCGGGACCGATTTCGCCACTTACGATTGAATCGCGGTCGACTGAACGTTCACAGTCATAAAAGTTATGGATGCAGATTTACATACTGCTATCAGTTATGTTTTATGGTTTATGCCAATATGGCAAAGGGTGTGTCAGACCTGATGACTTAAGGTAGACACTCCTCAAGCCCCTCTAACGACATTCCTGGACGTGTTGACGTGCAGCTGCACGTAGCATCAAACCCCTCTAACGAAATCATGTCAGTTATGGATGCAAATTTACATACTGCTATCATTTTTGGATGCAAATTTACATACTGCTATCAGTTATGGATGCAAATTTACATACTACTATCTGTATTCAGTTATAGATGCAGATTACATACTGCTATCAGTTATGGATGCAAATTTACATACTGCTATCAGCTATGTTTCGCAGATTTGTATTCCGATCTGGTAATGCGATGCTCAATTCTATATGTAAAGTTCATGTAGTGCTGCTAAATCATATTTACTATTATGTCAGTTGTGGATGCAGATTTACATATTGCTATCAGTTGTGTTTCGCGGATTTGTATTCCGATCTGGTAATATTTTGCTCAATCTTATATGTAAACTTCATGTAGTATATACTGCTAAATTAGATTTGATATCGTGTTACAAACTTTATTTAATGCTGTTATAAACTCCATATCAGTCATGTGTCACAGGTTTGTATTTCGATCTGGTAATGTGATGCTCAATCCTATATGTAAACTTCGTGTAGTTATTGTATAAACTGCACGATCAGCAATTGCAGGGGAAATCTGTAACCTTTTTTTTATAATTTGTTGAACAATATGACCTGTTGTATTAAATACTAAGGGATGACATGATACTTTTCTCTTTAACTGCACACTCTCTTGTATATATATTTGTCGATTACAGCTTGAAATGGCGTTATAGATACAACCCAAACAAAACCAATATCATTTTTTTCAACGAAATTGCTAACTCAGTCCTAAGAACTGGCGTATGACTTCTCACAGCTTAAAGAAAACGACAGTATTACTCATTTAGATATTCCGCTTGAGAAAGCCAATTTTATTTAGTTCAAAACTTGTTAAAAGGATTTGTACAAAAACGAAGAATGCGTTCTTTTCATTGGCTAATGATGGCCTGCACACAGGCGGTATTACTGTAGCAAACTTTCTCGTGATTTACACTTCCGTGGTCAAACCGATAGTCTTATACGGTAGTGAATTTGTGTGTGGTCTCTCTCAATCGGAGACTGCCCAACTAGAGAAAGTACACCGCATGTTCCTCAAATTTATACAAGGCCTCAAAACTAGGACTAGCACAGACATGGTCTTGTGTCTGCTAGGTATTCCTCCTTAAATCACATTCGTTATTGTTGAAAAGTGTCATTGTTTCGAACATTTTGTTTACTCGAGTATAAAAACACTGTTAAGGATGCATTTATCATCAAACTACTGGGCTTTTCATATGAACCCAATGGTGCATTGAAGAATGTATATTTGCATGACTTATCCAGTATTCTTGATAACTGGTGTTTGCCCATATATGTCTGAATGTATCTCAACAGCTCTGTATCTAGAGAACAGTTTGGAAAACCACATCCAAACAGTGCAGTCATGTTTTGGAAATATGAATGGTCTTATATACGAGGTAGACACGTGCCTTATGTGGTCCCGTCCTTATGTGGTCCCGTCCTTATGTGGTCCGTCCTTATGTGGTCCCGTCCTTATGTGGTCCCGCCCTTATGTGGTCCCGTCCTTATGTGGTCCCGCCCTTAATGTGGTCCCGCCCTTATGTGGTCCCGCCCTTATGTGGTCCCATCCTTATGTGGTTTCGTTATTATATGAAGTGGTTTCATAATTATATTAGGTGATTACGCCATTATATGAGGTCGTGTCTTCATTATATTAGGTGGTTTCGCCTTTATACAAAGTGGTTTTGTAATTATATGGAGTTGATTTGTCACTATGTGAGGTCGTGTCTCCGCCTTTATATGAAGTCGTATTGTGATTATATGGAGTGGTTTCGCAATTATACGAGGTGGATTAGTTATTATACGAAATTATATCATATGGGGTCGTGTCTCCATTATATACGAAGTGGATTCGTCATTATATGAGGTCTTGTTGCTATGATATTATGTGGTTTCGCCTTTACGATCTGTTAATGATAACCAGCAAACCCCTCTAACAGTAGCAGATATAATTTACCAGTACAGTGGCAGATATAATTTCTTGTAGAACATGACATTTACCAGTACAGTAGCATCTCACAGTTATTTCTTGTGTAATTCGACTGTATGATTTGGTCGAAATTATAGTGACATACGTTCAACCTGCCATATAATAGCCCAGTTTCTAGCTCTGCGTGGTACGATTTTCGACCAAACAGTTCTTCTCTTAGAACTGTAATGTCAAACATGACGTCACTATTGAACAGGGACCCCTTTTCTTTTCCTTTTTGGCAAAAAAAAAATCAGTTAAGATTTATTTTTGTTCTATCTTAATTAAAATTCAGTACAGTTCATTAGGTAGACATTATATGTCTCTTTCTTCAGTCTATATCATGATATTAACCAATGCCCGTGTGGTTTGACTTCTGAAAGTTTGAGGCGTTGGCAGCATTGCACTGATTGTACCACATTTTTTGTGGTACAATTCAAAATATCTAGAATTGTACCACAAAACGACTGTCGTGTCTCCATGGGACAACAGGCTACTGACCAACCAGGACCAGCCTTGTATGTAGGTTTAGGCAAGGTCGTATTACAAATTATAATAAACCCAGAATGATACTGGATTAACCAGGTGTCCTCCTGTAGCATGAAGTATCAGACTGGCCTGAAAAAAAAACGAGTAACTTTCTCTCGCAATAATCGATATGTATGTTCCATATTACCAATAAGTTAAATATCCAAGTCAAATTTGAACTGGATGTTTGTTGTTCAATAAAATTGATGATTAGTCGTTGATTGAGCTGATTTTACACTGCATGAGACATCAGGGTTAAACCATCTTTCTGCAAATAGCGTGTCTGTCATATGCATAATGAGGTCCCCAGAGGGTGAATTTAGTGATGCTATCCAGCACAGCGGGCTAGCATCACCAAATTCACCCTCTGGAGACCTCATTCTGCTTAGGCCCTCAACTGCTATGGTAGACCTAGGATAAGATTGAAGTAACCCAGTTGAAGTTGGTGATTTTCACCCATTGGGCACCTCAATTATGCATTTTATCTGCTGCAAATTAGGGGATATATATAGAAACTTTCCAGAAGGGAAAATGTAACTAAAACAATGTTTATTTGAGACAATAGATACTTCCCAGAAGATGAGGCATAAGCAGAATGAGGTCTCCAGAGGGTGAATTTGGTGATGCTAGCCCGCTAAACTGAGACCTCAGGGTTAAACCATCTTTCATTTTGCAGAGGTGGTTGCGTTCTATCAACCAAACACTGACAAAATACAAATGATTCCAAATGGCGGCAAGTTGAGCTTGGTGTGCGCCATGACTGGTGATTATAGCCAAGCCATACAGTGGGTTAAACAGCATGAAATCATCACCGGATCTCAGAGGTCTGCACTGAAAAGTAACGAGCTTATCCTGACGCTGAACCAGACGGAGTTGAGGTTATACCCGAGCCGGTATCCATATATACAGTCCTACGCAGATGTTCCTGGTATATATTGGTGTGAAAGCCTCGTCGGTGGGCGGAGTTTGGAATCTAATTCGATATACGTGTCTCTCCCATTCGGTATGTATTAATAGAACATAAATATGGCGACGAACGGCGTTCATGGTTGAATAAAGTTTTTCGACTATATATTTGCAATTAACGTCTATTTTGTTGCATTTTGGGCGTATAAAATTGTAAGACGCTGAAAAGCATACTGTATAATTTCGGAAATATGTTGTTCGACACTTACAATTTGATACGCCCAACTGAAAGACGGTGATTGCATATAATTACGCCAGGAACATTAAGGTTACGTTCATACGCTGGCAAGTTTGCACGGTATGGTTTGTATGCATTTTGTCGTAGAAAACGATATGGTGCCTGAATATTAACGGAAACAAGTACATAAAGTGCATCTGTACCACAGCTAAGTAAGTGGTAAGTAAAATTTCTGTAGTTCCGCCTGTAGCGATGCTATCGGAATTTGCCTGTAAATAACATACAATAATCTCGCAAGAATAAATTATACAGGTATTTGAAGGCAAATTCCAGTAGCGCCGTTACAAGTGGAACTACAAAATGTTTACTTCTCATGTCTTTCGCTTTGGTAAAGATGCATGTTATGTGCACGTTTCCGTTCATATTCTGGCACCATTTGGTTTTTTATGACGAAATGCCAGCAAACACATACCGTGCAAACTTGCCAGCGTATGAACGTACCCTAATAGCAACAGGAGCGATTGGACGAAATGTTATTGTCTGTTTTTGCCGCGATAAATGAAGATTGAGTTTGAAGTTAGTATGCAAAGCAGTGTTTAGTCTCCTACTACGCTGTGCTGAACACTGCTAGCACATACGCAGAATGAGAGGAAATCACTCATTATTTTATTTGAGACTTTTGTTCTGCATTATTCTGAGAAACTGAACTGTCCATATTCATTTGAAAATTGGCTGCACAGAACCAGAATGAATTGTAACTGACAAAACAAAATGTTAGATTCAATTAAGGCTATGTACAAGAGATTTAACCCTGTGCCAATGCATTCTCTTATTTATGATACCATAGTCGCCTCGCATATACAAGAGAATGCATTGGCCTAATAACTTTTTTATAAATTTTACTTTAACAACATTTATCATTATTATCATTTTTTTCTTACATTCTTTAACAATTATTTTATCATTGTTTTTACCATTTTTTCTTACATTCTTTATCAATTTTTTTATAATTTTTTTTTATATTTTTTAACAATTTTATCATCTTTATGATCTCTTTTAAATTGTTTTTATCATTTTTATCATTATTTCTTACATTCTTTAACCATATTTTATTATTTTCTTCATTTATCTTACATTTTTTTTAAATTATATAAAAAAAATTAATATAAAATTTGTTAGGCCAATGCATTCTGTTATATATGCGAGGCGACCTATGGTCGACTCGCATATATAAGAGAATGCATTGGAAATGGGTTTTCGCAAAAATCCAGGAACACTCCCATCATGCATGCACACAGAATAAGAGGAAATCACTTATTTTTCTTCTATTTAAAGGGGTACTGTATGCCATTTTCAATAAATTACCGGTGATAACAATGATCTAATATCGATAATATATAGAAAACTATGTAATTTGAGTCGATGATGTATTCCATAAACGTTCAGGTTAATAGTTTATCTGAATATCAAAGTTAACAATTTGATATAAATTTAATTTATGGCTGGAGTCATAATTTAATTACGAATTTCCGTGTACAAGACGTAATCAAAATAATTCACGGATAGTGGATTGGGCAAAGCGTGGCACACATGATTGTGAAAAAACATATTGTTGATAAGGGGCGTAAACTCAAGCCACATACTGACAAGTGACTATACAATAACTTAAAGGTGTAAATTGGACTAGTAGGCATATAATATAACATTTATTTGATACATTTGCTTGAAAACTGAACACATTTCACATTCTGGCCAATCTGCCATCAGTAACATTATTTCGTAGTCAAGACTTTCAAATAATGGAAATCTAGTTACCTTATTCTACGACTCTGAGACTATAGAAACCAACAACAATATTTGAGTACAGTATCCCTTTAAGACTTGTGAAGGTGACATCATTCTCCAATATTCTGAGAAACCGAACTGTCTATACTCATTTGAAACGTGGCTAGATCAAGCCAGAATGAATACGACTTACGCCTTGTCACTGAGTTGTGGCCAAATTGGATCCATCCATTGTATTTCCATATATAAGTCATGAATATTCAAAAGTTCCATATATGGAAATGCTACTTCAGAACTTTGACTAAAACCACGGAACGGGGCTGGATGGGCCCAGTATGGATGCGAGTTAGTGATTAAACTTATTGTAATCGACAAAACACTTAAATATAAAAAATTAATAGACTGAATGCGAAACTATACATGATGGCAGCGGCCAGAACAGCGTAGCGAGGATACTCAACTCTGTCTTGCAGCTTGAGTTGAAGTTTGCCGATTCGCGGAATGATGTTAACTTTCTAAGTGTTACACGTGAACCCTGTTATCACCACGGCCATGTTATTTGACAGTTGGTGCTAAATTATTGTTTGGCATATGTTATTATTAAACAATGCAACAAAGCCATCAGTTTATACTATAATCGAACAAGTTCAATTCAATGAAAAAGGACCGGTAACCACTATATAGGTAACGTCGCCCTAGGGACAATTGACGTGCAAATGTTAAGCCTTTCCAAACTTCTACGCCATAATTCATGCTGCATCAAGATCCATTCGTGAACCTATATATTACTGGAATACGAACCTGAAAATTTTCCTAGATTTTGTAAGAAACCTGTTTGAATTCAAGACGATGTGTTCTGTAACTTCGTTGATTTTAATCACACATAACTTCCGACCATATAGGGATACAAACTATTTTGGGAGAACACCATTTTCAGATATTTAGTTTTAAATACTTTTAACCCTTTGAGTGCCAGGTCCGATTTTTGTATCAACCCATATACCCTGTGCCAATGCATTCTCTTATATATGCGAGTCGACCATAGGTCGCCTCGCATATATAAGAGAATGCATTGGCCTAACAATTTTTCATCATTTGTTATTATTTTTTACAATTTTTTACAATTTTAATAATTTTTTCTTATATTCTTTAACTCTTTCAGTATTTTGTAGGTTTAGTGCCAGGGAATCTTACGTTTTTCATGGGCATCAAAATTATTACTATGAATACTTGGTGATAGTTTTGAGTTATAACATGCCCCTAAGGTTTTATCCAGTTTGTTTTTAAATTTGCTATGGCATGCTTAAGCATACCCAAAAAAAATTCAACCCAACAAATCTAAAAAAAAAAAAAAAAATTTTTTTATTTGTTTAGGGCCGATTTTACAAACTGTAAATTAGGGCCGATGAAATCGGCCCCTGGCACTGAAAGGGTTAAACCCTCTAATATTACCACGGTGTTGCCAATATATATGGTTTATATCAATATGATCATACTTATCTTAGACCATGTCCATCCAAGCCTGCAAATAGCGTGTCTGTCATTTGCTATGGCAGATCTAGTATCAGAGTGAAGTTTCCCAGTTGAAGTTGGTGACGTTCTCCCATTGGGAACCTCGATTATGCAATTTATCTGCTGCAAATTAGGGGATTTAGAAACTTCCTAGAATGGAAATGTACGAAAACAATGTTAATTTGATACTATAGATACTTTCCAGAAGATGAGGCCTAAGCAGAATGAGGTCTCCAGAGGGTGAGTTTGGTGATGCTAGCCCACTGTGTGGGATAGCATCATTAAATTCACCCTCTTTGGACCTCATTCTGCAAATGTCAGGCACGCTATTTGCAGGCTTTTGTCCATCAAACCTTGAGCATTAATATTTATATGTTCAATCTTCCGTCTACTCACATAAATTTTCTACAAGTTGATGGGATCGCTTTAGTTGGATTCTTGATTTCATCTACCTCAATATATGCCATTTTGAATGGTTGAATGTTATGACGTTGGGCGAGTGTTTATGGCTATTATTTCAACATTGGTATGGGCATGATAATAAGACGACCACTTTTAGACAAGAAATGATAAATCATTTACAAATATATATATATTTATATTGGGCTACATCTAGCATATTATTTAATTTTTGTATATAGTTGACAGGCGTGAGTTTTTCTGAATCGTCATGATTCAATAGGCTATTTTTGACTGGGCTACATTCGTAAAAAGTCTTACCATATATATATATATATCTGCCACCCATTCTGACAAGTCCGGGAATAATTTTCAGAAATGAAATAGATTTACCTTCCAGAAAAGTTGGTTACAACTTATTCTACCGAGTGAATGGATATCTCCAAAACTAAGGCCGTTGTTCTACCTATGGTTAGGGTATCTCGAAAAACTGATTAAGGCACTGTTTACACTATACCCCAGCTAGCAATATATCTGTTTTGATTTACACACAAAGAGCGAGACGATTCACGCCCACAATTGGTCCTATCCTGTTGTTTTTCGAGTATCAGCTCAATTGTAAGCCAGCGAGAAAGCATGTGTCATGACTATAGGATTACAACCAATCGTGGGCGTAAAATTACTAGCTCGCTTTGTGACAATTTAAACAAAATTCCAATACAACCCAAATAAATTTGCTAACCGGGCAAAGCGTAGCATGTGTAACCAGTGCCTAAGTCCTTTTTGGGTGTGGCCACTATCAAACTAAAAAAATAATAAAATAGTTCAGATACACCAATATGATAATCTCCTATGTGTGTTAGCACAAATCGTCACTCAGTGAGAGGACTTTGTTGGTGTATTGCTCTCTACCGACTGAATTAGTGGGGCACCAGTCATAATCCGCACTGTGTTGAGGCTGGGTATTGTTCGAAATCGATTGGACCAAATCTTGAATGTTAAGAAATTACATACCAATCCTGAATACTGTTTTCCTACTGATAACTTACGTTCTTTTGGCTGTTCGAAAATGTCAACTCAACGATAAAGCTCTTCTCGCGGTAAGATCGATAGTTCGAATGGGTCACTAATTTAGGCTAAACTTTCATTTAAGATACATTTTGTATTGACTTGGAGGTGTAAAACTATAATTATGAGTCAGGGATTCGGGGTGGGGAGGGGGGGGGGGTAAAATTATAACTATGATTCAGGGATTCGGGGAGGGGGTGTAAAATTATAATTATTAGTCAGGGATTCTGGGAGGTGGTGTAAAATTATAATTATGAGTCAGGGATTCGGGGAGGGGTGTAAAATTATAATTATGAGTCAGGGATTCGGGGGGTGGGTAAAATTATAATTATGAGTCACGGATTCTGGGAGGGGGGTGTAAAATTATAATCATTGGTCAGGGATTCGGGGAGGGGTGTAAAATTATAATTACGAGTCAAGGATTCGGGGAGGGGGTGTCAAATTATAATTATGAGTCAGGGATTCGGGGAGGTGGGGTGTAAACATTATAATTATGAATCAGGGATTCGGGGGGGGGGGGGTAAATTATAACTATGAGTCAGTGATTCGGGGAGGGGTTGTTAAATTATAATTATGAATCAGGGATTCGAGGAGGGCGTGTGTGTGAAATTATAATTATGAGTCAGGGATTCGGGGAGGGGAATGTAAAATTATAATTATGAGTCAGGGATTCAGGGAGGGGATGTAAAATTATAATTATGAGTCAGGGATTCGGGAGGGGGGGTGTATAATTATAATTATGAGTCAGGGATTGGGGGGGGGTGTATAATTATAATTATTAGTCAGGGATTCAGGGAGGGGGTGTAAAATTATAATTATGAGTCAGTGATTCGGGGGGTGGGTAAAATAATAATTATGAGTCAGTGATTCGGGGAGGTGGTGTAAAATTATAATTATGAGTCAGGGATTGGGGGGGGTAAATTATAACTATGAGTCAGGGATTCGGGGAGGTGGGGTGTAAAAAATAGAATTATGAATCAGGGATTGGGGGGGGTAAATTATAACTATGAGTCAGGGATTCGGGGAGGGGGTGTAAAATTATAATTATGAGTCAGGGATTCAGGGATGGGGTGTAAAATTATAACTATGAGTCAGGAATTCGGGAGGGGGTGTAAAATTGTAATGATTAGTCAGGGATTCAGGGAGGGGGTGTAGCATTTTATGTTAGTTGATCTTTTAAAACACCTTTGTGTGAAATATTTGTAACACAGGATCTCATCTGTATGTTTGGGAACAACATTGCTAATATGCGTTCAAATCGAGTTTCATATAAATTTTGTGGTAAAAAGTGGTTCTTGAAAACCTGAGATTGGTGTTATTACTTCTGTCATATATATTTATCGACTAAAAATCAGCCTTTTATAAATGGGTCTCTTCATGTGGTTAGGCAGTTCTAAGTGGTTGCTTTTTAATTTTAGTCTAACATTTGGAATAAGATAAGAAACACGCATACTTTTCAATAAAAATTGGCGACAGATTTCAACATAGTTTTCATGGTGGCATATATAATTGTAGCTACTAGCCTGTTAAATTTCAAAGCTTGAAAGCTACCTCAAACATGGGGTGGAAATGTTACTTCCATAATACATGTGTGCAATCGAATATCTCGCTTTGTATTGTGTATTTACAGAATATATTGTCTATGTCGGTGTTCTGCAGTTGGACAACTACAAACAGGAATCTAACAGAGTTTTCAGTTGTGGATACAATGCTTTAACAATGGGGACGTTGTCTCCTATGTGGAATTATGTTGCATCAAAAATAAACGTGGCTGCTAGTGGGAGCTGGTTCCGTATAAGGAACCAAGCCGTCAAAACAAAAATCATTAACGTAGAGTGAGTACCATCATATTACTGATATTACTGGGGTTATGTCTTAATTTATAACGTTCTATGTCGTTCGATGTTTATTGTACACCCGAAGACTGTAGATAGAAGAATACCAACTGATGTTGGTACTCCCTTAATATATTGAACAAATGAATAATTTAGACCGAGTGTGTCTCATATGAGTGAATATATCTACTGTTACAGTTGACCTCGTCGTCAAGGACAAATTATGCCAGTGTAATAGGTTTGTATTAGCCAAAGACAAGACAGATGTTTTTTTATTGAACTTGTAATTTCATCATTGAACAATGTCCCATCCAATTTTCTCCAACCAGATAATAATAGAAGACAAGATATGTATCCTCGAAATTATTAACACATAACAGCATAATAATATTGTCACCGTAATAAGCATGGTAATAATGGGTTTTATAGCTCCTTGATAGTCAGTGCTATATAAGAACAGAAGAATGAACACTCTTTATACTGGGTGATCGCTTGTAAATAGAAGCTGCTTCGTCGTGCTGTTTGCAAGCTGTTATAGATAAGAATCTCCTATTCACCCTGTCTGAGAAAATTAGTTTTTTGTTCTTGCCAAAAGCATGGAGGTCATCTGTATATAGGTCAGACATTATTTTATACAACATCAATGGAACGATCTCAAGCAAAATAATCATGCAGTCACATGCATTACTGATATACATGTATCTGGCATAGTGTTATTAGTATGATGCATACATTTTCAAAGAACACCAATAACTTTCAATTCAATATCTATTCAGATCCTGACCATAATAACTTGTAATCTGAATGCGACTGTCCACATCATGTCATACACAAGGAATACAATACTAATTGACCTCA
This sequence comes from Siphonodentalium dalli, assembly GCA_032622095.1. Lineage (NCBI taxonomy): Eukaryota > Metazoa > Mollusca > Scaphopoda > Gadilida > Siphonodentaliidae > Siphonodentalium > Siphonodentalium dalli. The sequence goes on along the minus strand of CP136062.1, from coordinate 24,223,005 downwards.
CCTAAAAGTAAGCAACCAAAATTTTCATTGAAAAATTAATATTTGACTACCAAAAATGGTTATGAGTGCCTCATTGTTTTGATGTTATAGTGCACATGCATGTCAGTATTTGACTATTCTGTTTAAACCTTACATGCATATAGTCACATCTGCCTTTCCAGATTAATGCTAAATTTTATTTTGATTTTTGGAGCTCATATTAGTATGGTCTTAATTTGCTTGGTAGGAATTATTATATTCATTGATGTTATTGTCTGCATACATGCGATATCAACTTTAAAGGGACGGGCGACCGTTGTTGTAGGTTATAATTTAGAAATAACATTTTCAAATTATGATAATTTCCTCAAGAATATACTAATAATGAAGATATGAATGCGATATTATTCACAAAACACGTTTTGTGCCCGAGAAAATACAGATCGACTGTTGTTTAGTTTGTCAAAAAAAGCGCAGTGCAATAATTATAAGACGAGTCACGATATTGCGCCATTTCCTTATTTAGATTCGCGCTCCTTACGTCGGTTGTAAAACTCCTAATTTGGTGTGCCTACAACTTACAGTTCACGATACGATTCATTATAATATTCCTTATTTGGTATGTATTACCATATATTGGTTAGGAGAAAATACTAACTGGATTGAAAAATATTCATCTCTTTGGGAGAACAATTATATTATGCAAACGGTCTCTGATCATTTCCCAATCATGAAGTAATGTGGATTAGCTTCATTTTGAACTGATAGCGGGTAGAATTGGTGTTCCCAGTGTTTGTCTATAAACAATCGTAACGTAACTTTTTTATGTTTGTTTACATAACCAAAGGTAAAAACATGACAATACCATGCAATCTATGTGATATTTATGATTTTTATAAGAATAACATCTGTCTATTATATAATATTATTTCTCTTTATGGCGGTTTTAGTGGATGTGACTATTTAAAAACCTATATCCACAGGAAAAGCCGCCCGTATCTTTAAGTAGTTTATCGTTTTAAACACACATCCAGATGATTTTATATTACTGATGTGTTTTCTTATTTCTTAGTTAATCCTTCTGTTCATTTTCTGAATTCTTATCGTTATTATAATTATCACACCCAGTTTGTCTTATCTCAGTTGATTAATTATTTGAATTTAATGCTCACATCTGTATAGTTGTGTCTCAGTCTTTTTATTGTTGAACTCCAGTTCTCACATGCACATGGTCCCATGTTTTACTATGTTTTATATCAAATTTACATAACGTTCATTGTTTGAAATTATTTACTATCGCAAAGCATTATCGATCCAATGATTCGTTGTTAGCGCGGATGATTCAATGTGATGCCAACAAGAGTTCGACCATATTTTGTGTGCATTTTTTGCTACTAAAATGTGGTAACTCATACAAAGAGGTCCTTGCTTGATAATACACATGCAAATGCTAACACTTGGTCGTTTTCGAAGTGGGGGGACCTTTCTCACAAAGTTATAGCCAGTCTAATGGGTGTAGGTGTGTGCAGACGGCTATGTATATATATCATGTTCATTAGTCAGGTACTGTCAACGAACAACATTACTGCACTTAATATAATCCTCAATATGTTCCAATTAAATTGTCACAGTTTTGCCTCATCTAAGGCATGTGCGTATATGCAGATATCTTGCCAGCACACATTATGATTGTCTGCTCATAACTCGGCGACCCGATAAAATTCGTATCCGGGGCAAGATACATTCACATAGCAAATTTCAAGTCGATAGCTCCACCCGTTTCCGAGATCTCGTCTGCGCATGCGCTGCACGGGCGCCGCACGGGCTCGCCAATACGACGTTGACGACCGCCTGGTCAAACTACACACACGTACCAAGTTTCGTCCCGATCGGTCAACCCGTTTTCGATTGTATAAATGACATACATACATACATACAGACAGACAGACATACATACAGACAGAGGTCTTCAAAATATATAGGAGACTAGCCGATGAGCCCGACGTTGTCCGGGCTATTCAAAAACCAAATTTCAAGTCGATAGCTCTACCCGTTTCCGAGATCTGGTCTGCGCATGCGCGAAGCTGGCGTCGCACGGGCTCGGCGACCCGATAAAATTCGTATCCGGGGCAAGATACATTCACATACCAAATTTCAAGTCGATAGCTCCACCCGTTTCCGAGATCTCGTCTGCGCATGCGCGAAGCTGGCGTCGCACGGGCTCGGCGACCCGATAAAATTCGTATCCCGGGCAAGATACATAGAGGATATCTAGTGGTTTTGAGTGAATACCGAAAAATATGTCATGAGTGAGCGAGACAAATGTTTATTTTCGCGAGCGGCTTGCCGCGAGCGAAAATAAACATTTGTCTCGGCCACGAATGACATATTTTTCGGTATCCACTCAAAAAACACTAGATATTCTTTTTATTATACGCATTTCCAAAGAAATTCACTAATTATGACGATAAAAAATCTCACAATCGTTTTCAATCGATGCATCATTTTTGAAGCAATCAGCTGATCGCTGCCTGTTCACATAATGCTACTTCATCATCCGCAGAATATAAAATATAGTTCCCATATTCTTCCCTTTATACCCCCCACCCCCCATAAATATGTCGAATTTCAACATAAAATAGATTTTAATTATAACTCTAATAAGATCAGTGAATATAATATAATTTAGAATATCACAATTGGTTCTTTCACTTGGTCCTTCTTCAACACAAACTAAGAATGAGAAATTAAACTGGAAACAGTACACCAGGCAACACCGGCTCGAGATTGTAAACACGTTTCAATAAATTCAATCGCTGTCGCTGTCAATGACCCGAATACGTTTGAAACGCTTTGGATTTGTACTGAGGATCTTTTCATTTGTAACGTTATGATTCCGAGAAGCCTGGAAATAAACATTAACGGCTTGAAATATTCCGGTAGCGCATTGGTACACGCAAGTGAATCGGTCGCACGCGCGAGCTATTGTGAAAGTATATTCTTCTATATCCCCTTCTGGGTGATATCGATGTTTATCTAAACGCGTTTTTTTCTATAATTCACTGTTGAGCGTATAATAAATTCATATACCAAATTTCAAGTCGATAGCTCCACCCGTTTCCGAGATCTCGTCTGCGCATGCGCGAAGCTGGCGTCGCACGGGCTCGGCGACCCGATAAGATTCGTATCCGGGGCAAGATACATTCACATAGCAAATTTCAAGTCGATAGCTCCACCCGTTTCCGATATCTCGTCTGCGCATGCGCGAATCGGGCGCCGCACGGGCTCGCCAATACGACAACGTCCACCGCCTGGTCAAACTACACACACGTACCAAGTTTCGTCCCGATCGGTCGAGAATCGTAGATTTGTATAAATGACAGACAAAGAGACAAACAGACAGACAGACAGACAGAGGTCTTCAAAATATATATGAGACTAGCCGATGAGCCCGACGTTGTCCGGGCTATTCAAAAACCAAATTTCAAGTCCATAGCTCTAGCCAGCCCGACGTTGTCCGGGCTATTCAAAAACCAAATTTCAAGTCGATAGCTCTACCCGTTTCCGAGATCTGGTCTGCGCATGCGCGAAGCTGGCGTCGCATGGGCTCGGCGACCCGATAAAATTCGTATCCGGGGCAAGATACATTCACATACCAAATTTCAAGTCGATAGCTCCACCCGTTTCCGAGATCTCGTCTGCGCATGCGCGAAGCTTGCGTCGCACGGGCTCGGCGACCCGATAAAATTCGTATCCGGGGCAAGATACATTCACATAGCAAATTTCAAGTCGATAGCTCCACCCGTTTCCGAGATCTCGTCTGCGCATGCGCTGCACGGGCGTCGCACGGGCTCACCAATACGACAGCGACGACCGCCTGGTCAAACTACACACACGTACCAAGATTCCTCCCGATCGGTCGAGAATCGTAGATTTGTATAAATGACAGACAGACAAACAGACAAACAAACAGACAGAGGTCTTCAAAATATATATGAGATTATATTATACTAGCCGATGAGCCCGACGTTGTCCGGGCTATTCAAAAACCAAATTTCAAGTCGATAGCTCCACCCGTTTCCGATACTTGGTCTGCGCATGCGCGAAGCTTGCGTCGCACGGGCTCGGCGACCCGATAAAATTCGTATCCGGGGCAAGATACATTCACACACCAAATTTCAAGTCGATAGGTCCACCCGTTTCCGAGATCTGGTCTGCGCATGCACGAAGCTTGCGTCGCACGGGCTCGGCGACCCGATAAAATTCGTATCCGATGCAAGGTACATTCACATTGCAAATTTCAAGTCGATAGCTCCACCCGTTTCCGAGATCTCGTCTGCGCATGCGCTGCACGGGCGTCGCACGGGCTCGCCAATACGACAACGACGACCGCCTGGTCAAACTACACACACGTACCAAATTTCAAGTCGATAGCTCCACCCGTTTCCGATATCTCGTCTGCGCATGCGCTGCACGGGCGTCGCACGGGCTCGCCAATACGACAACGTCGACCGCTTGGTCAAACTACACACACGTACCAAGTTTCGTCCCGATCGGTCGAGAATCGTAGATTTGTATAAATGACAGACAAACAAACATACAGACAAACAAACATACAGACAAACAGAGGTCTTCAAAATATATATGAGATTATATACAACATTATTGTGATTATGAATTAATTCATAAGATCAAGCCCATCATATATTGGTATTGAGAACTTGTGAATTGTAGTCTTGTGTCAAACAGGGTATTTTGTTATTACCTAGGTTGTTTTCAACAGATAGTGTATTAAATTTCGTAAACGATTTTGGAACTGAAAAAGAAACTAGAGTTATTTTGATAAAGGAGCCTACGTTTTCTGAGATGAAAATCTGTCCCACTATAATTTCTTTTACGCCAATAATTTTAATCAGGGCACTCAATGGGTGAACAATAGTGGTATTTCCTGTCCAGTCATATAGAGTATCCATCCATATTATTATACTTCCATATTTTAATATGGAAGTATATTGTTATTCAATTTTTTATTTTTTTCCATTATTATTTATTATACTAAGCAATTTTATAATGCTTAAATCTCAGGAAGTATGAGAGATAGAGCGCTGGAATTTGGTATGTTTATAGCCCAATGATAGTTGTAGTGCATCGGGCTATATAGGATTTTGTCCTAACTTGCTTTGCAGAGTTATCTCCCTTTATGTGTAACACTGGGGGTTGCAGTATCTCGAAAAGTATGAATAGCAGCAACTTGAAATTTGGACCATATGTAAAAATCAGTATGCCCTATTGGGTCCATGCATTACAATTTATGTCCGAGCTTTCCCTACAGAGTTGTCGCCCATGATTAGCAAAATACGATTTATTTCATATCCTGTGTCCGCCTATAACATTCAAGGTAGCCAGATATGAGGGCTTCTATGCAGTTACTTGTTAGCAAGTTTCTATGAAAATAAGTTTTGAACAGGAACGGCCTTATATTTTTGGGGCTTGGGTGGGGGCAAAATTTTCGAAATTATTTTGTTTCGATGAATTTCAACTACTTTTACTGTCATGTATCTTTAGGACGTACTAATGATCATTCTTAAAGAATTTTGTAAAACGGTTGAGAAATGTCCAAGTTACAGACCATCGAAAATTAAATAATTTGGCTAATGAAGGAGCATGGGAGAGGGTGATATCATACCAGGGAGGCGACCAGACGATGCCGGGTGGTGATACCATGTCGGGTGGTGAGACCAGGCCAAGGGTGGTGAGATCAGGCTGACCGGTGGCGGATGTAAACGTCAGATTTATCCAAAAAAAAAAAAAAAAACAAGTCCAGCGGGATAATATTTTTATTGCATTTTCCCAATAGGAAGAGTGATTCGGACTGGAATGTACCATTTATAAGTTTTTTCTCCCAACCGTTACCGATCTACGACATCGACAATAAAAATGACCTATTTTTGGCGCCAAATCCAACGGGCTAATTGATGAGCAAGGTTAATGCAGGAGCAGGTACTGCGGTATCCCGTAGGTAGGCCCCCAAAGTTTGATAGCTCTGCTGTAACAGTAAACTGCCAAACAGCGAGCGAGCTTCTAGTGGGTTCAGACTTTTTGCAAATTCCAACGAAAATCAAAGGGGGAAAAATTGTCTAAAAATCAAACATCGATATAATTTTTTTTTGAATTGTGGATATGATAGATAGTATCCAGGCGCAACTTATTAGTGTCTTATTAATTCCCGCTCAAGTTGAAGGTTTACTCGTGGCGAGGCTTTATAATGTAAATAACTATAGTTAAGTGCTGTATCATTGAGCAATTTTACTCGCCAAATCCGACCGTGTTAATGAAGAAGCGAGGTAATGCAGGCGCAGGTACGTCGATATAATTTTGGTAATATCCCAAAGTTTGACCGCTCTACTTGCAAAGCAAACTGAACAACGGACGGTTCGTGTTCCGGTTGGTACATATTGGCAAATTCCAACAAAAACCAAAAGTTGAAAAATACTTCAAAAATTCAAAATGCAGATACAATTTTGCTGACGAATGGGTGTGGTAGGGGTATCAACGCCCAACTCTGGTGCAATTCTTAAGTTTCAGAGCGAAGGATTCACTCGTGGCGACGTATATAGCGTAATACGTACTAAATGCACAGGAACACAGCCTACCATCGCCATATATGGCTAAAGGCGAAATTAGCTAATTTTCCAGCCAAACTCAAACAGGCTAATGAAGGAGCGAGTGAAATGCGTGAGCATGTACCTCGGTATACCATAGATACTTCCTGGAACTTTGACTGTCGTGGTATAAAAGCAATCCGTCTAACGGAGAACGGGCATCGGTGTGGGTCAAGGCTTTTGGCAAATTCAAGTAAAACTCGCAAAGGTAACAAAAAATTGAGAAATCGTTAATCGAGATAAAACAAATTGGATGTGGTGGGTACTAACCTGCAAATTTGGTGAAATTTTTTTACTTTTCAAATGAATGCGCAGTGAGTTAATTAGGATTAAGTGCCCAATATTACATGCATTCACTTATTATGTAGGAAAATACCCCAGGGGCCTATACTATAGAATTACAATTGCCGTGTTTCTCCACGTGGACAAACTGTCGAATACTATGGATACGATAATTTACAAGTGTGTGCGACTCCCCGTCATTTACAAGAACAGACAAAATCCAGTACTATGGATCTTCGTTTTCTACGCGTGGAGGCGAACGCTTGTTAATGGGTAAAGGGAACTTACTCTAATATTATACATAAATGGATATAGTAATGCCTATATATATTTGAGTCATTTGGCGAGTGGTTTAGTGGATGTATAAAGTCAATGTTATGATAGGCAATGGGGAACACGAAAACTACTTGCGTGCACCATAATCCCAATGGCACAAGCATCGCGAAAATACACAAACGATTACAACATTTTACGCTGAACACGAGTACAAAATATCGTAAGCGAAAACGCTCTTTATAAGAGATAGATGTTTTATTGACCAACATCATAGAACAATAAACTCATGGTCAAATATATTTAACGATGTATGTACGAACACAAAGGGATAGAGACGGATAGAGTGATCACAAATAAACCCCATCGACAGAAACACCTACACGTGGTGATTATAGTGTCAGATTGAGCAGGGAAATTTTAACTGGTTGTCGTATACGTACGATTTCGATACATGTACAATGTAATTGAAAACAAACTGAATTGCCGGAGATAATAGACTGATAAAAATATTTCCAAGTTAAAAGGGTGAAAATATATATTTCAAGTATATTTTCCAAAGGGTCGGTTTAACTTTTTGTTTAAGTAGAAACTTAGATTTAACAACCAAAATTACACTGAATGTAGGAAAACATCATACTAGTAGTATAAATTATAATTTGCAGTTACATTAGCTGGAAAATTTAGTCATTGTAATGATTATAACCTATTCTCCAGTCTTAATTTTTAAATTCAGTGCCATTTTCTACCATGGAATCGCGTTAACATTCACGTATAAGGTCTCCGCTGCCCGAGTACACCTCCTCCCTGAACCAGAAAACTATATTTGCACCCCATTCGGTTGAAATTCTGCAATGGTTACTCAAGATTTCCAACTGTTAGAAATTCCCAAACCAACAATTCAAACCGATCGAAACTTCTGAACTAATTGCCATTTACCCCATAAATCAATCATCACTAACTTTGGGATGAAGATTATTGTGATGCGCCAACACCCATTGAACGTCCCTGCGTGACATTCCCAATTGTTGAGTATTTTGATGAGAATCGCCCCCGTCACAACATAATTTATGTGCAAACCCTTATTTATCAAAGCCAATTTGTCTATGTTTATGAACCCCATCTCAAAATATATCTATCTACGCCCATGCGTAATTTGAACCCATCATCTCAATATGACTACGATTTTATTGACCCGGTGAAAATTCGAACGTCGAGAAAGGGTTAATGCATGAGTGCGCAATACACAAAGCGATAATCCGACATATCGACATTCGCACGCGTTTCATTGCGGTGACAACCACTAATTCAGCCTCGTATACTTGTAATGTTAACACCGTGTTCTACCCGATTTGTGTTATGTCTGTACTATGGAACTCCCTAAGTTGGTTATTTATCAGCCCGTCAAGCGAGTTCTTGTTTTTCCCCAAGTTAGACAATTCGAGTACTATAGAATAACAAAAAGATGCAGCGTTGGGACACTCCAAACACCACAAAAACCGAGCAGCTTGCTGCTGAAATGAATCCCAGTTACAGAATGGCTCTCCCAGAACATTATATAAGTCAGTTCAGAACGATGTATGGTGTGAAAAAGGGTAATCGCCTATTGTTAAATTCCAATATCCAATGCAAGGTATTTACAAGAACACAATTGCTCGAGTACTATGGAACACAAGTCTAGCTTTACAAGACTGGGAAATTACCGACTAACGCTGTCCACGTGGAGAAACACGGCAATTGTAATTCTATAGTATAGGCCCCAGGATGAATGTATACACTAGGAAATTTAATAAGTTCATGTAAAGGGATAACGATATGATTATCTCTTTAAATAACAAATTTGAAATTGTTTCATGGGCATAAAACAATAAATATGAATTGAAGACCCCTGTTCGGAAATATTTCTATCAGCTAATATTTAATTTATTGCGAATATTTTATTATGAAATGAGATGTTTAATTGGGACAAATTATTTATCTATTTTTAGAACAGACCTGGTCACTGATAACAGTAACCACTATTGTTCGTTAGCTAAACAACCGCCCCTTTTTAGACCAGAAGATGTTCGAAATAAAATCAAAATTAATCGATAGAAGCATTTCCGGACAGGAGTCATTGACTCATATCTAAAATTTTATATCCTGATAACTATATAATACATTAAGTACAGGGTTATTGATATGTGTAGATCAGGGTTATGTTTAGGGTTAATGTTATGGGTAGGACCGGGTTTATAAATTGGGTTAGAGTTGTGGATATTGTTAATGTTAAAAAAGGTGACGGTGTTATGCAAAGGATTTGGTTTTGGTTAGGCTTGTATGTCTGACTAGGCTAATTGAAAGGGTTATGGTAAGGTCCAATGTATGGTAATGGTTTGCAGGAGGGCAATGAATATGGTCAGGGTAGTTTATTGGGTTAGAGTTAAGTGTTGTGGATAGGGCTATGGAAAGGATTATGATTATGGATTGGCTACGATTAAGGTTGTTCTTATCGAAACATTCGGGGTATGAAGTGGTTTATGGGTAATGATTGGATAGGGGTGGGTAGATAATTAAATTATGGATGGTGATCGGGGATGGGGAATTTATATGGAAGTATCAAAATTCTGCAGGCCAGAATTTTACCCCTCTAGTTATATGTTAATATTTTAGGTACTATAGCGTCAATCAGTATTTTCGGGCAACTAAGTCTTATTAAAACCATTTTCTAGAAAATATATTACTATTAAACTGTGAACTCATGGTTATATCATGTAGTGAAACTTCCCATCTGTTGTCACACCGTTATCTATATAAATGTTACCAGCTGTTTATCACAATATCATCTCTTAGAGAAAGTGATCAATGGATGAACAATATTTGCTTTGAATCGTGTTGTGGAAATAGGAAGAACTGATGCAACTGCTTAATTGCTGGGAAATGTTCGGACCGAAATAAAAATTGACAACACCTTAGTTTAATGTTGTATTTGGCAAAGCATCTGAAGACTGCTGTCAGATATGCTATTTTGTGGTGCTATCATATTAAATTAGATTAAATTGTGGTAAGTTGGCGGGGCAAAAAAGTGATTATTTTTTAATCAAACTCCTGGCGTTCTGATGCAGAAATGTTTTGGATAACACTTGTAATTGGCAAATTTTACACTTATCTAAAAAGTTTGAATTGTTAAGACAACATATAATTCTTCAAATATTTAGGTATTTCTACAATACCCCCTACAACCACGCACTGTAATAAATCTTATCAGTATTTGTGTTCGTGTTGGAGATGCAGCTCTCATCTGCAACAAGATATGCATTTACCAGAAAATTGTATTGTCCCATTCATGAGCCACATTGGTGGTAAAACGTGTCTGTTTTCAGCATTGCAGAGACTATGGTGCTCTTTATATAATTGTACTCTATTTTTCAGTTTAATGGCAAATGGGAAATTAGAAAAAACAAATATGTTTAGACCTATGACTACATCTAAATGAAATGAGTTAAACTTGTTATGATAAGCTAGATAGTATGTACGTACATCTGATAATCCATAAAATATATTCCTACTTTTCTTGAATAAAAACAAACACATAACCATGAACAATTATATAATTACAATTAGGTTCACGACTTCACGTGAATTTGGTTAATGGTGAAAGCCGTACATGATGACGTCCGGTTGTCGAGTTTTGTTGATCTGCACACAAAGTTAGCCGCACCCACAATCACTCACCTGTCACCCATCCAAGGACTAACTGAGCTCAATATTGCTTAACTTTAGTGATCACTCAAATCATTTAATGCTACCAAGAGACCAGACCTCTGGTACAGAGATAAAATGAGCCTTCTATAAACAGCAATTTCTCATTCCAGCTGTGACAGGGGTATTGTACGTGCACACCTGATGTATCATCTTAGCAATGAGAGACTTAATTATGCCAATAACAGATACAACAAATATTTAATGACTACTGAAGCGAAAGATCTTTCTTCCCGACTTCGTAGTCAACTGGCCACGGCGGTAATGGAGGTTTTCCAAGATGTCACTGGTTCAAGTTTCGACCTAACTGGGAGTGAGTGTATTTAATTTATTTTTATTTATAATCATATTTCCATAGTTCATTATTAAAGGGAGACTATGCTAAATCCAGCCAAGAATGAGAATCAAATACACTATTGTACAGAAAGAACGTATAACAACCTGGTAATGATATAAAAAATGAGTAAAAGGTTTAAACCATTTACTTACTTTATTTATTAGTACCATGTTGTTCACATCTTTCATTGAGTGCATGGGTGTATTTGTACACACCATGACTCATATTCGTTCAACTCTTGCATATTTTCTGTTGAATAGAGTACAGGAGGTACAGTCTCCCATTAATAGTCAAGCCTGGAAATAGCGTGTCTGTCATTTGCAGAATGAGGTCCCCAGAGGGTGAATTTAGTTATGCTATCCTGCACATTGGGCTAGCATCACCAAATTCACCCTCTGGATACCTCATTCTGCTTAGGCTTCATCTTCTGGGAAGTATATATAGTATCACATTAAGATTGTTTTAAGTTACATTTCCCTTCTATGAAGTTTCTATATCCCTTAATTTGCAGAAGATACAATTCATAATTGAGGTGCCCAATGGGTGAACATCAACAACTTTAACTGGGGAACTTCAATCTGATCCTAGATCTGCCATATCAGTTGAGGGCCTAAGCAGAATGCTATGCGGGATAGCATCACTAAATTCACCATCTGGGTACCTCATTCTGCAAATGACAGACACGCTATTTGCAGGCTTGTTAATAGTGTAGGGATGACTTACAAAATGGCTGGATTTAGGTACAATCTCCCTCTAAATGAGTAGTGAATGGCTTACACAATATCTGGATTTACCATTGTTTTACTAAATGGATTCTTCCAACAAGTTATAAAAGTACACGTCGGAATAGTCTGTTACTCATTTGTAAGGAAATAAAAACATGACAGACAGAAAAAAAAACAGATTTCACAAGAGCAGAATTATTCCTTTTTATTTGCTGGAAATGTTTAGATAAAAAGTTCAACAAATCATTTGTTGAACTTATGATTTGTTATTTATAATTTAGTATAAAATGGTTGTAACATCGGTTACAGTAATGCCCTAAATAATTGACTCCTTAGCCACATCAGAATTATGGGTAATATTTCAGGATTTTGACCGAAATATGGCTTGTTGCCATTCATCAGTGAGAGCTTTCCAATTAATGACAACACAGTCATATTTCCGATTAATCCTGAAATATTACCCATTATTCTGCTGTGGTTAAGGAGTATATTATTTAGGGCATTACTGTACATCGAAAATCCACATCATTACTATCTAGAACAACCGATATCACACATTGGTCGAATGAACTTGGACTATGACCACAGCTGCATTCAACTTTCCTAGTTGAGAAGCTGACTGAACACTGTTTTTACTTTCGACATTATATATCTATAGTATCATATCTATATTGTCTTATGTTATCTTTCACTTGAAAACTCTTCATTCAGTTGTTTGTTTTCCAGAACCAACTTTACACTTTACCCCCAACATTAAATACAACTTGTCCGGACTGTACATACGTATTTGTATCTTATCTATATTATTTCATTTTATCTTAGACTTGAAAACTCTTTATTCAGCTGTATGTTGTCCTGAAGCCATCGTTATATTTTACCTCTGACTTTAAATAAAATTTATCTTATCTTATCTTTTACTTAAAAACTCTTCATTCAGCTGTATGTTTTCCGGAAACCAAAAAAATTCCTGTGTCAAATCAAGGAGGATCAGAATATATCCTCGAGCTCGGAGAAGCAATCATGATAAAGGGACCTATGGATGGACGTTATGTTGGAGCCGAGATAGGAGAAACTGTCGACAGCAAAAATATATGTGTCAAGGGTAAGTCACCAGTAGGGATGGGCCAATTGGTCGCTGTTGGGGTGTCTAACTTTGATTATTCAAATTTTTTAATCAGGCCGAGATTTTGTTAAGTTAAAGATTAAACAGTTGTTTTAAGTTCCTTATTTCACCCCCTTGCAAGTTGTGTTGGAAATTTTTTCAACTGGCGTGTGGAAGTTTACAACTGTTTATAATTGTTTAAATTGTTACTCCATATCATTTCCAACCCATTTCGTTTTATTTCAGTCCAAAAAAATTACAGAAAATGTTTTAGCGATGGTATAAAAACAACAAAGTTAAAACTAAATACTGGTTGGATATCAGAACAATTTCATGACTGGATCTCCTTGAATTTTTGTGAAAACCCATCTACCAATGCATTCTCTTATATATGCGAGTTTCACACAGGGAGACTCACATATATAAGAGAATACATTGGCCTAACAATATTTACATTGACCTTGTAAGCCAATGGATTATCTTATATATGCGAGAAATGCACAAATAAGAGAATGCCCTGGCACATGTTACACCAGTGCAAATCCCGTCATGAATTCAAGGGTACCAAGGTGGTATCACATGAGCAATTTTTAATGAGGAAGATAATGGTGCAGATAATAGGCACGGGGCAATAAAATTAATGACAATTTGCAGTCTGAAATTTCCAATTGACGTTGTGCGTGGCATGATACTTCTCGACTATTGAACATTGAACATTGTGGTGATAAACTTCTACTCCCTGTCGCCACGTCCCTGGTAACTGGGTACCGGTAAATATTCATTTTTATTAAATAGTCAGCCGATAGTCACCTAAAGTGGTCTCACATGAGCAACGTATTGAGGAAGATAATGGTGCAGGTTAAAAACTTCTAAAGTGATGAAACAAAATGGACGACAACGTGTAGTCGTTCGAGTCAATGGTGGGGAGGGAGAGGGGCACCAAAATGGATCAAAAATATTTGAGCCAATTTTCATAGCTTTGTTTTGTACATAGGCTATCTGAGTTTGTGAAGTCAAACTTTCGTCACACATAATACGAGGAGCGAATTTAAAAATAAGATGCGAGCACTTTTGTCCAAAGTAGAACGGTTGGCTTATATAATTAATGTCGTAATCGGCAGTCAAGAGACTAACCCAAATCGGTCGATGTGCAGCCTCTCATGAACATCAGCAACTGCCATCATCACCACGACGATCTCAACAATATTGTCATATTTATATAAACGTCATCAAATCATTATTTGTTTTCGATTGATAATGAAATTCTAACGGTTATACTCACTTTACTGGATCAAATTATCGGACCATCTCTACCAAAGGTTGACAGTTTTGGATACATCATAACATGTCAGTTGAACAACGTATCTAGGAAGTTTTAATGTTTTAAATATACTAAAATAACTGGAACAGCATATCTACTATACCGCCCTACTTGATGCTATAGCCAGATTTTATTAAGCCTTATTTTCGCAGATGCCTCATCGTGACAGCCGCAACACGATCTACGTGTACCACAAAACTTTAGTTTCCAGCTGATGCACAGCAGTTGATACAGCATGCTAATGTCACAGTACATACATGCATCTGATAATCCATATATATCCTACTATATTCTTGAATCGAATGAAAACTCATAATTATGAACAAATCAGAAGATACATTCAGGTCACGCGACTTCGGTCAACGGGGAAAGTTACCCGATGACGATATTCGTCGACTTTTGTTGAAATCGACATGATGACATCTTATGAATGAAATGAACATCATGAAATGTACACGCTTCTCCGTCTAGTTTGAGAATGTCAAGTGGATAGCACCCCAGTGCGCCAAGTAATACAAGAAAACCATAGTCATAAATAGTAACGACATCATATTATTAGCCAAACATATAAATTATACTATGAAATATATTGTTTCATGAATAAACCACCTCAGAATTCCGTTAAAACAACTTATACTTCAAATTATTACAATAATTATGGTATATTACTGCAGGTTTCTCATTCAACACACCAGAAAGCCTCTAAATGCGAACCAAAAATCTAATAATCGGATTAAATATACACCTCATACTTCGCAATACGACCTTTAGTCAACATTCCAAATGAGACATAATTCATCAGCAATGTTAGCTGTTATATAATGCATTGTGTTCCGCAATAAAATCTTCCAAGAGTGGCATAGCCATTATTCACACCTAAATATCGAAAGCAATTAACGCGAGTCAAGACAGTTATATACTGCAACAATGAAACATCCGCAAAGATACATACATCATGCTAAAAGCCGACCGGTACACAATATACGTTATTAATCAAAGTTACCCCATAGATCCAATTTTTTCATATAAATGTTATTCATCAAAAATAACACAAGGAACGAATATATGAACAGACAACAGTTCATAAAAATACAGTGCAAATACAACAACATTTATTATACTTCCATGGTGTAACCAAGGAAGTATATTGTTTTTCTACTGAGGTCGTTTTCCGTTTATTTCGAAATAATCAGAAACTGATTGCAGTAGGAACGCGAAATCTCTAGCGAATGTAGGCATCGAAGGTTTACTACATATAATGGTATCCGGATTTCCGCCCAATGTTTCTTGGCGGAGTTATGGCCCTTTTGCGATTATTTTTCATTGTTATTATTATTATTATTATTATTATTATTATTATTATTATTATTCTTATTATTATACTTGACACTTTTGTAATCACTATTACTCGAAAAGTACAAGAAGTAGGACACTAAAACTTGGTAAGTAGGTTGGGGTACATGAGTTCTATGCCTATGGCCCATAACGATTTTGTCCGCGCTTTCACCGAGGAGTTATCTCCCTTTATTTGAAAAAATGTCAGTTTATTATCTCGGAAATTATAAGAAGCAGAGCATCGAAAATTAGACCGTATGCACATCTCGATATGCACTACTGCCCACGGGCATAAAAACTTGTGTCCGCGCTTTCCCTGAAGAGTTACCGCCCATAGTTGGCAAACCTCTATTTTATTGTACTCTGTTGTCCTCCCGTATCATTCCAGATAACTGTATTTGGTTTTTGTAGTCGTGTTGACCGTTGTCAGCTTAGTCCGAAGAAGAAAATTTGACAGGGTTGGCCATATATTTTTACACTGGGGTGGGGGCAAAATTTTCGCAATTTTTTTTTTGTATTGACATTCATCTATTTAAGTATGTAGATTCCATGAACGAAAACAAACCCATACCGGAAAGGATTTTTGTAATCCGAGAAGAAATGCAAGAGTTACGGGCCCTCAAAGTTTGCAATTTGGTCCCATGTGCTTGTGCTCACATCTCCTCCGAAGATATCGAACTTAGGATGTCATCTGATATCCCAGTGCGTTCGGTCCGAAGAGAGCACGCGATGTGCCAAATTTTGCCAGTGTCGGTTAAGTGTTGTGGATCAGGGGAGGGGCGGTCCGGGGTACCAATTTTTTATTCTTCTCCGAATCAGATGAAACTTGGAGTGTAACATCTACACCGCCAACCGATCTAGAAACTGAAACAATTTCGAAAATCCATTGAAAAATGACGGAGTTGCGGTCCTTCAAACAATGCAAATTTGGGCCCATGTGCCTGTGACCTCATCTCCTCCGAAGATCACAAACTTAGGATGTCATCTGATATCGCAGTGCGCGCGGTCTGAAGAGGGCACTCGATGTGCCAAATTTTGCAAGTGTCGGTTCAGTGTTGTGGGTCAGGGGAGGGGTGGTCCGAGGTACCAAAATTTAGTTCGTCTCCGAATCATATGAAACTTGGTATATAACATCTACCTTATACGTTGATCATAAAACTGAAAACAGATCGTAAATCCGTTAAAAAATGGCGGAGATTTGGGCCCTCAAACTTTGAATGTGGGCCCGTATTCTTTCTAATAAACAAAATGTTATTCGTCTCTGAATGAGACAAAATTTATAACAAATAATCAATGTAACTAGCTGATCACAATACTCAAAACAATTTTAAAATCCATTGGAAAATAACGGAGTTACGGGCTCTCAAAATTCGCATTTTGGGCCGGGTTTGACTATTTCCCAATCCCGTCACCCAATTTCGAGGCAGGGGTGGGGTCACTTCCAAACACTTGAGATCAACCCACACATGTTAAGGGAAAGATATAATCATCCTACTTCATATTTTCCGTCCCTTAACTGCGATTTATTGAGCTCATGATTTGGCCTATTATTATACTTCCATGGTGTAACCAAGGAAGTATATTGTTTTTCTACTGAGGTCGTTTTCCGTTTATTTCGAAATAATCAGAAACTGATTGCAGTAGGAACGCGAAATCTCTAGCGAATGTAGGCATCGAAGGTTTACTACATATAATGGTATCCGGATTTCCGCCCAATGTTTCTTGGCGGAGTTATGGCCCTTTTGCGATTATTTTTCATTGTTATTATTATTATTATTATTATTATTATTATTATTATTATTATTCTTATTATTATACTTGACACTTTTGTAATCACTATTACTCGAAAAGTACAAGAAGTAGGACACTAAAACTTGGTAAGTAGGTTGGGGTACATGAGTTCTATGCCTATGGCCCATAACGATTTTGTCCGCGCTTTCACCGAGGAGTTATCTCCCTTTATTTGAAAAAATGTCAGTTTATTATCTCGGAAATTATAAGAAGCAGAGCATCGAAAATTAGACCGTATGCACATCTCGATATGCACTACTGCCCACGGGCATAAAAACTTGTGTCCGCGCTTTCCCTGAAGAGTTACCGCCCATAGTTGGCAAACCTCTATTTTATTGTACTCTGTTGTCCTCCCGTATCATTCCAGATAACTGTATTTGGTTTTTGTAGTCGTGTTGACCGTTGTCAGCTTAGTCCGAAGAAGAAAATTTGACAGGGTTGGCCATATATTTTTACACTGGGGTGGGGGCAAAATTTTCGCAATTTTTTTTTTGTATTGACATTCATCTATTTAAGTATGTAGATTCCATGAACGAAAACAAACCCATACCGGAAAGGATTTTTGTAATCCGAGAAGAAATGCAAGAGTTACGGGCCCTCAAAGTTTGCAATTTGGTCCCATGTGCTTGTGCTCACATCTCCTCCGAAGATATCGAACTTAGGATGTCATCTGATATCCCAGTGCGTTCGGTCCGAAGAGAGCACGCGATGTGCCAAATTTTGCCAGTGTCGGTTAAGTGTTGTGGATCAGGGGAGGGGCGGTCCGGGGTACCAATTTTTTATTCTTCTCCGAATCAGATGAAACTTGGAGTGTAACATCTACACCGCCAACCGATCTAGAAACTGAAACAATTTCGAAAATCCATTGAAAAATGACGGAGTTGCGGTCCTTCAAACAATGCAAATTTGGGCCCATGTGCCTGTGACCTCATCTCCTCCGAAGATCACAAACTTAGGATGTCATCTGATATCGCAGTGCGCGCGGTCTGAAGAGGGCACTCGATGTGCCAAATTTTGCAAGTGTCGGTTCAGTGTTGTGGGTCAGGGGAGGGGTGGTCCGAGGTACCAAAATTTAGTTCGTCTCCGAATCATATGAAACTTGGTATATAACATCTACCTTATACGTTGATCATAAAACTGAAAACAGATCGTAAATCCGTTAAAAAATGGCGGAGATTTGGGCCCTCAAACTTTGAATGTGGGCCCGTATTCTTTCTAATAAACAAAATGTTATTCGTCTCTGAATGAGACAAAATTTATAACAAATAATCAATGTAACTAGCTGATCACAATACTCAAAACAATTTTAAAATCCATTGGAAAATAACGGAGTTACGGGCTCTCAAAATTCGCATTTTGGGCCGGGTTTGACTATTTCCCAATCCCGTCACCCAATTTCGAGGCAGGGGTGGGGTCACTTCCAAACACTTGAGATCAACCCACACATGTTAAGGGAAAGATATAATCATCCTACTTCATATTTTCCGTCCCTTAACTGCGATTTATTGAGCTCATGATTTGGCCTATTATTATACTTCCATGGTGTAACCAAGGAAGTATATTGTTTTTCTACTGAGGTCGTTTTCCGTTTATTTCGAAATAATCAGAAACTGATTGCAGTAGGAACGCGAAATCTCTAGCGAATGTAGGCATCGAAGGTTTACTACATATAATGGTATCCGGATTTCCGCCCAATGTTTCTTGGCGGAGTTATGGCCCTTTTGCGATTATTTTTCATTGTTATTATTATTATTATTATTATTATTATTATTATTATTATTATTCTTATTATTATACTTGACACTTTTGTAATCACTATTACTCGAAAAGTACAAGAAGTAGGACACTAAAACTTGGTAAGTAGGTTGGGGTACATGAGTTCTATGCCTATGGCCCATAACGATTTTGTCCGCGCTTTCACCGAGGAGTTATCTCCCTTTATTTGAAAAAATGTCAGTTTATTATCTCGGAAATTATAAGAAGCAGAGCATCGAAAATTAGACCGTATGCACATCTCGATATGCACTACTGCCCACGGGCATAAAAACTTGTGTCCGCGCTTTCCCTGAAGAGTTACCGCCCATAGTTGGCAAACCTCTATTTTATTGTACTCTGTTGTCCTCCCGTATCATTCCAGATAACTGTATTTGGTTTTTGTAGTCGTGTTGACCGTTGTCAGCTTAGTCCGAAGAAGAAAATTTGACAGGGTTGGCCATATATTTTTACACTGGGGTGGGGGCAAAATTTTCGCAATTTTTTTTTTTGTATTGACATTCATCTATTTAAGTATGTAGATTCCATGAACGAAAACAAACCCATACCGGAAAGGATTTTTGTAATCCGAGAAGAAATGCAAGAGTTACGGGCCCTCAAAGTTTGCAATTTGGTCCCATGTGCTTGTGCTCACATCTCCTCCGAAGATATCGAACTTAGGATGTCATCTGATATCCCAGTGCGTTCGGTCCGAAGAGAGCACGCGATGTGCCAAATTTTGCCAGTGTCGGTTAAGTGTTGTGGATCAGGGGAGGGGCGGTCCGGGGTACCAATTTTTTATTCTTCTCCGAATCAGATGAAACTTGGAGTGTAACATCTACACCGCCAACCGATCTAGAAACTGAAACAATTTCGAAAATCCATTGAAAAATGACGGAGTTGCGGTCCTTCAAACAATGCAAATTTGGGCCCATGTGCCTGTGACCTCATCTCCTCCGAAGATCACAAACTTAGGATGTCATCTGATATCGCAGTGCGCGCGGTCTGAAGAGGGCACTCGATGTGCCAAATTTTGCAAGTGTCGGTTCAGTGTTGTGGGTCAGGGGAGGGGTGGTCCGAGGTACCAAAATTTAGTTCGTCTCCGAATCATATGAAACTTGGTATATAACATCTACCTTATACGTTGATCATAAAACTGAAAACAGATCGTAAATCCGTTAAAAAATGGCGGAGATTTGGGCCCTCAAACTTTGAATGTGGGCCCGTATTCTTTCTAATAAACAAAATGTTATTCGTCTCTGAATGAGACAAAATTTATAACAAATAATCAATGTAACTAGCTGATCACAATACTCAAAACAATTTTAAAATCCATTGGAAAATAACGGAGTTACGGGCTCTCAAAATTCGCATTTTGGGCCGGGTTTGACTATTTCCCAATCCCGTCACCCAATTTCGAGGCAGGGGTGGGGTCACTTCCAAACACTTGAGATCAACCCACACATGTTAAGGGAAAGATATAATCATCCTACTTCATATTTTCCGTCCCTTAACTGCGATTTATTGAGCTCATGATTTGGCCTATTATTATACTTCCATGGTGTAACCAAGGAAGTATATTGTTTTTCTACTGAGGTCGTTTTCCGTTTATTTCGAAATAATCAGAAACTGATTGCAGTAGGAACGCGAAATCTCTAGCGAATGTAGGCATCGAAGGTTTACTACATATAATGGTATCCGGATTTCCGCCCAATGTTTCTTGGCGGAGTTATGGCCCTTTTGCGATTATTTTTCATTGTTATTATTATTATTATTATTATTATTATTATTATTATTATTATTCTTATTATTATACTTGACACTTTTGTAATCACTATTACTCGAAAAGTACAAGAAGTAGGACACTAAAACTTGGTAAGTAGGTTGGGGTACATGAGTTCTATGCCTATGGCCCATAACGATTTTGTCCGCGCTTTCACCGAGGAGTTATCTCCCTTTATTTGAAAAAATGTCAGTTTATTATCTCGGAAATTATAAGAAGCAGAGCATCGAAAATTAGACCGTATGCACATCTCGATATGCACTACTGCCCACGGGCATAAAAACTTGTGTCCGCGCTTTCCCTGAAGAGTTACCGCCCATAGTTGGCAAACCTCTATTTTATTGTACTCTGTTGTCCTCCCGTATCATTCCAGATAACTGTATTTGGTTTTTGTAGTCGTGTTGACCGTTGTCAGCTTAGTCCGAAGAAGAAAATTTGACAGGGTTGGCCATATATTTTTACACTGGGGTGGGGGCAAAATTTTCGCAATTTTTTTTTTGTATTGACATTCATCTATTTAAGTATGTAGATTCCATGAACGAAAACAAACCCATACCGGAAAGGATTTTTGTAATCCGAGAAGAAATGCAAGAGTTACGGGCCCTCAAAGTTTGCAATTTGGTCCCATGTGCTTGTGCTCACATCTCCTCCGAAGATATCGAACTTAGGATGTCATCTGATATCCCAGTGCGTTCGGTCCGAAGAGAGCACGCGATGTGCCAAATTTTGCCAGTGTCGGTTAAGTGTTGTGGATCAGGGGAGGGGCGGTCCGGGGTACCAATTTTTTATTCTTCTCCGAATCAGATGAAACTTGGAGTGTAACATCTACACCGCCAACCGATCTAGAAACTGAAACAATTTCGAAAATCCATTGAAAAATGACGGAGTTGCGGTCCTTCAAACAATGCAAATTTGGGCCCATGTGCCTGTGACCTCATCTCCTCCGAAGATCACAAACTTAGGATGTCATCTGATATCGCAGTGCGCGCGGTCTGAAGAGGGCACTCGATGTGCCAAATTTTGCAAGTGTCGGTTCAGTGTTGTGGGTCAGGGGAGGGGTGGTCCGAGGTACCAAAATTTAGTTCGTCTCCGAATCATATGAAACTTGGTATATAACATCTACCTTATACGTTGATCATAAAACTGAAAACAGATCGTAAATCCGTTAAAAAATGGCGGAGATTTGGGCCCTCAAACTTTGAATGTGGGCCCGTATTCTTTCTAATAAACAAAATGTTATTCGTCTCTGAATGAGACAAAATTTATAACAAATAATCAATGTAACTAGCTGATCACAATACTCAAAACAATTTTAAAATCCATTGGAAAATAACGGAGTTACGGGCTCTCAAAATTCGCATTTTGGGCCGGGTTTGACTATTTCCCAATCCCGTCACCCAATTTCGAGGCAGGGGTGGGGTCACTTCCAAACACTTGAGATCAACCCACACATGTTAAGGGAAAGATATAATCATCCTACTTCATATTTTCCGTCCCTTAACTGCGATTTATTGAGCTCATGATTTGGCCTATTATTATACTTCCATGGTGTAACCAAGGAAGTATATTGTTTTTCTACTGAGGTCGTTTTCCGTTTATTTCGAAATAATCAGAAACTGATTGCAGTAGGAACGCGAAATCTCTAGCGAATGTAGGCATCGAAGGTTTACTACATATAATGGTATCCGGATTTCCGCCCAATGTTTCTTGGCGGAGTTATGGCCCTTTTGCGATTATTTTTCATTGTTATTATTATTATTATTATTATTATTATTATTATTATTATTATTCTTATTATTATACTTGACACTTTTGTAATCACTATTACTCGAAAAGTACAAGAAGTAGGACACTAAAACTTGGTAAGTAGGTTGGGGTACATGAGTTCTATGCCTATGGCCCATAACGATTTTGTCCGCGCTTTCACCGAGGAGTTATCTCCCTTTATTTGAAAAAATGTCAGTTTATTATCTCGGAAATTATAAGAAGCAGAGCATCGAAAATTAGACCGTATGCACATCTCGATATGCACTACTGCCCACGGGCATAAAAACTTGTGTCCGCGCTTTCCCTGAAGAGTTACCGCCCATAGTTGGCAAACCTCTATTTTATTGTACTCTGTTGTCCTCCCGTATCATTCCAGATAACTGTATTTGGTTTTTGTAGTCGTGTTGACCGTTGTCAGCTTAGTCCGAAGAAGAAAATTTGACAGGGTTGGCCATATATTTTTACACTGGGGTGGGGGCAAAATTTTCGCAATTTTTTTTTTGTATTGACATTCATCTATTTAAGTATGTAGATTCCATGAACGAAAACAAACCCATACCGGAAAGGATTTTTGTAATCCGAGAAGAAATGCAAGAGTTACGGGCCCTCAAAGTTTGCAATTTGGTCCCATGTGCTTGTGCTCACATCTCCTCCGAAGATATCGAACTTAGGATGTCATCTGATATCCCAGTGCGTTCGGTCCGAAGAGAGCACGCGATGTGCCAAATTTTGCCAGTGTCGGTTAAGTGTTGTGGATCAGGGGAGGGGCGGTCCGGGGTACCAATTTTTTATTCTTCTCCGAATCAGATGAAACTTGGAGTGTAACATCTACACCGCCAACCGATCTAGAAACTGAAACAATTTCGAAAATCCATTGAAAAATGACGGAGTTGCGGTCCTTCAAACAATGCAAATTTGGGCCCATGTGCCTGTGACCTCATCTCCTCCGAAGATCACAAACTTAGGATGTCATCTGATATCGCAGTGCGCGCGGTCTGAAGAGGGCACTCGATGTGCCAAATTTTGCAAGTGTCGGTTCAGTGTTGTGGGTCAGGGGAGGGGTGGTCCGAGGTACCAAAATTTAGTTCGTCTCCGAATCATATGAAACTTGGTATATAACATCTACCTTATACGTTGATCATAAAACTGAAAACAGATCGTAAATCCGTTAAAAAATGGCGGAGATTTGGGCCCTCAAACTTTGAATGTGGGCCCGTATTCTTTCTAATAAACAAAATGTTATTCGTCTCTGAATGAGACAAAATTTATAACAAATAATCAATGTAACTAGCTGATCACAATACTCAAAACAATTTTAAAATCCATTGGAAAATAACGGAGTTACGGGCTCTCAAAATTCGCATTTTGGGCCGGGTTTGACTATTTCCCAATCCCGTCACCCAATTTCGAGGCAGGGGTGGGGTCACTTCCAAACACTTGAGATCAACCCACACATGTTAAGGGAAAGATATAATCATCCTACTTCATATTTTCCGTCCCTTAACTGCGATTTATTGAGCTCATGATTTGGCCTATTATTATACTTCCATGGTGTAACCAAGGAAGTATATTGTTTTTCTACTGAGGTCGTTTTCCGTTTATTTCGAAATAATCAGAAACTGATTGCAGTAGGAACGCGAAATCTCTAGCGAATGTAGGCATCGAAGGTTTACTACATATAATGGTATCCGGATTTCCGCCCAATGTTTCTTGGCGGAGTTATGGCCCTTTTGCGATTATTTTTCATTGTTATTATTATTATTATTATTATTATTATTATTATTATTATTATTCTTATTATTATACTTGACACTTTTGTAATCACTATTACTCGAAAAGTACAAGAAGTAGGACACTAAAACTTGGTAAGTAGGTTGGGGGTACATGAGTTCTATGCCTATGGCCCATAACGATTTTGTCCGCGCTTTCACCGAGGAGTTATCTCCCTTTATTTGAAAAAATGTCAGTTTATTATCTCGGAAATTATAAGAAGCAGAGCATCGAAAATTAGACCGTATGCACATCTCGATATGCACTACTGCCCACGGGCATACAAACTTGTGTCCGCGCTTTCCCTGAAGAGTTACCGCCCATAGTTGGCAAACCTCTATTTTATTGTACTCTGTTGTCCTCCCGTATCATTCCAGATAACTGTATTTGGTTTTTGTAGTCGTGTTGACCGTTGTCAGCTTAGTCCGAAGAAGAAAATTTGACAGGGTTGGCCATATATTTTTACACTGGGGTGGGGGCAAAATTTTCGCAATTTTTTTTTTGTATTGACATTCATCTATTTAAGTATGTAGATTCCATGAACGAAAACAAACCCATACCGGAAAGGATTTTTGTAATCCGAGAAGAAATGCAAGAGTTACGGGCCCTCAAAGTTTGCAATTTGGTCCCATGTGCTTGTGCTCACATCTCCTCCGAAGATATCGAACTTAGGATGTCATCTGATATCCCAGTGCGTTCGGTCCGAAGAGAGCACGCGATGTGCCAAATTTTGCCAGTGTCGGTTAAGTGTTGTGGATCAGGGGAGGGGCGGTCCGGGGTACCAATTTTTTATTCTTCTCCGAATCAGATGAAACTTGGAGTGTAACATCTACACCGCCAACCGATCTAGAAACTGAAACAATTTCGAAAATCCATTGAAAAATGACGGAGTTGCGGTCCTTCAAACAATGCAAATTTGGGCCCATGTGCCTGTGACCTCATCTCCTCCGAAGATCACAAACTTAGGATGTCATCTGATATCGCAGTGCGCGCGGTCTGAAGAGGGCACTCGATGTGCCAAATTTTGCAAGTGTCGGTTCAGTGTTGTGGGTCAGGGGAGGGGTGGTCCGAGGTACCAAAATTTAGTTCGTCTCCGAATCATATGAAACTTGGTATATAACATCTACCTTATACGTTGATCATAAAACTGAAAACAGATCGTAAATCCGTTAAAAAATGGCGGAGATTTGGGCCCTCAAACTTTGAATGTGGGCCCGTATTCTTTCTAATAAACAAAATGTTATTCGTCTCTGAATGAGACAAAATTTATAACAAATAATCAATGTAACTAGCTGATCACAATACTCAAAACAATTTTAAAATCCATTGGAAAATAACGGAGTTACGGGCTCTCAAAATTCGCATTTTGGGCCGGGTTTGACTATTTCCCAATCCCGTCACCCAATTTCGAGGCAGGGGTGGGGTCACTTCCAAACACTTGAGATCAACCCACACATGTTAAGGGAAAGATATAATCATCCTACTTCATATTTTCCGTCCCTTAACTGCGATTTATTGAGCTCATGATTTGGCCTATTATTATACTTCCATGGTGTAACCAAGGAAGTATATTGTTTTTCTACTGAGGTCGTTTTCCGTTTATTTCGAAATAATCAGAAACTGATTGCAGTAGGAACGCGAAATCTCTAGCGAATGTAGGCATCGAAGGTTTACTACATATAATGGTATCCGGATTTCCGCCCAATGTTTCTTGGCGGAGTTATGGCCCTTTTGCGATTATTTTTCATTGTTATTATTATTATTATTATTATTATTATTATTATTATTATTATTCTTATTATTATACTTGACACTTTTGTAATCACTATTACTCGAAAAGTACAAGAAGTAGGACACTAAAACTTGGTAAGTAGGTTGGGGTACATGAGTTCTATGCCTATGGCCCATAACGATTTTGTCCGCGCTTTCACCGAGGAGTTATCTCCCTTTATTTGAAAAAATGTCAGTTTATTATCTCGGAAATTATAAGAAGCAGAGCATCGAAAATTAGACCGTATGCACATCTCGATATGCACTACTGCCCACGGGCATAAAAACTTGTGTCCGCGCTTTCCCTGAAGAGTTACCGCCCATAGTTGGCAAACCTCTATTTTATTGTACTCTGTTGTCCTCCCGTATCATTCCAGATAACTGTATTTGGTTTTTGTAGTCGTGTTGACCGTTGTCAGCTTAGTCCGAAGAAGAAAATTTGACAGGGTTGGCCATATATTTTTACACTGGGGTGGGGGCAAAATTTTCGCAATTTTTTTTTTGTATTGACATTCATCTATTTAAGTATGTAGATTCCATGAACGAAAACAAACCCATACCGGAAAGGATTTTTGTAATCCGAGAAGAAATGCAAGAGTTACGGGCCCTCAAAGTTTGCAATTTGGTCCCATGTGCTTGTGCTCACATCTCCTCCGAAGATATCGAACTTAGGATGTCATCTGATATCCCAGTGCGTTCGGTCCGAAGAGAGCACGCGATGTGCCAAATTTTGCCAGTGTCGGTTAAGTGTTGTGGATCAGGGGAGGGGCGGTCCGGGGTACCAATTTTTTATTCTTCTCCGAATCAGATGAAACTTGGAGTGTAACATCTACACCGCCAACCGATCTAGAAACTGAAACAATTTCGAAAATCCATTGAAAAATGACGGAGTTGCGGTCCTTCAAACAATGCAAATTTGGGCCCATGTGCCTGTGACCTCATCTCCTCCGAAGATCACAAACTTAGGATGTCATCTGATATCGCAGTGCGCGCGGTCTGAAGAGGGCACTCGATGTGCCAAATTTTGCAAGTGTCGGTTCAGTGTTGTGGGTCAGGGGAGGGGTGGTCCGAGGTACCAAAATTTAGTTCGTCTCCGAATCATATGAAACTTGGTATATAACATCTACCTTATACGTTGATCATAAAACTGAAAACAGATCGTAAATCCGTTAAAAAATGGCGGAGATTTGGGCCCTCAAACTTTGAATGTGGGCCCGTATTCTTTCTAATAAACAAAATGTTATTCGTCTCTGAATGAGACAAAATTTATAACAAATAATCAATGTAACTAGCTGATCACAATACTCAAAACAATTTTAAAATCCATTGGAAAATAACGGAGTTACGGGCTCTCAAAATTCGCATTTTGGGCCGGGTTTGACTATTTCCCAATCCCGTCACCCAATTTCGAGGCAGGGGTGGGGTCACTTCCAAACACTTGAGATCAACCCACACATGTTAAGGGAAAGATATAATCATCCTACTTCATATTTTCCGTCCCTTAACTGCGATTTATTGAGCTCATGATTTGGCCTATTATTATACTTCCATGGTGTAACCAAGGAAGTATATTGTTTTTCTACTGAGGTCGTTTTCCGTTTATTTCGAAATAATCAGAAACTGATTGCAGTAGGAACGCGAAATCTCTAGCGAATGTAGGCATCGAAGGTTTACTACATATAATGGTATCCGGATTTCCGCCCAATGTTTCTTGGCGGAGTTATGGCCCTTTTGCGATTATTTTTCATTGTTATTATTATTATTATTATTATTATTATTATTATTATTATTATTCTTATTATTATACTTGACACTTTTGTAATCACTATTACTCGAAAAGTACAAGAAGTAGGACACTAAAACTTGGTAAGTAGGTTGGGGTACATGAGTTCTATGCCTATGGCCCATAACGATTTTGTCCGCGCTTTCACCGAGGAGTTATCTCCCTTTATTTGAAAAAATGTCAGTTTATTATCTCGGAAATTATAAGAAGCAGAGCATCGAAAATTAGACCGTATGCACATCTCGATATGCACTACTGCCCACGGGGCATACAAACTTGTGTCCGCGCTTTCCCTGAAGAGTTACCGCCCATAGTTGGCAAACCTCTATTTTATTGTACTCTGTTGTCCTCCCGTATCATTCCAGATAACTGTATTTGGTTTTTGTAGTCGTGTTGACCGTTGTCAGCTTAGTCCGAAGAAGAAAATTTGACAGGGTTGGCCATATATTTTTACACTGGGGTGGGGGCAAAATTTTCGCAATTTTTTTTTTGTATTGACATTCATCTATTTAAGTATGTAGATTCCATGAACGAAAACAAACCCATACCGGAAAGGATTTTTGTAATCCGAGAAGAAATGCAAGAGTTACGGGCCCTCAAAGTTTGCAATTTGGTCCCATGTGCTTGTGCTCACATCTCCTCCGAAGATATCGAACTTAGGATGTCATCTGATATCCCAGTGCGTTCGGTCCGAAGAGAGCACGCGATGTGCCAAATTTTGCCAGTGTCGGTTAAGTGTTGTGGATCAGGGGAGGGGCGGTCCGGGGTACCAATTTTTTATTCTTCTCCGAATCAGATGAAACTTGGAGTGTAACATCTACACCGCCAACCGATCTAGAAACTGAAACAATTTCGAAAATCCATTGAAAAATGACGGAGTTGCGGTCCTTCAAACAATGCAAATTTGGGCCCATGTGCCTGTGACCTCATCTCCTCCGAAGATCACAAACTTAGGATGTCATCTGATATCGCAGTGCGCGCGGTCTGAAGAGGGCACTCGATGTGCCAAATTTTGCAAGTGTCGGTTCAGTGTTGTGGGTCAGGGGAGGGGTGGTCCGAGGTACCAAAATTTAGTTCGTCTCCGAATCATATGAAACTTGGTATATAACATCTACCTTATACGTTGATCATAAAACTGAAAACAGATCGTAAATCCGTTAAAAAATGGCGGAGATTTGGGCCCTCAAACTTTGAATGTGGGCCCGTATTCTTTCTAATAAACAAAATGTTATTCGTCTCTGAATGAGACAAAATTTATAACAAATAATCAATGTAACTAGCTGATCACAATACTCAAAACAATTTTAAAATCCATTGGAAAATAACGGAGTTACGGGCTCTCAAAATTCGCATTTTGGGCCGGGTTTGACTATTTCCCAATCCCGTCACCCAATTTCGAGGCAGGGGTGGGGTCACTTCCAAACACTTGAGATCACCCACACATGTTAAGGGAAAGATATAATCATCCTACTTCATATTTTCCGTCCCTTAACTGCGATTTATTGAGCTCATGATTTGGCCTATTATTATACTTCCATGGTGTAACCAAGGAAGTATATTGTTTTTCTACTGAGGTCGTTTTCCGTTTATTTCGAAATAATCAGAAACTGATTGCAGTAGGAACGCGAAATCTCTAGCGAATGTAGGCATCGAAGGTTTACTACATATAATGGTATCCGGATTTCCGCCCAATGTTTCTTGGCGGAGTTATGGCCCTTTTGCGATTATTTTTCATTGTTATTATTATTATTATTATTATTATTATTATTATTATTATTATTCTTATTATTATACTTGACACTTTTGTAATCACTATTACTCGAAAAGTACAAGAAGTAGGACACCTAAAACTTGGTAAGTAGGTTGGGGTACATGAGTTCTATGCCTATGGCCCATAACGATTTTGTCCGCGCTTTCACCGAGGAGTTATCTCCCTTTATTTGAAAAAATGTCAGTTTATTATCTCGGAAATTATAAGAAGCAGAGCATCGAAAATTAGACCGTATGCACATCTCGATATGCACTACTGCCCACGGGCATAAAAACTTGTGTCCGCGCTTTCCCCTGAAGAGTTACCGCCCATAGTTGGCAAACCTCTATTTTATTGTACTCTGTTGTCCTCCCGTATCATTCCAGATAACTGTATTTGGTTTTTGTAGTCGTGTTGACCGTTGTCAGCTTAGTCCGAAGAAGAAAATTTGACAGGGTTGGCCATATATTTTTACACTGGGGTGGGGGCAAAATTTTCGCAATTTTTTTTTTGTATTGACATTCATCTATTTAAGTATGTAGATTCCATGAACGAAAACAAACCCATACCGGAAAGGATTTTTGTAATCCGAGAAGAAATGCAAGAGTTACGGGCCCTCAAAGTTTGCAATTTGGTCCCATGTGCTTGTGCTCACATCTCCTCCGAAGATATCGAACTTAGGATGTCATCTGATATCCCAGTGCGTTCGGTCCGAAGAGAGCACGCGATGTGCCAAATTTTGCCAGTGTCGGTTAAGTGTTGTGGATCAGGGGAGGGGCGGTCCGGGGTACCAATTTTTTATTCTTCTCCGAATCAGATGAAACTTGGAGTGTAACATCTACACCGCCAACCGATCTAGAAACTGAAACAATTTCGAAAATCCATTGAAAAATGACGGAGTTGCGGTCCTTCAAACAATGCAAATTTGGGCCCATGTGCTGTGACCTCATCTCCTCCGAAGATCACAAACTTAGGATGTCATCTGATATCGCAGTGCGCGCGGTCTGAAGAGGGCACTCGATGTGCCAAATTTTGCAAGTGTCGGTTCAGTGTTGTGGGTCAGGGGAGGGGTGGTCCGAGGTACCAAAATTTAGTTCGTCTCCGAATCATATGAAACTTGGTATATAACATCTACCTTATACGTTGATCATAAAACTGAAAACAGATCGTAAATCCGTTAAAAAATGGCGGAGATTTGGGCCCTCAAACTTTGAATGTGGGCCCGTATTCTTTCTAATAAACAAAATGTTATTCGTCTCTGAATGAGACAAAATTTATAACAAATAATCAATGTAACTAGCTGATCACAATACTCAAAACAATTTTAAAATCCATTGGAAAATAACGGAGTTACGGGCTCTCAAAATTCGCATTTTGGGCCGGGTTTGACTATTTCCCAATCCGTCACCCAATTTCGAGGCAGGGTGGGGTCACTTCCAAACACTTGAGATCAACCCACACATGTTAAGGGAAAGATATAATCATCCTACTTCATATTTTCCGTCCCTTAACTGCGATTTATTGAGCTCATGATTTGGCCTATTATTATACTTCCATGGTGTAACCAAGGAAGTATATTGTTTTTCTACTGAGGTCGTTTTCCGTTTATTTCGAAATAATCAGAAACTGATTGCAGTAGGAACGCGAAATCTCTAGCGAATGTAGGCATCGAAGGTTTACTACATATAATGGTATCCGGATTTCCGCCCAATGTTTCTTGGCGGAGTTATGGCCCTTTTGCGATTATTTTTCATTGTTATTATTATTATTATTATTATTATTATTATTATTATTATTATTCTTATTATTATACTTGACACTTTTGTAATCACTATTACTCGAAAAGTACAAGA